>RQSC01000006.1:94312-109873 GCA_013416795.1 Prasinococcaceae sp. CCMP 1430
GGGCGGCAAGGCCGGGGGCGGGCGCGCGCCTCGCTCGGGGCACGCGGGCGCCGTGGGGAGGAAGGGGAGCGCCGGGGCGAGGGCGGGCGCCTCGCCTGACAGTCCGCAGGAGAAGAGCAAGAAGCGCAAGAAGGGAGCGGCCGCCGGCACTAGCAGGGGACGGCGCGGCGAGGGCGACACAGGCAAGCGCGCGCGCAGGTTTGGCCCCAAGTCGCAGCAGCACAACCGCATCGTCAAGGAGAGCTACAAGGTGCGATCAGCGCGAGCGAACGCCCCGCCATCGCGTTGACAGGGCGCGAGCGCAGTGGCCACCAGCTGGCCGCTTGTCACACGCGCGCGCGTGCGCCAACTGTGCACTCCCAGTCGCTGTGGGGGCGCGCCGACACGCGCCGACCAACGCCTGCGCGCGCCGCCGCGCGGGCCCTGCCGCTGCGGCCGCCACTGACGTCTCGCACGCGCCGAACAGATGGACGCCAGCGGCCATCCCATCATGCCCGACGACGGGTACTCGTGGCGGAAGTACGGCCAAAAGTACGTGAAGGAGTCGCCTCACCCGCGCACGTACTACAAGTGCACCCACAAAGGCTGCAACGTCCGAAAGCAGGTGGAGGTCGATGCGATTGAGGGCACGGTGACGACGCAGTACGAGGGGACGCACACCCACGACCCGCCCACGGACCGCATCATCAAGCGGACGCCGCTGCCGCTGGCGGAAGGCATTATTGCTGCGCCGCCGGCCATGAGAGACTCAGCAGCGCAGGCGGTCCCGACCGTGCGCGACGCCTCTGCGACGGCCGCTGCAGGCGAGAGGCGGCAGCGGCGGGCGGCGGGCGGCGGGGCACGCAACCCGCGGGGCGCGGGCCTCCAGCACGCCGCCCAGCCCGAGACGCGCAACGGATGGACGCAGACCATGGAAAGCCTCGACGGCGGCAGCAGGGTGGTGGTACGGAGGGCGTCCAGCATCTTGCCTTCCACACTCGCGGGCGCGGTGCGCGGGGGCGCGACGGGCGTGCCCATCGCGCCGCCAGATGCCAACACCGCGGCCGGGGCCACAAGAGCGGGGGCTGCCCGGTATCCAAGCGGCGGCGATTTGCGCAACGCGTCTCCATCGGTGAGCCCCCATTTCGTCTCATCGGTCGGCAGTCTGCAATACCACCTCCAGCAGCAGCAGACTCCGCAGCAGCAGCAGGAGCACATGCTGCAGCTGCAGCCCTCGCCGCTCTCAGCACTCGACACCTCGTGGGCGCGCACGACGGGCGGCGTGGTCTCCCCGTCGCCCGGTGCGAGGAGGCCCATCCCCCGCCGGATCAGCAGCGAGGGCGCGTCCAAGCAGGACGGGGAGCGCCCGCCCGCGCCCGCGAGCGCGCCTCCGACGCAGCCTCCCACGACGACGACAATGGTGGCCCGCCGCAAACCGTCGGTGCCGACCTCGCGGTCCCAGGGCCAGAGCTTCGCCGAGCGCGCGCGTGCGCGCCTGCCCGGTCTGCCTGTGCAGGTCGACGTGAACTCGATGCCATCGGCGCACACCCACCCGTCGGCGATGGCCCAGATCATGAGCCCGGCCACCGAGGCGCTCATGATGGCGCAAATCTCGCCCGTTGGGGGGCTGGACAGGCTCGTGTTCTCTCCGCACTGGGGCAGCCAGCAGCAGCCCGCGTCCTACGGCGGTCAGCCGCCGCCGCTACCAGTGCCGCCGCGAGTGTCGCAGCTGCCGGTGTCGCAGCAGCATCCGCAGCATCCGCAGCAGCCACTACAGCCGCAGCAGCCACTGCTGCCGCAGCAGCCACTGGAGCCGCAGCAGCCACTGGAGCCGCAGCAGCCGCAGCAGCCGCAGCAGCCGCAGCCGCAGCAGCAGGCAAACCACCAGCAGCACCACCACCACCGCCAGTCTCAGTACCAACAGCAGTACCACCACCATCCGACGACCCAGGAGGGCCACCATTTGGCCGGGACTCCGAGCATGGTCGCTGGCTTACACACGCCGTCCCTCTTCTACCAGCAGCAGGTCGCGGGCGCCCCAAGCATCGTTGACTCGCTCGGCCCGGGCGCGCTCGAGCTGCCGCCTCAGCAGTGGCACCCGAGCAAGGTGGCGGCAGTGATGGCCCACGCGACGGGCGCGGGAGGCGGGGACGTCACAGAGGTGACCGTCGACCGCGTCCCCTCGTTCATGGCGACCATGGGCGTCTTCTCCGCTGCGCACCAGCCCTCGCAGCAGCCGCCCGCAGGAGCGGACGCCACGCCGCCTACCTCAGGCAAGGACCTCACGGTGGGCCAGTGGGCGAAGGTTGTGAGCAACAGGATGGGCCTCCAGCAGCTGCCTATGCAGGCACCGCCGCCGAGCGACACCGAGGGGCCTGCGGCGGCGCTGCTCTAGCTCGCGCGCGCACACGCATCCTCAATGCGCAAGTAAATGCACCGCGTTGCTCAGGCGCGCGCTCCCGCACCCCTACGCGCCGGACGCGTGGATGTGTGTGCGGATGTGTGCAGATATGTACGCGGGGCCGAAGCTTATGTCTCGCCCAGGCTCTGTTCAGCTGTCAGAGCTCTTCGCGCTCGTCCCCCGATCCGTCGCCCTCCGTCTCGTCGACCTCTGCCTGGCCTGCTTCGGGCTCGCGTTCGATGCTGAGTTCCACACCCTCCGGCCCGTCTGGCCCGAAATTGGGCAGCAGCGAGTCGTAGAGCTGTTTCGAGGCGGCGTTGGACAGCGTGAGCGCCACGCGCCGGAAGGCGAGCGCCTCGGGGCCGAGGACGAAGGCCTCAGCCGCCTCGTCGTGCTGGCGCGCGCGCGCGTCAGCCACGCCGGGCGGCGACGACGCACATACGCGCTCTCGCGCGCGCGGTCGCGCGCGCGCACACACACCTCATCGAGCCACGCGTCGAGTGCGGGGGACAAGCCCCCGAAGCCTGCCGCGGCCGCATCTGCGGCGAGCCCCGCCTCGTCCAGCATGCCGTGCCAGCGCTCCGCCTCGCCCGCGCGCTCCTCCTTGCCAGCCGCAGCGATGTGCGCCTCCACAGAGGCCATGACGACGGCGAACATCTCTTCGGGCACCAGGGTGTCCACACGCTTCTCGCCGAGCTGCTCGCGCACCACCTTGAGGATCGACGGCACGGCGTGCGGCATGAAGCCAGACTCGTACGGCTCACCCGCCTTGAGCGACGCGAGCATCGGCTGCAGGCTACCCTTGTCCTCCATATCGGCGAGAATGGGCCCGCCGGTCTGGCGCAGGAAAAGGGCGCCGTTGTCGGACGCGCCGGCTTGCGTGTCTTCGCCGAGGACGGCATCTGTGTGTGTGCGCGCGGTGTGCGCCGCGCGCTCCGGCGCAAGCGACGCGAGCGCGAGCGCGGCGGCCACAGCGACCAGCGCTGCGGCAGTGCTGCCCGATCCCATCGCCGCCGCCGTCGCCCCGCACGCGCGCGCGCGTATACGCGCTCGGTCGCGCGCGCGCGCGCGACCGACAGAGAGAGCGAGGGCTGAAGAGGTCCAGAGCGACTGCGAGAGCTCGAGCGCGAGAGAGAGCAGGCGAGCGCACCCCACACCCACGCCCAACCCCCCTCGCTCGCGCTCTGCCGCGGCCCTCCCGCGCACACACGCCGCGCCGCCGCCGATCACACCCGCCGGCCCGCTCTCATTCAAACCCTGATCACCAAACCTCAAACCACACGACTCTCTTTGGATTTTCTAGTACGTACTGTACTAGTCTACTGTAGTGCTTACTGTACAGTACGTACAATAGTCTAAATGCATTATCTATGAGCTCACATTTCCCCACGGGAAAGTTGGTCTCGGACGTGCGTTTTGATGTGTGTGCGTGTGGATTTTGTGAGGTAGGTTCGTTTCGGAGAGATGAACGTTTTTCGGCGCTCGGGCGCGAGACCGGGCGTTGCTGTAACCTTAACCTCCGGCGGCGGCGGCGGGAAGGCGTGCGAAGGTGATGAAACGCGTGCGTGCCGGCACACGCCACACGGCGCGGGCTCGAGGGTTGCGGGAACGAGGGAGGGAGGGAGGAAGGGAGGTTCGGCGCCTGCGCGCTGGCTCGATCGTTCGCCGCGCGCACGGCCGCCGCTGCCGCGCCCGTGAGCCCGCCGCGCGCCGCTGGATCGACGTCGCCGGCGGCGGCCGAGGCGGACGCGGACAGCACGATGGACACGCGCATCCTCCGCCACCTGGTGCAATACCTGTGGCCCGAGGGCGATCCTGAGGCGCGCAAGCGCGTCGTGACGGCGTTCTCGCTCATGACGCTCTCCAAGGCGCTCAACATCACGGTGCCGTTTACCTTCAAGTACGCCATCGACGCGCTGACGGCCGCGGAGGTCTCGAGCGCGGGGATGGCCGAGGCTGTTGCGACCGTGGCGGCGTCGGACCCCGCGACGCTCCTCGCCGCCCCGGCGTCGCTGCTGATGGCCTACGGCGTGACGCGTGGCGCGGCGAGCGCGTGCAACGAGGCGCGCAACGCCATCTTCAACTCGGTGAGCCAGCGCGCCGTGCGGCGAGTTGCGGGCTCCGTGTTCGGCCACCTGCACTCGCTCGACCTGGACTATCACCTGGGGAAGCAAACGGGGGCGCTCTCGCGCAAGGTGGACCGCGGCCAGCGCGGCATCAGCTTCATCCTCAACGCCATGCTCTTCAACGTGCTCCCTACGACCATCGAGGTGAGCTTCGTGGCCGCGCTGCTGGGCTACAGGTGCGGCGCCGAGTTCGGGATGCTCACCGCGGGCACGCTGGCGGCGTACACGGCGTACACCATCGGCGTCACGCGCTGGCGCACCAAGTTTCGCAAGGACATGAACGCCGTGGAGCAGGCGGGCGGCGGCGTGATGGTCGATTCGCTGATCAATTACGAGACCGTCAAATACTTCGGCAACGAGCGCCACGAGGTGCAGCGACTCGACCACTACCTCAAGCGCTACGAGGACGCCCACCTCAAGACGCAGTGGTCGCTCTCGCTGCTCAACTTCGGGCAGCAGTTCATCTTCACGGGCGCGCTCACGGCCGCGATGCTCATGACGCTCAACGGCATCCAGGCGGGCACCATGACCATCGGCGACCTGGTGATGGTCAACGGCCTGCTCTTCCAGGTGTCGCTGCCGCTGAACTTCCTGGGCACGGTGTACCGCGAGCTGCGCCAGTCGCTCATCGACATGAGCTCGCTCTTCCGCCTGCTGGACGAGCGGGCGGCCATCGTCGACCGCGAGGACGCCGCGCTGCTCGCCAACCCCAGCTCGGTCGGCATCCGACTGCGGGACGTGCACTTCAGCTACAAGGGCACCGGGGAGGATACCAGCGCGGACGCCTCGAGCGCCAACGTGCTCATGTCGCGCAATGTGCTGAACGGCCTCAGCCTCGACGTGCCGGCGGGCACGTCGCTCGCGCTGGTGGGCCCCTCGGGATGCGGCAAGTCCACCGTGCTACGGCTGCTGTACCGCTTCTACGACCCGAGCGCGGGGGTCGTGGAATTCAACGGACAGGACCTGCGCGACGTGCAAATTGAAAGCGCGCGCGCGGCCGTTGGCGTGGTGCCGCAGGACCTGGTGCTCTTCAACGACACGCTGGACTACAACGTGCGCTACGGCCGCCTTGACGCCAGCGACGCGGAGGTGGACGCGGCGGTGGAGCGCGCGCAGCTCGTGCGCGTGGCGGACGCGCTGCCCACTGGCATGCAGACCAAGGTGGGCGAGCGCGGCCTCAAGCTGAGCGGCGGCGAGAAGCAGCGCGTATCGCTGGCGCGCGCGCTGCTCAAGGATCCCGCGGTCCTGCTGGCGGACGAGGCGACCTCCGCCCTGGATCCCGCCACCGAGGCTGCGGTGATGGAGGGCTTGCTGGCGCCTGGGCGCACCGCACTACTCGTCGCGCACAGGCTCACCACCGCCGCGCGGTGCGACAGGATCGCCGTGATGCGCGAGGGGCGCGTCGTGGAGCAGGGCTCGCACAACGAGCTCCTCGAGAAGGGCGGGTGGTACGCGCAGATGTGGCACCAGCAGCAGACCCAATCCATCATCGACGACATTCCCGTCGCCCCGGCGGCCGCGTGAGCGCGCGCGTGCGCGCGGGCCCAATAATACCTCAATATTATACCGCCTGCGCCCGCGCGCGGTCCACGGCAGCGCCTCCGTGCGGGCGCGCACATGTGTTTATGTGTGTGTGTGTGTGTGGTGCTCGCGCGCCCCACGCTCACGTGAGCGACTTCACCTCCATGGGCGCCACGCAGAAGCCCGCCTTTGCACACTCCGCCTTGAGCGCCTCCTCCTGGCCCGGCGCGCGGCAGAGCGCCACGGCCGCGCCGCCTGAGCCCGTGAACTTGGCGGCCGCACCCGCGCGTCTGCACGCGGCGATCATCTCGAGGTTGCGCGCGCCGAGCGCAGCGTCGCCGAAGAGGTCCCGCCGCAGGTCGAAGTTGCGGTCCATGGCGTCGGCGAGCGCTCCCACGTCGCCGGCCGCCAGCGCCGCCGCGCCCGCGACCGGCAGCGCGGCGATCTCACCCATCAGGCGCACGACCTCTGCCTCGCCAGCGTCGTACCGCTGCCGCACGCGCGCGTGCACGCGCCCGCTGTCGCTGGGATTGTCCGCCCATACCAGCCACAGCGGCGGCAGCAGCGCCGGGTCGAGCTCCCTGTAGTCGCCGTGGCCGCGGCGCGCCATCGCCTCGGGCTCGAAGTCCATGAGCACCAGGCCGCCATACGTCTGGATGACTCGATCCTGCAGGCCTGCGGTGATGCCCAGCTCACGCTCCACCGAGAGGATGAGCTCCGGCCGCTGCTCGCGCGGCAGGTCGGCGTCGGCCACGCCGAAGTACTCGAGCAGGCAGAGCAGCGCGGCGCCGACGATCGCCGACGAGCCGCTCAGCCCAGTCTGGCGCGGCACGTCGGTGTCGTACGAGAGCTCGAAGGCCGCGGACTGCACGTCGCGCGTCGTGGGCAGCCCGCGGGCGCGCACGACGTCCACAAAGCGCTTGACGGTCGCAAGGAGCAAGCGCACGCCGCCGTCATACCCGTTGCACGCGACGGCGTCCGCCAGCGCCGCCGCCGAGGTGCGGCGCGTCGTCGGCGACGCCGACGTCTCCACGCACGTCGTGCGGGACGTCGCCCCGGGGAAGACGGTCGTCGCGGCGTCGTTCCAGCTGCCGCGCGCGTACGCGCTGTGCGACTGACGATCAAGGCCGATCGATCGCGGAGGGTGGGTGGGTGGGGGCGATGGGGGTGGGGCGCTCGCAGCGCGCACGGAGGCGGCGCGCAGGTGGCGCGGCGAGCTTGCGAGCTGCCGCCCTTCCTACCCGCACCCCACCATTGGTGTGACATACTCATTGGTTTGGTACAGTACCGGTCGTCCTCCTTCGACGGCCCAATGTAACGGCAGAGGCATCGTGTACACGCAGCAGGGGCACGCGCTCGCTCGCTCGCTCGCTCGCCCTCGCGCACGCGAGGGCGCGGCGGCAGCGGCCGCGCGCTTCACGTGACCGTGCGCGTGAAGCGGCGCAACCGGCCGCCACACATCCCGCTCGATGTCACACGAGGCGCCACACGTCCCCTCTCCCCCCCTCCCCCCCCCAGGTGCGACGCGGCATGTGCTGCAGCTACCGCACAAAGAACCGATATAAGGGTTAATATGGTAGGGTCTGAAATGTTCGCAGCGAACTGTGATAGTGCCAAAAGGCGGCCAGAGTGAGGGATGGCGAGGCACCGACAGCTTCAGGCAGCTCGAGGCGGGCCTGCTCGGCGGTGAGCAGCGTGTGCTCTCGCCGCCTCCGCATTTCTAGCTAGGTAGGTAGGTAGGACGAACACGTAGACGTAGACCACTCTGCCGCACGCGCCGCGTGCCTGCAACGTTTTGAAGGGGGACGATACGCCACATATCTTAACGGTGGAGGTCCAACCGTCCAACTGTCTCCGCTACGGAGTGTGCAGTCCGAGAGTCAGGTCACGACGAGATCACACACGTGTGAACAATAAATCAGCTGCACCAACTCCTAACATTCGACACCGTGCGACTTTTATGAAGGTGTGCGGGCGGGGCCCGGGGCCGCGCGGTGCCGCCCGCTGCTGCCGGCCGCTGCCACAGCGCGCGACGCCGACGCGGACCGCGCGGCGGCGAGCTCACCTACGCTCCCGCGCGCTGGCCGTGTCCTCCGCGGCTCGACACGGAGGCATGATGCTGCTTCTCATACTTGGCGCGCTGGCCCTGGGCGCGCCGGTTTCAGTATCAGGCGTGTGCTCCGCGCCAGGGGTGCTCTTCACGACCGTCGCGGGCGCCAACGGCGCCGTCACCAAGGGCACCGACCAGGACTTCACCTGCGCGGCGGCGACCAACAATGGCAGCGACAGCTGCGTGACGGCCCTGCCCATCGAGACTCAGACGGGCCTTTTTTCCACGCAGTCGTCCTTCGTGGTTGACCAGTGCGGAATGGCAGCGCCGCACGTACATCCCGTTTCTCAAGAGATCCTCGCCGTCATCAAGGGCAGCGCGCTGCTTTGCACCCTCTCTAATCAGCTGCCCCCCCAGGTGACCTGCGCCGACCTCGGTCCAGGCGACTGGTCCTTCATTCCGCGGGCAACGATGCACTTCTTCATCAACACTGGCAATGAGACGCTTGTGACAGTTGGCTGGGCCGGCAGCGCCTACAGCCTAGGTGCGCGCGAGGGCGCCGTGCTCGGCACCATCGTCACGCAGGCCGGCGGCGAAATCAGCGCTGGCTCCAGTGGCCCCGCCGAGCCGCTCATTGCGCCCACGCTCGGCACATTCGGCGCGCCGGTCGGCGCGGACCCCAACGCCGTCCAAGGCTCGGTCGTCTTTGAGAAGTTCAGCCCCAGTGCTTGCGAGAAGCTCCTCGCCGAAGCCGCGGAAGTGCCGCGCGTCAACGGATCGTCGTCATCACTGCGCGCGCCCACCGTGACCCCGGGCGACGAGCTTCTCTCTGGAATAGTCGATCTTGGCATACTTCAATGTCCTGCCAAGTGCGGCGGCGGCGCAACCGTGCTGCGTTACAACCCGCTCGACCCTGCGTTCGCCAACCCCGGAGACATTACAGGCACCGTGAACACCACGCCGCCCTACAACGGCGGCTTCAGGCCCGATACGCCTACGGAGTCTCTCAGTATCGGCTCCAGCAAGGTCTTGGTACGTGCACTCGCGACTCGCAGCTAAGCCGCGCCGCTCGCCAATGTTTCGCGTGTCACAAGCCTCTGACACGTTTCACGGGCGGTCCTGCCCACCGCAACCCCTCTCACCGTCTCGCGACGACCATAGGACTGGGGTGCGTTTTACGGCGCGAGAGCAACAGTTGCTCGATACACCTACTCCTACTGCGGGGTTATGACGCCCCACATCCACGCACATAGCAACGAGTTCGGCGTCGTGCTCAGCGGCTCAGGCTATTTCATGATAAAGGATCCGGTGCTCGGCAACATAACGGCCCACTACCTGACGCCAGGCGAAACGTTCCATGCTCAACGCGGCCTAATGCACTGGTTCGTGAACCCGAGTCCCGACACGCAGTGGGTGACGTATCAAATGTGGGACACGCAGGCTGTGACACTCCAGACCTTCACGCATTTCATCAAAGCGTTCAGTAGCATAGTACCGACTGCGAACGAGCTCGTCATCGGGAGCAACTACACCGAGCCGCCCGATGTGCCTGTCCAGCTCTTCGACATCTTCTCAATGCTGCCGACGCATTCACCGGACGGGTGTGGGGGCAACGAACCCTGCGCCACGTGCGGCACGGCGGAGGAGCTCGCGTTCCTGGACGCGATGGTCGAAGCCAGCGCCAGCGCCGCGAAAGCGAGCGACTCAGACTGCTAGCCACCTGCCTGGCATTGAGGGCGGCACTCAGCTGAGCATGCGGTATCGTGCCCACCTCGCAGAGAGCAAGATCGAGCAAGACCAACACTACGTTGTGTCAGCACGCGGTCTCTCGCTACGACGAGCACGCTCAACACGTCGCTGACCATCGTCGACAGGGAGCCGCGTCCAGTCACCACACCGTAGTCTCCACCGATGCACATTTAACCTCCCAATGGCGCCCTTTGGGCACCTCATGAACGCCCTCGCACCGCGGCGTGCCTCTCAGAGACGCAAACCAGACGAGTGCGCGTGACGCCCTTCTTACAAATACAATAGGTAGCTGGCGTACGGCACGGGCGTCGCGGGCCCTGCTGGTGATGCGGCCCCCGTCGCCGTTCTACTGCGCGCGCGTGTGTATGTGTGTGTGTGTGTGTGTGTCTGTGTGTGCGCGCGCGCGAGCGCGCGCGTCGCCTCACACGCGTGCTCTGGCAGCGCGAGCTGCTCGCACGCACGCCGGCCGGGAGCGCTCCTTCGTCAGGCCGGCCGCGATCATGAGCATCGCTGGCCGCTTCTACTTCTTGCCCCTCTTCTTCTTCTTCTTGCTGTCCTTCTTGTCGACCTTGTCCGCCTCCTCGGCGGGTGCGGCATCCGGCTCAGTGCCGGTGTCGCCGCCGTCCTTGGTCATCTCCTGCGCGGCGGGCGCCTCCTCGGACGCGTTGTCGGTCTTGTCGGTGCCGTCAACACCCGCCGCGGCGAGCGCGTGGTTTTGGAAGGCGGCGGTGAGGGGGCGCGCCTCCTCCTCGCCGCAGTAGCACGCGCAGTGGCACCTGTCGTCCTTGGAGGACGCGAGTGGCCCCCCGCGCGCGTACGGCGAGTCCGCCGGCATGGTCCCGCAGCCCCACACCCACACGAAGAGCGGGTAGCGCACCAGGCGCGAGCGGCAGAAGTTGCCCTCGGAGCACGCGCAGCCGTTGCACACGATCTCGTCGACGGCCTCGCAGCCCGGCGTGGCGGGCATCGCGCGGTTCGCGACGGCTGCCGCGGTCGCGCCGGCGAGCACCATGACGCGCGCACGCGTGCGCGCGCGCGCGCGGTGTGTGCGTTGTGTGTGTGTGTGTGCGCGCGCGCTCGTGCGCGCGTGCGTGACCGCGAGAGGGACTGCCGGCCGCTTCGCGGGATTGCGTGCGGGCTCGCGGCGCGCGCGCACGCTCTGCCTCTCCCCCCCCCACTCTCTCACTCTCTCACTCTCTCACTCTCTCGCGCGCTGCGGCGCCCGCAAACAGAGCCAGACGGAGCGTGCGCCCCTCACTCTTCCCTCCACAGCACACACACGCGCACAGACACGCACACACGCACGCGTCCCGCCCTCGGCCGCCCCGCCCGCGGGATCCCGCCGACGCGACGCCTGCGCGCAGCGCGCGCGCGCGCGCGCAGATAAGGACACGCGCGTCGAAACCGACACGCGGATGTGATGAGGATGTGGATGTGGTTATGTCCGCTGACACACGCACACGCACGCACACACACACACGCGCGCGCACACACACACACACACGCGCACGCACACACACACGCACACACACACGCACACACACACAGACACACACACACACTCACGCATGCACACACACACACGTGTACACACACGCACACACACACACACACACACACACACACACACACACGCACGCACACACACACACACACGTGTACACACACACACACACGTGTACACACACACACACACACACACACGCACACACACACACACGCACACCTGCGCTTTGGCGCGCGCGCTTTCAGCGCCGCTGCTGCGAATCTGGCGCCGCTTGCGATATTTCGGGACCCACACAAAATCAAAATAAATAAAAAAACGGGCCGGGTTGCGGTTGCGGCGTCGTCGGTGCCGGCGGGGTGGGTGGGNGCGCGAAATGAGGTCGAATGGGCTTCGAAAAAATCCGCGGAGGGAATTTGGGCACGCGCGCGCGAGCGCGAGCGCTCCGTCAAATCGCATCCACCGGGGAAAAAAAGAAAAAAAGAAAAAAAAAGAAAAAGCTGTTGCGGTGCGGGGGGTACCAGGGTCTGCAAATTACGGTAGGCCTAGTTTGGAGATCCACCTTCCCGTATTGTATGGTCAATATGGATTCATAACGATCGGCAGAGAAAATTTCGAAGCGCGTGTGTGATTGCGACCGGCGTTCCCCCGCCGCGCGCGGCCCGCCGCGCTGCTCGGCGCGATGACGACGGGCATGCGAGCGGCGCTCTCGCTCGCGGGGCTCAGCGTCGCGAAGGCCTTCATGGACTACGAGGGTGCGCGCGGGCGCACGCGCGCCCCACGCACCGCGCACCGCCTGCTCCGCGCTGGTGCCTGGCGCCGCGCCGCCCGCACGCGACATGGTCGCTGACGCGCGCACGCGCGCGACGCGGCGCGCTCGCGTCGATCGCACGCGCGCAGTGGAGCGCACTGCAGCGGAGAACGCCATCAAGACGAACGGGCCCAAGGGAGTGGTCGACAAGGAAGTCGAGCTGGTCGAGAGCGACGGCAGCAGCCTGCGGGTGAAGACCGACCTGGCGCTCCTGGGGCTCAAGAAGTGGCACTTGCCCGAGACGGCCTGCGCAATCGAGAGGCGCGCGCGACTACCCAAATTCACGCCGGCGCAGCTCGCCGACATTGGCGCTCTGGAGACGACTGCGAGCGGCTGCCCCGTGCGCCGCCAGTCGCAGTCGCAGTGGACGATGTGCTGTGGCAGCCTCAAGGCGCGGTACAACGAGCAGCACATGACGCTGCACGTCGAGGTTTCCAACCCAGCGGGCGAAACGACGCCGCTGAGCGAGCATGAGCTGCAGCTCGCCGCCAAGATCGAGTCCTTCATCGAGGGAGTGGACCGGGCTGCCTAGCAAGCGGCGCGGCTGCACAGGCGCGCGGCGCACGCTCGGCGATGCAGTAAGCGCGCACGTTGAGTTCGCGGCGATGCCGTGCACTGCAGTTTGAAAGCAGCCTCGGACCCCCGCGCTCAGTGGAATTGGAGGCGTCGTCGGAAAACAAAACCCAGCTCGCGGTTGCGCGTGCGTCCCTTACTCGCCCTCGTACGAGAGACACACGCTGCGCCCCCCGGGCGCGGGCAGAGCGTCGGGAGCGAACGCGCCAGAGGAAGTGCGCGGGAGAGGCGAGGACCACGAAGCGCTCGCGTCAGCTTTCCGGAGCGAGCGCCTGATAGGGACAGACGCATTGCGCTCCGCTCACTCGGCAGGCTCGCCGCTCTTGCGCTGCTGGCAAGCAGCACGCGCGCCCACGCTCGTCCGCACCTGTTGACGCAGTGGCGCTCGTTCGTCGGCGTCGGGAAGCCCTCGCCCTTGAAGACGTGCCCCAGATGACCGCCGCAGTTTGAGCACACGATCTCGATGCGCATGCCATCGGCGTCAGGGAGCTCGGTGATGGCGCCCGGCACGCCTTCGTAGAAGGCCGGCCAGCCGCAACCAGAGTCAAACTTGCTCTTCGCGGTGTAGAGCGGCGCCTGCGTTTCGTCCACCGCGAGGTGCGTGCGCCGTGGTTTAGTGTGTTGGCAGTCGGGGCAGCCACTCCTCGAGTCAGCGCTAGGCGGCGGTCACGCGAGGCAATCCGAGGTGAGTGCGCCGCGGGGCGGCGTAGGCGAGCGCGCAGGCGCGTCGCGGGGGTGGCTGGCGATCACGCACATTGCAACCCACGCAATTGTAAGTGCCCTCCTCCGGGTAGTGCTTGTTGTACTCCCCAGTGCCCGGGAACTCAGTGCCCTTCTGGCGCAGCACGCGGAACTGCTCCGGGCTGAGCTTGAGCTGCCACTCTCCTGGCGTGAGGTCCTTGGGTGACTGCGCGGCAGAGCGGCAGCGCCGGGAGTCAGCACAGCGCCATCCACCACATCCGGGCACGCGCGCGCCGCAGCGAGCAGGCGCGCGGCCCTCGCCGTCGCCGCGGGCGGTGCCAGTACATCGCGGAAGAGAAGCGCGCGCGCAGGGCTCGCGAGCGGGGCCAGTGGGCGAGGGCGGTGCCCGGGGCGGGAGACGAGGGCAGGCCGCGCCAGGGCGCTCGCTCGCTCGCTCGTGCGCGGCGCGGCGCGGGGAGCGAGGCGACCGGCTGCTGCTGCCGAGCGTGCGGTGGCGATCATCCCGATGGGCAGCGCGGGCGCCGCTGCTGCTGCTCCTCCTCCTGCTGCTGCGGCGGCGCGCGGTGTGCCGGCGGCGCGCCACGCGGCCGCGGATAAAGTAAATTGGGGTTCGGGGCGCAGCGCACCCGCTCAAAGACAACGGAATTCGAAATTATCGTCACCTAAGATTGATTTTACCCGCCCTTCCTCGCGTCCCTTAAAAACACCTCAACAAAGATGCAATGTGATATTAAAAGAAGTCGCCCGTGAGTAAATAATTTTCAGTGATGTGATATTTCATATCCGTAGGATGTGGCGGGCCCGGTTGCAGTGCGCGCTCGCGCGCCGCGGCGCCACAGTGCGAGCTCCTGCTGGGCGTGCGTGGGCGTGCGTGGGAGTGCGTGGGCGCGGCGGGCGGCGGAGGGAGGGGTGTCCCGATCGGGCGCGTGCCGGGTTCAGGTGGGGGCTTCGAGCGAGGCCTCGCGCGCGCGCGATGGCCGAGCCGCCCGCCGCAGAGGCGCGCGTCGACTCGGCCGACTTCTCGGCGACGCCGGGGCGCTTCCGCTGGCTCAAGCTAGGGGAGATACAGTGGACCGACGAGCGCGGGCGGGCGCGCCGCTGGGAGACGGCCGAACGCTCGACGCGCGCGGCCGGCGCGGGGGTCGATGGCGTGTGCGTCGTCGCGCGGCTGGCGCCGTGGTCGTCGCGCGCGGCCGCGATGCGCTCGGACCTGCGCAGCTCGCCCCCCGAGGAGCACACCGTGCTGGTGTCGCAGTTCCGGCCCCCGGTGGGCGGCTACGTGCTCGAGCTCCCCGCGGGGCTCGTGGACAAGGGCGAGACGAGCCTCACCGCGGCGGTGCGCGAGCTCAAGGAGGAAACGGGGTACACAGCCAATGCGTCGGCGCTGGCGTTTGCGCGCACGTCGCCCATTGTGCCGTGCGACCCGGGCCTCTCCGGCTCGAACATGCAGGCGATATGCATGAAGGTTGACGTCGAAGCGGACGGCAACGCGGACCCGCAGGACGCGCAGGAGGACGCCGAGTGCATCGAGAAGCACGTCGTTCCGTCCGGGGGCGGGTGCGTGCGTGCGATGCGCGCGGGCGCGGGAAGCGAGGCTGGGCACGGCGCCCGCGCGCGTGCGTTCGTGCGCGCGCGCGCGCGTGCGAGGGACGGATGATCCGAGCACAGCGCCTGGGGCGCCCGCAGCGCCCTTGAATCGCCTCTCCTCGCGCGCGTGCTGACGCGCATCGCTCGCCCTTTCGCATGCCGCTGCGCCATCTCGATCTCGCAGCGCGCTGCTCGAGGCCATCGAGCGCCTGCGGTCGGAGAAAGGCCTCGTCCCCGACGCGCGGCTGTGGATGTACGCCGCGGGCCGCCGCGACGAGGCGGAGGCGTGGGCGCCGCACGTCGCGCTCGCGCATGCCGCCGGCTTCCACCGAGGCCTCATAGCGGGCGCCCTCGGTGCGGGCCTGCTGCTGGCCGTGTGGAGCGGCACCCGCCCGTGAGCGCCATCTCAATTCACTTGACGTACCAGCGCGCGCAGCTTCTAGACCCTATCATGCGCCCGCGCTCTTACCCTAATTCGCTTTTCCGTAACCCTGGGCAGGCGCTGCGTTCTGCAGCGCGCCGCCGCCGCCACCGCCGCCGCCGCCGCCGCTGCCGCCG
>RQSC01000006.1:109942-123523 GCA_013416795.1 Prasinococcaceae sp. CCMP 1430
CGCGGTGCCGCTGCGGGCCGCCGACGTCGAGCCGCTGCGGCCCGACCCGCGCGGGCTGCGCGGCGTGCCCGACGGCGAGCTCGACTCGCGCGAGATGGCCGTGCGCGCGCAGGACACCGTCGGCCGACCGCTCTACCTCGACATGCAGGCGACCACGCCGATGGACCCGCGCGTGCTCGACGCCATGCTGCCGTACATGACCGGCCAGTTTGGCAACGCGCACTCGCGCACGCATGTGTACGGCTGGGAGTCGGACGCCGCGGTGGAGGCCGCGCGCGCGCAGGTCGCGAGCCTGGTCGGCGCGGATGCCAAGGAGATCATATTCACCTCGGGCGCCACCGAGTCCAACAACATGGCCATCAAGGGCGTCGCCGAGTTTTACGCGGGGCGCAAGAAGCATGTCATCACAACGCAGACGGACCACAAGTGCGTGCTCGACTCGTGCAGGCACCTCGAGCAGCAGGGCTGGGACGTGACGTACCTGCCGGTGCAGACCAACGGCCTGGTGGACCTGCAGGTGCTCGAGGAGGCCATCCGCCCCGACACGGCGGTGTGCTCGGTGATGGCGGTGAACAACGAGATCGGGGTGGTGCAGCCCATCAAGCAGATCGGCGAGATATGCCGCAAGCACAAGGTGTTCTTCCACACCGACGCCGCGCAAGCCGTGGGCAAGGTGCCCATCGACGTCAACGACATGAACATCGACCTCATGTCCATCTCGGGCCACAAGCTCTACGGGCCCAAGGGCATCGGCGCCATCTACGTGCGCCGCCGGCCGCGCGTGCGGCTCTCGCCGATCATCAACGGCGGCGGGCAGGAGCGTGGTCTCCGCTCGGGGACCCTCCCGACGCCACTGGCGGTGGGGCTTGGCGCCGCGTGCGACGTGGCGGCGCGCGAAATGGCGCACGACACGGCGCACGTGAAGGCGCTCTCCGAGCGCCTGCTGTCAGGGCTGCGCGCGCGGCTGACGCACATCCACCTCAACGGCGACGAGGAAGCGCGCTACCCGGGCAACGTCAACGTGAGCTTTGAGCACGTCGAGGGCGAGTCACTCCTGATGGGTCTCAAGCAGGTGGCGGTGTCGAGTGGCTCGGCATGCACGAGCGCGTCGCTCGAGCCGTCGTACGTGCTGCGCGCGCTGGGTGCCGACGACGAGATGGCGCACAGCTCCATCCGCTTTGGCGTGGGCCGCTTCACCACCGAGCAGGAGGTCGACGCCGCCATCGAGACGACGGTCGAGCATGTCGACAAGCTCCGCGAGATGTCGCCACTGTGGGAGATGGTGCAGGAGGGCATCGACCTGAAGACCGTCCAGTGGACACAGCACTGAGTCCCGCCGCGGCGCGTCGCTGACCCCGCGGCAACCTCAGCGAAGGCCGCGCCGAGTGTGTAATTTATTTTTGTTGTTCTCACGCGAGCACCGCCGCTCCAGACGCCGCCGGATCTCCCTGGATGTCGCGCAGGAGGGGCGCAGCTCACCCTTTCTTGTGTCAACGCGCGGTCGTGCAGGCGCTGATTGCGCACATGCCCGACGGCGAAGTGAGCGCGTGCACCCGCGTTCGCATGCGCACGCGCACGCACGTGCGCCCGTGGACGTCAAGTATGGTACATTGCGAGTACAGTGGCGCTCGCGTCTGCATCCGCGTGCGCGTGGCGCAAAGCGCAGATAGGCACGCGCGTTCACCCCATGAGCGCCCACGCCAGCCAGTGGCTGGACCCCCACGCAGCAGCGATCGCCCACGTCGCTCCGGTAGCCACCCGCTTGGACAGCCGCATGTCGTTGGCGAATGAGTCGATGGCCTGCGTGGCACGTCGGGCGCGCGCGTTCGCATGTCAAGGCGCGTCAGCTCGCGGCGCCAAGCACGCACGCGCGCGTGCGCAGGCGCACGCATGGGAAGGCAGGTGTCCACGTACATACAGGAGCGCGTGTTCCATGTCACCCCGTGGTTGCGTGAAGCACAGGATGCAAAGTAGCACGGCGAGGACCGACTGCATTCTGAACACGCTCTGCGAGTGCGAGCGCGCGGGCGTCGTCCGCGAGAGAGCGGGAGCGATGATGTCAGCAGTCTGCACGCGGGCGCGGAGCGCGCGGGCCCACACGCAGTGTGGCACGCTCGCTCGCTCGCGCACGGTAGCACACGCACGGCGCACGCACCGTCGTGCCCCACGCGATCGCAAGCGCAGCCAACGTCAAGGCGGCGCCCGTCCCGGCCGCTTGGTAGCTGAACCCCTCGGCACGCGCGCGCCGCAGCGTGGCGGCGGCAACCATGGCGGCGGCGGCCACGGCGGCCAGGCGCGCGACCACCGCGGCGGTGCCCGCTGGTACCTGGGATCAGGATGAATGGATTTCATTTTCCCAGCGCTTCCGGGCGGTGCGGCCCCGCTCAGCGCGCGTGCTGTGGCGCCCGCCGAGCTCGAGTGAAACCCTGTTCACATCTTCGAATTCGAGGCGTCAAATTAAACCCTAAATGACTAAACCTAATATGGAAATCCTAACCTAGTGTGCATGCGTGTCCAGGCGAGGTACACGCCACCGCACACGGCGCTCAGAGCTCGATGCGAAACTGCTGCATCTCGATCTCCATGGAGCCGCCGCCGTCCTCGAGGTCGTAGGCGTCGTCGATGGCGCCGGCGGAGCCCAGGACGCTCTCGCTGAACAGCTGCGCCATGGTCGCCCCGAGGTCGTCGTAGGTGCTGTCCTCGCGTGCGTCCGCGGTGTCGGCGCCGCGCATGCGCGCGCTGAGGTATTCCGCGCCTGCGCCCATGAAGGCACCGCGCGCGCTGCAGTGCTTGAGAAGCGCGCGCCAGTTTGAGTCCTCCGCGAGCGCCTGCGGGTGCCCACACACTACGAGCAGCGCCTTGGCCCGCGTGATGGCCACGTTGAATCTGTTGGGGGAGCTGAATGCATGGATCGCCGCGGCGTTGCTGCCGCTCCCTCCGCCAGCGGCGCGCAGCGACGCTGGTCTCGTGAGCACCGTACTTATCAGCAGCACCCGAGCTTCTTGGCCCTGATAGTCATCAATCGTTCCGACGCGCACGGCGCCGAGCCCTCTCTGGCGAAGACAGTGGCGAATCGCATGTACTTGCGATCGGAAGAGCGCCACCACGCCCAGCTCGCTCGCGCTGGTGTCTACGTGCTCAGCGGTGACGAGGCTCTCGACGAGATCGGTGACGACGGTAGCCTCAAAGGGATTGAACCACGAGTGGTCGCCCTGACGCACCTGTCGGCCATGCACGCCATACATGACCAGTGGAGGGACCTCGCTGCTTGCCGACGGAGGTATCCACGCAGGGGGGCGGACGCTGTCTGGATCTGCTGCCGAAATGAGCGCATCTTCATAGAACAGGCGTGATGGCAGCGAAAGGAGTGCCTGCGATGAGCGGTACGAGCGCAGGAGCGCAGCGACTTTCAGGCCGCCGAGCCCTTTCGTGCGCATCAGGGCGCCGAGCAGTGACGATGTCATGGCCTTTCGCACGCTTCTCACGCTCGTGTGCACGAGTGGCCCCAACTGGAGAGGGTCCCCGACGAGAAGGACCCGCGGCTCTTCGACTTCAAGGCCGAGGCCGAACGGTGGCGGTGGGCTCACGAGGATGGCCGTCACCAACGGACAGAGTGTCTCCGCCACCAGCGCCTGCCCCGCCTCGTCAACGATGACGTGCGACACGCGCCGGTCCGCCTGATTGCCACCGTATCCATCGCTGGTGGCGCTCCCCGCCCGAGCCCTCGCGAGGAGCGTCGCGCCACCACAGGTGGCGACAATAATCGAGCACTCGGAGGACAGGGCGGCCTGAACGGCCGCGTGCTCATCGAAGGCTCGGCCAATGCCGCCATGGCCACCGTCAGACTGCGAAAAATAGCAGAACGGGATGACGTCGGCCTTCACGCTCTCGGCAAGCCTGGTGGCAGCATTGATTCTCACGAGGTAGCCCTTGTCGAGAGTGACACCCGGCGCACACGACGGCGCCGTCGCAAGCTGCGACGCCAGCAGGTCTGCGGCGAAGTTGGTGGGGGCGCACACGAGCACCTTGGCATCTGGGGTGTGCAGCAAGACTTGCCGCACAACCTCGACCACTGTTGAGGACTTGCCGGTCCCAGGGGGGCCAAAGATGCACATTGGTGGCGCTGCGTCGTTGCAGGCATATCCGCCGTGGTCCGTGCCCCCGACGCGTGCGCTGAGGTCTTCGGGCAGTCTCAACTCCCCACTGTCGGCTGGGTGGGCGTCGTCAAAGTCTTCCCAGAAGACGTACTTCTCCACAGCCGCGAGCTGCTCGCGGTTGAGCAGCTCATTGAAGGGTTCGCATCGCCGCACCGACGTTCCAGGATGCGATTCCATGGCGCCATTCGAACCCGGCACCTGATCGCCCGCTCTGCGGCGCGAGGACTCCGCGAGGCTGGCGGCCTCGGCAAGTGCACGGGCACATGCGCCGTCACCATCGTTCTGCCCGTCGGTTGAGCCCTCCTGGCACAGTGATTCAAGCAGCGGCGCGATCCATCGTGGCGGTTGGGGCAGCGCCTGCGCTTGCTCGAGCGTCCACCCGAGAGCGGCAAATAGGTGATTGTCGACGGCGAAGGACACATGCACTCGAAGCGGTGGCACCTTCTCTTGATGCTCGGCACCTCCTTTTCCCGCTGTGGGGCTGTACAGTGCCTCCAAGAAGCCTGCGAGTTGCCCGGCTCGTCTCGAATCAATGTGTTGAGTGCGGGTGACCAGCTCGGCGACCTCGTCAGGGAGCTTGAGCATCACTGTCCCCTTTTGCACTTGCACGACGGTCATGCCGAGTTCGAAGCTCTCGGGGGCATACGCTGGGCGCACGCGCACGACGTCCCCGGCAGATAGCGCTGGCCTGCCTTCCTCGACTCCAGGCGCTTCAAACTGCACGAGGCGTGCCCTCGAGCCCGCTGTTTGCCCCCCTCCGCTCGAGGCACAAAGCTGCACGTGGAACATGTCGCATTTGCGCAGGTTTTCGGCGATGGCATTGCGCTCGACCGCCGAGAGCGAAGCGAGCGCACGGAGCGCCACGCGCGCCTCCGACGCCTCGTCTGACTCATCTATTCGCGTTTTGCTCGCGAGCGCCCACTCGCGAATCGTCCTTGGGAGTGCCTCGCCGGTCAACAGTGTTTCCAAGTCGATACTGCTGCCGAGCGCGCGCTCAGCCCGCGCCTGGCGTCCCTCGTCTGCGAAGGCCACGCGCGCGGGGCGATCGAACAACGTGCGGAGGTTGCCGGGCACAAACTGCGGCGCGTCTTCCGACAGCCTGACAAACTCGGTGGTGTTCGACACGAGCGCGAGCGTCACGGGGCACGCCAGGGGTTCCAGCGGGCCGAAACCTCCGTACTGCTCCTGCAGTGCCGCTGGGGCAATGTGCGGGAGCCGCACGCCGACGCCCACCACGAAGCGGCTCGCGTGCAACCCGCACTTGGCCGACGGGCGCAACTCGATCGTGAAGTTGTACGAGGCCCCTGCTGGGAGTACCACCGCGGGGACGTCCTCGTCCGCCCTCGCGATCGCTTGGGCATCCGCCGCGAGGGCGATGCCCTCGTCGTCGAGCACCCTCACGCTGCCCGCGCCTTCGAGCTGGGGCACGAGTTTTGGAAGTGCGATGACGACTTCCACACTGCCTGAGTTGACGAGGCAGAGGCTGCGGTAGAGCGCGCGCGAGAGCATTGCCTCCTCGGGGCGCGGCGCGTGTCGCAGCCCGAAGTCGGCGCACGACGGCGGTTGCATGTGCACGCCGAGCTTTGGAGCGTCGAGCAATTGGGCGCCGGCGCGCGCAGCGTCGAGGTCGGAGGAGCCGCAGCGCGCGAGCGCCTCGCGCAGCGTCCTCTCGTACGCCGCCTGCATGGCGCGCGGCACGCGCATCGTGTACGGCCTCGACGGCAACTTGCTAGCACGCGCGCGGCCCGACGCGGGCGCGGCGGCATCCCCAGCCCCGTGGAGCGGGTAGACAGACAGCGGCACGGCTGGCGTGAACGGCGCGTGGGCCACGACATGGGGGGGTGGGGGCAGCATGCTCGCGTGTGCGGCGAACATCTCGCCCATGAACATCCCCGGACTGGCGAGGGCGGGCGCGCCGTTGGGCCACGGCGCGTGCATCGGCGTGGGCGCATGCGGCGGCGCGTGCGCATACGGCGCTGCGGCAGGCGGGGCGCTCAGAGCGCGCCGCTCGCGCTCCGTGCCCATTCGCGCCGAGCTGCTCATCGCTCAGCCACGCGGCGCCTCCCCGGCCCTCACGCTCCCTATCGCGCCGACATCGCCCACGCACGCGGCCCGGCCGCTGACACGCCTCCCGGCGTTGGCGCGCTGCGCGCGCACCGTGTGCCCCGCCACACACTGCAGGCGCTGTATGCAGGACCGCAGGACCGCTGGACCGCAGGACCGCAGGAGAGCCCTCAGGCCGCGAACGCTGCCAGTCTGCGCGCGAGCGGCGCGGGACGTGCTCACACCCACCAGCGCGTGCGCGCGTGCGCACGCGCACGCGCGCCGGCCGTCGCGTGGTCTCACGCGCGTATGGCTGCAGCTGCTGCTGCTGCTGCTGCGGCGGCGGCGGCAGCCGTGCCAGTGCTGTACGAGAGCGACCAGCTGCTGGTGGTCCACAAGCCCGCGGGCGTGCCGTTCCAGTGCGTGGGCGCGCGCGCAGGCGCCGTCGAGCTCGCGCGGCGCGCACACGTGCCGGGCTACCGCGCGCGCAGCGGCGGCGACGACGACAGCGATGGTGGCGGCGGCGGCGATGGGCTCCTGCTGCCGGTGCACCGGCTGGACGCGGTCACGAGCGGCGCGCTCGTACTCGCCAGGACATGCGAGGCCGCCGCTGCCGCCGCGGAGGAGTTCCGCGCGCGGCGCGTGAGCAAGTATTACGTCGCGTTGTCGGCACGCAGGCCACGGAAGAAGCAGGGCGTCGTGGCCGGCGGGATGGAGCGGGCGCGTAGGTCGCAGTGGCGCCTGACGCGCGGCGCGGGGCCGGCCGGCGCCGGCGGCGGCAACTTCGCGCGCACGCGCTTCGACAGCTGGAGCGTCGACAGCGCGCGCCATCCGCGCCTGCGGGCGTTCTGCCTGAAACCCGAGACGGGACGAACGCACCAGCTGCGCGTCGCCATGAAGTCGCTGGGCGCGCCCATCCTGGGCGATCCGCTGTACGCCCACGCCGCCGACGCAGCGCAGGAGCGGCGGTGCTACCTGCACGCGGCGGCCGTGCGGCTACGCGTGCGAGGGGAGGCTGTCTCGGTCGTCGCGCCGCCGGCGCTCAGCCTGTGCTACGACGACCTCGAGGGCGACGAGGAGGGCGACGAGGAGTCTCCCAGTCGTACCTCGGAGTTTGCCACGGCGGAGTTCGTGGAGTGGTGGGAACGCACCTTCGAGCTGGCCCTGGCGGACGGGGGCGACCGCGAGGACTGGTTCGACGGCAGCACGCAGCTCAGCGCGCCGCCGCCGTGAGCCCCAGCGGGGGAAGCTTTGCGCGCGAAGCCATGCGCTCGCCGCATACGCCCGCCGCTCGCGCAGGGCGCATCTGCGCGCACGTGCATAGCCACAAACACTCGCAAGACATCACACCCAGACCGATCAACACAAACACACACGGTCGCTCGCATACCTTGCGAGCGAGCCAACACTCTTTCGCCCGGAAGGCGGACTCCGACGTCCGCATGGTAGTGCGTTACACACTCGATCATGTCCTCACTCTGCTGCTCGTGCAACACGACGGATGCGTGCCACCTCATCGTGCACCGCCAGCGCCTCAGCGTCCCGCTCCAGGTGCTTGTACACGCCACCCATTGAGTCCAATGCTTCGGCCACGTCCAAGTGGTCGTCACCCAGCGCGGCGCGACGGATGCTGAGGGCCTCCTCGTACGCCGCGAGCGCCTCGTCGTACCCCTCCAAACGGAGCGCGTACAGCCTACCCACATCCATCAATATCCCTGCCACGTCTAAGTGGTCGTCACCCAGCGCGGCACGCTCGATGCGCAGCTCCTCCTTTTTCGCCGCCAGCGCCTCGTCCCATCGACTCTCGCAGCAATGCACGTCATACATGTAGCGTATCGTCCTCGCCACGTCCCGGTGGTCGTCACCCAAGACGGCGCGCTTAATGCGCAGCGCCTCTTCGTGCTCCGCCATCGCCTCCTCGTACCGGTGGAGGCCGACGCAAACGATACCTACGCTGTTCCTCCGCACTGCCACGCTCAGGTGGTCGTCACCAAGCGCGCCGCGAGAGATGTGCAGCGCCTTCTCGAACGCCAGCAGCGCGTCTTTCTTCCTCTCCCCTTGCATCTTCCAATGCACGTGACCCATGTAGAAAATTGTCTGCGCCACGTCGTCGTGGTCGTCACCCTGCGCCGCGCGACGGATGCGCAGTGCCTCCTCGTACACCGCCAGAGCCTCGTCACACCGCCGCTGGAAGCGGTAGACCCGACCGATACATTCGAGCGTCCCTGCTACGCCCAGGTGGTCGTCACCCAGCGCGGCGCGACGGATGCGCAGCGATTCCTCGTACTCTGCGAGCGCCTTGTCGTACTGCTCCTGCTTGAGGTACACGTCGCCAATACTTATTAGCGTCCATGCCACGTCCAAGTGGTCGTTGCCCTGCGCGGCGCGACGGACGCGCAGGGACTCCTTGAGCGCCGCCAGCGCCTCGTCGTGCCGATTCACCTTGAGGTACGCGACACCCATGCAGTTGTCCGCCACTGCTAAGTCCAGGGGTTTGAAGTCGTCGCCCAGTACTTGCACCACACGTCGGATGCGCTGCGCCCCCTCGTACGCCGCCAGCGCGTCCTCGTATCGCCTCTTGCAAAAGTGCGTCTTCCCTTGCTCCATGCAGTTGTCGACAGCCACTCGAAGTGCGGCCTCTGCGAGCGTCCCCGCGGCAGGCGCCATCGAAGCCGCGCCCCGGCTGACGCCGTACCAGAAAATATCGCGCGCGCTCCCAGGCCGCACGCGCCCCAGGCGCCCCGGCGGCAGGCCCGCGCCTGTCAGCCCGGCCGCAGCTGCCTTCGCGCGGCCCGCGCCCAATGTCAAAGCCCGGGACGCGCCCTCACAGGCGCGGCAGCGGCGCGCGCGCGCGCCAGTGTGCCCCCGCGCGCCGCGTGGCGCTTCTCCGCCCCCCGGCGGTGATCCAGACGGGCAGGTGGCATCGCACGCAATGAGGCGATGCGATGCCAATGAAGGATGCATCGTGTCAAAGCCCGAGACGCGTGCTCACGGGCGCCGCAGCAGCGCAGCGTACAAGCGCGTGGCGTCGTACAGCCGATCACACACACGCTCACACACGCGCGCGCACACACACACACACACACACACACACACACACACATACACACACACACACACAGATGCAAGCGCGTACTTCCGTGGCGGCGTACGCGCCTGCGCCTGCGCTGGCGCTGGCGCTGGCGCTTGCGCTGGCACCCTTCCAGTCTACAGTAAGTTCCAGACGTCGCAGAGGGCCTGAGGTGAGGCGCCCTCGACGGCACCACCCGCACCGGCGAGAGCCGGCGAGGGCCAGGCGGGCAGCTGCCAGATGGCAGGCAGCGCCACAGCAGCGCCGCGCTCTCACGTACACACACACACACACACACACACACACACACACACACACACACACACACACGAACACACAGTTGTTCAACCTCCGGAAGAATTATTTTGCGTGCGTTTTGATGTGCACATTGGCCAGCAGTGACATTGCGGCAGCGCCGCGGTGCGCCAGCCGGGCCAGACTGGGAGGTTGACAGCGACGGCACCGCCCGGGGTTGTTCGGATGCGAAGAGACGTGTCGATCATGCAAGTCAAAGTCAATGCCTCGTCGCGTGAGAAGTGCAAAGTGATGTGAACTCCGATGAAGGTCGCGAAGCGTGCGAAGGGCAGGGATGAGTGCGAAGTGATGGGAAAGAAGGCGGCGGTGGGAAATTGCGCGGCGCGCGCTGATCGCCGGCCGGCGCCGCTCGGCGGCGCCACACCGCGCGTGAGGGCGAGGGTAAGCCCGCTGTCCTAATTGGTGGCACCGGGCCGCGGCGGCGGCCGGCCTGGCTCGGATGGGCGGGGGCGCCCGCCTGTGGTGGGTGCTGCTGCTGGGGCTGGCGCTCGTCGCGGGCGCGGGCGGGCGCATCGCAGGCGCCGCGGCGCAGGCGCCGGGCCCTCCAGTAATCACGTGCGGCGCGTGCAGCTTCACAGTGGCAGCGGACGACCCCGACGGTACGGGCGTGCTGTCCGATAGCGGGCAGGCGGGCGTGCTCCCTCGCTCCCTCTCTCGCTCCATGCCGGCGGTCGCCCCATGCTGCTGTTGCGCCGTTGCTCCCGGCGAGCGTGGCGTCTCATTTATGAGTCGCCGCTCGTGCAGCGTGACACCCGCCCCTTCTTCCCGCGCGACCCGGACCCGCTCGTTGTCGATCGGCTCCTTGCCTGCATGCGCTGCTGACTGACGTGCGCTGCGCGATTTTGCCATCCATTCGCACCGCAGGCAAGCTGCAGCGCACGGGCGGGCTGTGCGGACCTGGCTGCACGAGCCTTGATCTGCGGCCGCTCAAGCACCACCTCAAGGATGTAGGAGGTTCCCTCGCGGATCTGCCTTTCCTGGAATCGCTGTGGATCGCCATGTCCAAGAAGCTCAAGGTGCTGCCGCAGAACACGCTGCGCGCGATGAAGTCACTGACGTTCCTCGACCTGCACGCGAATGGGGTGGCGTCGCTCCACGGCGACCTTTTCAAGAACAACGGCACGGAGCTTTCCCAGCTCAAATGGCTCTCGCTGAGCGGCAACAAGCTCAAGTCGTTGCCCGAGGGTATCTTTGATGGCCTCACCAGCCTGGAGCACCTCGATCTGCCCAACAACCAGATCGAGTATTTCCACCCGCACGCCTTCGATGCTTTCGCGCCCTCCCTCAAGCACCTTCGCTTCCACAACAACAACATTGACGCGCCGCTCCCGCCCAGCCTGCTGAGCGGCCTCACGGCGCTCACCATGCTCGACATGCGCGGGAACGGAGCAAACATGTGCTACGCCGCCGGCAGCATCCCCCCAGGGGTGCCTGTGATCGGAGGGCACGTGTGCGAGACCGTCCAAACTGTTCACGGGACGGGGAGCGGTGGGGGGAAAGGCGCCGGCCAGTCCGGTGGCGACGGCGACGACGGCGACAAGAAACCGACGTCTGGCAAGAACAAGACAGGCAAGTGGGGCAAGAAGAAGAGCAACGGCAAAGGCTGGGGCGCTGCGAAAAAGAAAGCCAGCAGCTGGTGGCAAAAGAAGATCCTGGGCAGGCGCAGGCTGCAGGGTGAGATGCAGACTTCGGCGGACGCACCCGCGCCCGCGCCTAGGTTCGAGGACGTGGACAACCTGCCTTACGATGAGCTGGCGGACGATCCGGAGGACGCAGCCCTGCTGAAGCGCTGCATGGAAGCTTCGTCTCGAGGATGGAGTTTCATGCCGGCGGAGTGCCGCGGGGAAACCGCTGGGGCCGACGAGAGCAGCGCCGCCGCCGCCAACCTCACGGTGACGCATAACGGCACCGAGATCTCGGTGGAGCAGGCGATCGTTGGCGGACGGGTGGTGGGCGGAAACGGCGCCGACATCTCGTGGTTTCCCTATCAGCTCAGCCTGCTGAAGGCCAACTTTCGCATATGTGGCGCGAGCCTCATCGCGCCCGACTGGGCGCTTACCGCGGCGCACTGCCTACCGGAGGCAATGGCTGATCCCGCGGGGGCCTCGTCGCTCTACCGCGTCGTTTACGGGAGCACCGACGTCGCGTTGGGGTTGGGAGAGGGCAAGGTCGTGAGCGTGCAGGCGGTGGTGATCCATCCAGACTTCGTCGCCGACACTTTGGAGTCGGACGTCGCGCTCCTCAAGCTCCAATTCGAAGTGCCGATTGGTTCTGGCTCGGGCGCCACGACCATTCCGCTGGCAGGTTCGGGCGAGGACGCACAGTTGGGCCAAGACGCGTATGTCAGCGGCTGGGGCACCACGCAAGAGGACTGCGACTCGTGCTCGCCCGTCAACCTTCACTACGCGGCCGTGGACATAAGGGCAGGCGCGGACGAGGCCACGTGCGTGGCGTACAGCACATCGAAGTTCAACCCGCGCACGATGCTCTGTGCCGGGTGCGCGGACGGTTCCAAAGACGCTTGCCAAGGCGACTCCGGCGGGCCCCTGGCCGTCAACGGCGCCGGCGGGCACCCTTTGCTCGTCGGCATCGTCAGCTGGGGGATCGGGTGCGGAAGGCAGTTCTTTCCGGGCGTCTATACGCGCGTGTCGACCTTCTCACCCTGGATCCAGGAGGTCACGGCCAGCGCGGCGGTCGTGAGCAGCCGCTGCAACGAAAACCCCCAGCTAGACTTGGATTGCTTCGCGGCAGCGCCGGTGCCGTGGTCGCCGGTGAACGCCGACGAGAACCCCTGTGGCGCCGGGCTCGACCTCGGACCGCCGGGACCGCCCCCCCCTCCTGGTCCGTGCTCGACGAGCTGCGATGGCATCGGTGCCGGTCAGGACGACATCGACACGCCGTGCTACTGTGACTCCACGTGCGTCGACTTCGACGACTGCTGCGACGACGGTGCGTCGAACACACAGCACCTGCGCTTGTCGCTCTCCGCCACCCGCACCGCATTGTTCGTGTTCCAGCGCGCGCGCTGACACACCGCCCGCATACACCGCCGCACGCGCCGTAGCGTGCCGAGAGTGCGGGAGCTGCCCGCCCCTCGAAATTCAGCTCGAGGGCTTTCCGCAGTGCGGGCTCCTCAACAACGGCGAGCTTTGCGGGCGCGAGGCCGTCTCGGGCTGCTGGTGCACCGATGACTGCCACGAGTTCGGCACGTGCTGTTGGGACGTGTGCGATGCGTGTGGCTTCAGCTGCACGGACGCCCTCTCGTCATCGACGTCTGGGGCTGCTGACGACAGCTCCAAGGGAGGCGGCGCCGGCGGCGGGCGCTCCCTTGCCGCGGTGCTGGTCGGCCTCGCGAACGCGGCGCTGGTATTCTTTCACGTCTGAGCCCGCCAGCCAGGGCGACGACGCGCAGGCGGCGGCCTTCGAAGTTTTGCCGGGCGCGGCTCGGTAGTAGTACACATATGTAACATGCACGCACACTCTAGCCACCGCGACGCAATACCACTGGGGCTCGAGCTGAGCTGAGCTACACTGAAGCACTTCAGAGCTGAACACGGAGCTGAGCGTCGATCGAGCAGAGCTGAGGGCAGACCCTTGACCCTAAATCAATGACGCCTCAACCCGTACCACCGCTTCGCGCCGCGCGCGTTCCCCCGTGCCGCGCGCGCGCGCCTCGTAGTTTCTCTTTCCGCGGATTTGCGGACTCCCATCGGCGTTGACGCCGAGGCCCACGTCATCTGGCCCATGCACGCCACGTGGGTCAGGTCGGTCGGTGGGTCGGGCCAACCCCGGATCGCCCGGCCCGCCCGCCCGACATCCGAGGCAACGTATCGATCGATACGCGTCGTGCCGGCGACGCGTCGCGTGGGCCGGCCTGCCGGTCCAGCTCCGCTACTCTTGTCCAGTCGCGGATGGCGTCCTGCGCGCAGCGCTCGCGCTTTTCGCCGCGGGGCGCGCCGCGCTCGCCCCGCCCGCGATCCGCGAGCGTGACCGGCG
>RQSC01000006.1:124477-145202 GCA_013416795.1 Prasinococcaceae sp. CCMP 1430
GCCCGCGGTCGCGCCCACACACGCAACGCGCGCGCGCGCTTGCCGGCCTGCGCGCCCCTGCACCTGCGCCCCCGCGTCCACGCACCTTCGAGTGCACGGCGCGCGCCTGCGCTCGCTCGCGTGCGGCCCCGTGCCGCCCACCCCCCCCACCCACCCCATCGCCCTCCCGGCGGCGTCGACCGCCGCGCGCGGGGGAACGGGAACGGGAACGGGGGAACCGGGGTGCACAACCTGCAAATACCTTTGTTCTTCTCTTTAACCCACGGGCGCGCATCGTGTCTCATATCAAACCCAAAGGCCTCTGCATCGCCAGAACGGTTTTTTTTTTGGTTGGGGGCAATGCATCCCGACGCGAACGCAGTGCATTTTGATGGGAGCGCAAGGCGGTTTGATGGGGGTGCGAATGCAATGCGTTTTGATACTGACGCGGGCGGCGGGCAAAAGATCTTTTCAGCCGCGTCGACGCCTTTTTTGACACGTGTCAGTTTTGGTGGTGTTGGCGGGGTGGGGCGGCGGGCGCGCGAGAGCGTGATGCGTGGCGCGCGCGAGCGTGTGCGTTGGGAGGGTGCGCCCCGCGCCGCGCGCGCGCGCTCTGGGCGCACGCGCGCGCGCGCTGCCGCTCCCCACGACTCAAAAACGCATGCGTTCTGACCTATCACTCCGGCCTTTGATTTTGAACTCGACCCGAACCGCACCGCACGCGGCGCGCCCGCCTCCACGCCCAACGAACCCGGTGTGCCGACGAAAGCTCGCCGGAACCCTGTCTAGGAGGCACAAAGCACGCACGGTCAGACCCGGACCATGCGCGATAAGACCCGGTTCAAGGCGGGCTCTTCCGGGCCACTTTTTGTTTTTTTTGTTTTGGCTTTTTTTTTGAACGCGGCGCCAGCAGCAGTGCCGTTGTTGCGCACGCGCACTTCCCCCGAAATAACTCCGTTTTTACCCAAGGATTCGAGGCGATGTGTCTATAACTACCCACATCGCGCTTAAATACGGATACGAAAAATTCGCGTCCCAATCCAGAAACTCCGGCCGAGCCGCTGGTGGTGGGCGGAGCGCGGCGGCCGCCGCGGGGGAGCCTTTTTTTTTTTTTGCGCGCGCGGTGTCGGGTTCGGGAATGCGTTTCGGTGTGCGGGCGCCAACCTTTTTTTTTTTTTGCGGCGACGGGGGCGCGCGAGGTCAAAGCGCACCCTCCCCCACACAGACCGCCCCCGCCGCTCACCATGGTGTGGTGCACCACCTGCAATGCCGACATGGCGGCGGAGGTGGACGACACGCGCGGTTTCACGTGCTGCACCGGGTGCGGACGCGTGCTGGACGAGACCGCGTTCTCCACCGACCCGACGTTCTCCAAGGCCGCCAACGGCGCGTCGACCGTCGACGGCAACTTCGTGCCGGACGGCGGCGGCGGCGGCGGCATGGGCAAGATGCGCGGCGCGCGCATCTTCGGCTACCAGGTCGACTCGCACGAGAAGACCATTGCGAAGGGCAAGTACGAGATTTCACAGGTCAGCGAGCGCCTGGGCATACGCCCCCGCGAGGAGATGGTGTCGGCCGCGCACAGGCTCTACAAGCTCGCGGTGCAGCGCAACTTCACCCGCGGCAGGCGCACCGCGCAGGTCGCCAGCGCGTGCCTCTACATCGTCTGCAGGCAGGAGGGGAGGCCCTACATGCTCATCGACTTCTCGGATGCGCTGCAGACCAACGTGTACGTGCTGGGCTCGGTCTTCCTGCAGCTGTGCCGGCTGCTCCGCCTCGAGCAGCACCCCATCATGCAGCGCCCCGTCGACCCGTCCCTCTTCATCCACCGCTTCGCCGACAAGCTCGACCTCGGGCGCAAGTCCAACGCCGTGGCCACCACCGCCCTGCGCCTGGTCGCCTCTATGAAGCGTGACTGGATGCAGACCGGCCGGCGGCCCAGCGGCATCTGCGGCGCAGCGCTCTTCATCGCGGCGCACATCCACGGCCTCTCGCGTGGCAAGAAGGAGGTGGTGCAGGTCGTGCACGTGTGCGAGGCGACGCTCCAGAAGCGCCTCACCGAGTTTCAGCTGACGGGGTCGAGCGACCTCACCGTCGAGGAGTTTGATCAGCGCGCGAACGACGTTGGGACGGCCATTTTCAGGCCGCCGACCGGCGCAAAGGACGGCGAGATTCGCGAGCTCACATGCGAGCACCGCAAGCAGCCCGGCATCGCCCACTTCGCGCACGGCATGTGCCTGGCCTGCTACCAGCAGTTCGACAAGGTGTCTGGCGGCCTGCACGGCGGCTTCGATCCCCCGGCGTTCCGTGCCGCGCAGCTCAAGGAGGCCGCCAAGCGGGAGGCGCGCATGAAGATGGCGCTTGAGGCGCAGGACCTCCAGGCGACGAAGAGCATAGCGACCGAGCTCGAGTCTGCGCTCCAGGGCGATGCCACGCTGCGCAGGGTAGCGCAGCGCGCGCTGCCGGAGGGGCAGCGACCCCCCTTGCCCGATCGACAGAATGGCGCAGGGACTGCTGGCGAGGGCGCGGGCGCCTCAGCCGCCGAGCTCATGCCGCCCCCGGCGACGAAGGGCTCGGGCGTGGGTGACGTCCAAGTGGCTGCGGCCGGCGGCGGCGCGGGGCCGGCGACGCAACTCCCTCTCGATGACAGTGACCTAGAGTTCGATGATGACTACGAGGAGAAGGAGCACCCGAACGAGGAGACACTGTCTGACGTCGATGACGACGAAATCGACATGTATATTCACACGGAACAGGAGGTGAAGCTCAAAGAGAAAGTGTGGCGCAAGCTCAACGCTGAGTACTTGAAAGAGCAGGACCAGAAGGCGGCACAAGCAGCAGCGCTGGAGAAGGCCAACGCAAAGAAGATTGCCGAAGGGGGCAGGGTTCCAAAAGTTGGGGCGGAGCGCAAGGGAAAGAACAGGATTGGGCAGGTGGGCGTCACCCCGATGGCGCCATCGGCTCCCCCGAAGAGCGCTGGCGAGGCGGCCGCGCAGATGCTGGCCAAGAAGCGCATCAGCACGAAAATTAACTACGACGCGCTCGACAGACTCTTCAGTGACGTGGGCGCCGGCAAGAAGGGCAAGAGCGGCTCCAAGGGCGGTTCTGGCGGCGTCAAGAAGGGCCACGCCGGCAAGTCTAAGGGGAAGGGAAAGGCGAGCGGAAGGCTGGCGAGCGTCTCGGCCCCTTTCCGCCTCGGCAGCGTTCGTACGGGATGACGGGCCGGCGGACAGACGCCCCCAGGGCACTTTGGAGCGTACTTGTATTTGTAAGGTCAGTCAGTTCATTATCTGTGCGATGCGTCAGCGCGCGCGTTCCCTCCTCGCATGGGCATCGTGCCTGCGCATGATGTTGGCCTCGTGCTCGCGCAGCACGCGGCCCTGCTCACGCTCGATTTCCTCGGCGCGCAAGGCGGCTGCATATGCGTGGTACTTGCCGCCATCCGCCTCGTCGTATTTGACATCGGTGTGGCCGTGGGCGAAGTCGTGCGCGTATGCATCGCTGTCGACAGAGCGCTGCAAGTGCGCCGGCCGGTCGCGCGCCCTTCCTGTCCCTCCTGCGTTCCTGCCACCCAAGTTGAGCGGTGGCAGTTCCGTTCGCCATGCAGACTCGCTCGCCCAGAGGCCTTCATCAAGCGCATGGTATTGCCCGTACTGATTCGCGCCTAGCTGCTCGTACGGCGCTTCGTCGTCGAGCGCCGCGTGAGCGCCGCGCACGTCGTAGCCTCCACTGCGGGCACGGCTTTGCGGGGCGTAGCCGGTGCCATCAGCGGCGTAGGCCCCCCCTCCTTGGGATATCCCACGCCACTTGTGCTGCGCTGCATAGCTGCTCACGCCGAGGCCCGCGGAGGACCCGCCGCCTCGACGTGCCCAGCCGGCGGGCGCCTCGGGAGCGCTCGCATACGCATACCCGTACCCACTGCGATGTCTGGTGTGCCCGGCTCGCCGTTGCGGTCGGAACGCGGCGCTGGCTTGCACACTTGCCCGTGGCTGCGCGTACGCGTAGCTTGACGACGGGGCGCTGGCACGCGTGTCAAACCTGGGCATGGGCTTGGCTTTGAAGGGCTGTTTGGCACGCTCGCGCTGCTCGTGCTCCCTCCTCGTCCTCTGCTGTGCGCGCTCGATGCGTACGCGCATGACCTTGTTCTCATGCACACCGCTTGACGACCTGGCCAGGGCGCGCATGTCAAAGCTGGGCATGGGCTTGGCTTTGAAGGGCTGCTTGGCACGCTCGCGCTGCTCGTGCTCCCTCCTCGTCCTGTGCTGTGCGCGCTCGATGCGTACGCGCGTGACCTTGTTCCCATGTACACCGACCACACTACCGCCACCGACAGCTCGATTTTCCTTGCCAGATGCGGGGGGATCGGCTGGGGGCCGGCGCCGGCGAGGCTCCTCGAAGGAGCGTCCATATTTGTCTTTGCCCTTTGGAGCAGGTCCCCAGGCGTCCCTTGCCGACTGAGCTGCGCCCTTCACGCCTCCCCTCCTTTCCTTCGCCTGCTTTCCTGGCACTCTCCTCGCTCCATTCACCCGCTCGGGTGGCACTTGCTTGGTGTTGCTGCCCCGCCGCGTGGGTTTGCCGCCCTGCTGGCGGAGCCTGGCCTTGCGATCCCGTTGCTTTCTCGGCGCGTCCTCATCAGTGCTGCCGTCGGCCCAAGCGCGGGCATACTCAGGGTTCACTTGGAGTATGTCGGCGTGACTGTCGCCATCAGTAAATCCCGAAGTTTCACTCCCGTCCTTCTCGGCATTTGAGTCGCTGTCGATGTCGTCGTCGCGGTACTTCATGCGCTGTGGAGACTTGCCGTGGCCGCGACGCCCCCTCGGACCCTGCTCCCTGCCGAGGGGCGACTGCGCGTAGAGAATGCCGGGGCTTGAGAAACGCCGGGCACTTGCGCGTGGCGCCCCCGCATAGGCCGCACCGGGCGAATCTGGCGGCAGAGGTGAGTGCTCTTCGGGCGTCTCGGAGAACGGCCCGCCCCTCGCTCTGTCCACGCCCCCCCTGGGCGTGCCAAGGCCGAGTCCACCCTGCCCGAGCGCAACACTCGAGCACGGCGAGCTGCCCATGCCAGATTCGGGCCTTGCGACCAACTCTGCTAGACGCTGTTGCATCTCGCGCTGACGGCGCTCGAACGCTGCCATCTGGGAACCACCATCGGTGCCGTTGTCGGGCGTGTGGGCGCCATCGTGGCCGCGACTGCTGCCTCCCTCGTCCACGCCATCTTCATGATCGATCACCTGATGTAGAACGGGGGAGCCTATCGGCCCCACTTCATCACTGCCACTATCGTGCTGGCCGGCAGACGCCGCGCGCGCTGCCTCCAATGCATCGACTGGGGTGCGCCAAGCTGCGTCACTGTCGCCGACGTCAACATCGATGGTGAGTCCTAGTGCCAGACCACGCGCGTGCGCACCCTGTCGCTCCCTCTCACCCGGTGCGGCGCCTGGCGGCGGTGAGCGCAGCCTGGATCGTGACGTCCGATGCACCCGCGGGCTGCCGACGCTGCCGACGCCATCCTGGACGCCAGCCTCATCGCTATCGTCAAGCTGCCGTGGTGGCGGTGGTGGCGAGCGCAGCTTCGACCTGGACCCATCACTTTTGCCCGCACTGGAGTACGCATCGAACGACACGCGCCTTGCTCCACCCTCGACCATTTCGAAAGATTCCCTCCGCGACCCGGGCCGCGGGCTCGTCGCTCCCCGAGTGGTGTCACTCACCTCCGACCTTCCCAGCGTCTGGACCGCATTCGGCGGCGGCGACGAGTGCGACTGGGAGGTTTCATGCCCCAGCGGCCCGCCCTGGGCATGCGGGGCGGGGTTCTGTGGCTGCCGCGCGTCGCTCGATGGGGTCGGCGCCATGCCAAAGGCCGCTGCGAGCATCGTCGCAAAGTCCTCCATCTGGGCTGCCGCCTCATCGCCGTGGCCCAGGTAGTCCACAGGCTTCGAGGGGGAGGGCGGAGCCTCCTGGTTTAGCTGCAGCTCAGGATCCCGCTTGCTTTCGCTCGCGTAGCCGCTCCCAGCACGCGGTGGAGAGCGTAAACTCGCCGGGGCCGCCTCAGCTTGCGCGACCTCCTCGGCCACGCCACCTCGCTCGGTTTTGGCGCGTTCGGCGAGCCAGCCACGCGTTCGCCGCTGGATGTACCGAGCGGCGGCGTCCTCGCTGCGCATGCGCGCCTGGACGAGCGTGACGTTCCGCTCCTCATCCACGTGCGCGACCCTGGCGCGCTCCTGCGGCGAGCGCTCAGCCTTTTGGATCTCTCTCGCTGCCGGTGCGTGCATAATACGCTCGGCCTCGCTCCGCGACGCGCCCGCGCCCTCTCCCTCGGCCCCAGCTCCGGGCTCCTCCCCTTGCCCAGCCGCGCGCTCACGCCCTCGGCCCTGCCGCAACCCACGACGCACTGCAAACCCGCGCGCGGCCGCCTGGATACGCGTCGCCGCTTCGCGCTCGCGGGCGAGCCCGCAGCGCGCGTCATGGCCTTGCTGCGCGGCCTGGATGCGCGCCGCTGCCGCGACGAGTTCCGCGTCTGCCGAGGCGTCGCCCTCGCCTTCGGTCAGCGGGGGTGGAGCTTCGACCTCGACGTCCTGGCCGTGCGGATCCTCCCCTTCTTCCCCGTGCGCCTGCTCCTGCTCCCGCTCCTGCTCCCGCTCCTGCTCCTGCTCCTCCTCCTGCTCCTGCTCCTGCTCCTGCTCCTCCTCCTGCTCCTGCTCCTGCTCCTGTCCCGTTTCCTGCTCTTCTCGTCGGCCATCATCCCGGTCCTTCAGCCTCGCCGCCGATGGTCTGCCGAGCGCCTCTGCCCTGAGGCGCGCAGCATCCTCTGAGCGCCGCGCGGCTCGCACGCGCGCCGCGCGCGCACGCGCCAGGTGGCCGCGCACGTGCGCATTGATGACGGTGGCCGCGCGCTCGCGCTCGGCGCTGGCATCGTCTCCCCTGCCCGCGCCCTGAGCGCCCTCACCCTGTTGCCTGGTGACGTTCTCGCCCCCGGCGACGCTGTCCGCAACGTCCTCAGCACCTTGGGGAGCTTGCCCGGTGTCTGCCCTGACCTCGGCGACGCCGCCGTCAGCGTCTTCGCCGCCGCCAGCGTCTCCGCCGCCGCCAGCGTCTCCGCCGCCGCCAGCGTCTTCGCCGCCGTCAGCGTCTCCGCCGCCGCCAGTGTCTCCGCGAGTGTTCCTGCCATCATCGCCGTCGTCATCGGCGTCTGTGCCGGCCGGCACCCCAGCCTCAGCCTCAGGGGCCCCCGGCGCATCCTCGTCCTCTTGTGCGACCCTCGCCACTGCCGGTGGCGGCCCCGCCTCGGAGTCCGCGGAAGCAGCCGCCACCTCGGCTCCGGCGCCGGCGTCCGCGTCTGCCATCGGGCGAGCGGACGCGAGCGCTTCCGAGCGCGCGCGCGCGCGCTGCTCTGCGCGCGCGCTCTGCCGTGCCCTGCCCCCCCAGCGGCCGGCCTCGCCTTCCCACGCATCCGCATGCGCGCGCACACGGTGCGCGCGCGGGGAACTGCGTAACCACCGCACCAAAATCCATAGCGCCGATTCTATACATACATCAACATAGCGTACAAATCCCACAATAGTTACGGATTGCTCTTCTGAAATTGTTGGCATCGGAGCCGCGTGACGTTGGTTGGGTCCCCGCGGCCCTGGCGTCAGCGAAGCAGCGCCTCCCTCGCGTTCGGTGTGACGCGAGCCACATAAAAAAGCAGGCGATTGCGTTTTTTCTTTTTTCTTTTTCATTTCTTTTCTTCGGGGGAAATTCGAACGGGCGCCGCGCGAGACGAGTTCGAGGCGCACCGCGCGGCCAAGGAGGAGGAAATGGGCTCCGGCGGCCGGCAGCGACGCGCGGCGCGCTCCGCGGGACGCGATGTCGGCGTCGCGCAACCTCGCCATCCGCGAGGCGTTCCGGCAGCACCGCGAGGAGATGCTGCAGGCGATGCGCGCGTGGCGGTGCGTGCGCGCGCTCGCGCACGGCCGGCGGTGCGACGCCCAGGGCGTGCCCGCGGAAATGGGTGAGGCGGCTGGCGCGTGCCCGCTGGCGATGCTCGATGCGCAGCTGATGTCCAAGGTGGTGGACATGGCCTATCCGGGCCGCGGCAACCTCGTGGGCGCCTTCGACGCGCGCTCACGCGGCGCGCGCCTCGCGGCGGCGAGGCAGCGCGCAGCAGCGTTCCGCGTGTGCGTGCGCTGCCGCCCGCTGCTCGCCTTCGAGCTCGAGGCGGGCGAGTTCATGGCGGTGGACGTTGACCGCCGCCGCGCCGAGGTCGCGTGCCATGACTGCAGGCTGAGCAGGAACGGGCGACGCCTCAACGTCTCCCACCGGCTGTACGCGATGGACAGGGCATGGGGCGCAGCGGCGACGCATGCCGACGTCTACGAGTCCGTGCGGCCGCTGGTGCAGCGCTCGCTCACTGAGGCGCGCGACAGCGCGACGGTGCTGTGCTACGGCCAGACGGGCACAGGCAAGACATACACTCTGAACGGCCTGCTCCAGCACGTCGCCGCCGACTTAACAGCCGAGACGCGCGTGGAGATGAGCTTCGTCGAAGTGCACGGCGCAAAGTGCTACGACCTGCTCGCAGATCACAAGCTGGTGCATCTACGACAGGGAAGCGACGGACGCGTGCACGCGCGGGGCGCCACCCTCGTCACGGCCGCGGGGGGCGCAGAGCTGCTCGAACTGGCGCGCGCGGCGCTCGATGCGCGCGCCTCCGAGTCGACCGAACGCAACGAGGCGTCGAGCAGGTCCCACGCTGTCTGCACGCTCACGATGGTCTGCGGTCAGGGACAGCACACTACTGAGCAGGCGAATTCGACCCCAGCCCAGGAAAGCGCGGAGATTGGAGCTGGCGAGGAGTCGGCGGGCGCAGAGTCGGCTGCGCCCACGCCCGCCGCGCCGCCCAGCAGGCCGTGTCTTCGCTTGGTGGACCTCGCCGGCTCGGAGCGCAACTACGAGACGACCAAAATGAGCGCCGCGCAGCATCGCGAGTCTAGCGACATCAACAAGGCGCTCATGGCGCTCAAGGATTGCTTTCGGGCCCACGCCGCCGGCGTGGCAGCAGCGGCGTGCGGAGGCGAGCCGCCCCGCGTGCCCTTCCGCGCGCACCGTCTCACGCAGATGCTCAAGGACTGTTTCGTCGATGGCACACACCGCACGCTCGTCATTGCCACGGCCTCGCCCTCGCCCACCGATCTGATGCACACGATGAACACGCTGGACCACGTTGCGCTGATGGCCGCGCCTCTGGAGCTCTTGGTGGACACGGTCACCTGCGAGCTGGTGCTGGGGGCGGCGCAAATGGCAGGCGACGCGGACCCCCTCGAGGAGTTCAACGCGGTGCCCGTGCAGAAGTGGGACAGCGAGACGACCGCGCGCTGGGTGGCCACCATTGAAGACGGCCGCTTCAAGGACTTCGTGCTCCCGCCCGGAACTAAGGTGCGTCCTCGCCGAAGCAGCTGGGCCTTGGCGTGCGCGTCTGTGTGCGCCTGCGGCTGACCGCTCGCACACCTCGCAGGGGGTTGACCTCCTCCGCCTGAGCGCTGAGAGGCTGTCGAACCTGTGGGTGAACCCGGATGTGCGGCACGGTGGCGGGGTGGGCGAGGGTCCCGCGTGGACGCTCGGGGCCGATAGCGAGGACGATGAGCACGCCGCAGAAGCTGTCGATGGCGTGGGGGTGGCTGGCGGCGAGCATGACGGCGATGCCGTGCGCGTCCGCCGCAAGCGCGATGTGGGTCGGGCGCTCTTCGCCGCCCTGCGCAAGCAGATCCGGCGAGGTGCCGCTGCCGAGGCCAAGCGCCGCTGGGCGAAGCAGAGCCGCGACGTCGACGTCGAGCGCGCCGCGAGCCTCGCGCGTGAGGCGTGCGCCCCGTCCGTGCAGCGCACCGTCGGCGGCCGGCAGGTCGTCTTCTGGTCTGACGGCTTCTCCGCTGAGGACGCCGACGACGTCGCCGAGCGCGCCCAGTCCCTCCTCCTCGACGGCTGAGCGCCACGCTGAGCGCCACGAGCGCGACGCTCGCGCCGCGCCTCACCCACCACCACCACCACCACCACCACGACCGCCGCTACGCTCCGCTCCGCCCCTGCCCTCGAGGCCCACACCCCACCCAGAGTGTGTGTGTGTGTGTGGGGGGGGGGGGGGGGGGGGGGGGGGGGACGCGGTCGGTTCCCCAGGTGGCACGTGCACCATTTTTCTATTTAAATACGTGGTGATCTCCCGTTGTTGATTATGATGTATTTGTAAATTATATATTGATGCGTGTGTGGGCTGACGCAGCATGCGCGTGCGAATTGCGTTCACTTTGACGAGCGCGCGGCACGCACTTTTTAATTTTTATTCTAAATTTTCAAAAAAAAAATAGAACGAAGTCTCGCAGCGATGAAAAAGTTTTGCACCTGTGACCTCATATCAAAATGAACTACAGAGAAGAAAAGGCGAGTTTTATTTTTTTGTCCCCTTTTTTTCGCGCGCCGCGCTCGGAAGCGCGCGCGCGAAAGCGGCGATTCGAACGCAAAAACGGCGCCGCGCGCCCGAATCGCGTTCCGCGAAACTCCGATCCGTGGAGCCCCGCGGTGCGCGGCGGGCGTGCGGAATCGCGGAAGGCGTCCCGCGAAATGCGGATGCGATGCCCGCGCGTCGCCCCAGCGGGGCTCGCCGGGACTCGGCGGCGACGCCCGCGCGCATGGCGCGCCACGAGGACGGGATCCTCCGCGATCCTCCTCTCCCTCGCGCGCGCGGCGGGCGAGGAGCCGCTCCGCTCCGACGCTTGCTTGAAGCTCCTTGCCGCTCGCTAGCTCGAGCATGCCGCCGGTCCTGCTCCTGCCGGTCCTGCGCGCGCATGCGCAGACTCCTTGCCGCTCGCTGCAGCTCGTCGAGCACGCCGCCGCTCCTGCTCCTGCCGGTCCTGCGCACGCGTGCGCAGACGCCCGCGCGCGCGCGCGCGCGCGCGCGCGGCGGTTGACGCCCGGGGAACCACACCTTTTGTACCCGCGAACATTCGGAATCCATTCAGAACGCAATCCATGATGGAATGTATGTAATGTAATGGGATTTGTACGGATTTGGATACGTTTGGGTTCCGTTTATTTGAGCCGCAAGAACGCGCGCGCGCGCGCGCGGGCCTGCGCGCGCGACAGAGGGGGCTTGCGGGGGGTTGCGCGCGCGGCCAGCTGTGTGTGTGTGTGTGTGTGTGTGTGTGTGTGTGTGTGTTTGGGGTGGGTCGCGCGGTGCGCACCACACGCAGTACATCACACACCGCCGGCCGTCCTTCCCTCCCCTTCCCCCCCCTGCACTTCTCTCCCACCACAGGCGACCATGCCGGCCACCACTGTTATCGACTACGCCGCGGGCGGCGAGAAGCGCTTCGACAAGGCCGTCGTGAACAGCGTCAACGCCGCGGACGGCTTCACGACCATGCAGATTACGATGAAGCCCGGCTTCGACTGGCAGGCTGAGATCTCCCCGAAGCTGCCGGGCTGCCCCAAGTGGTGCCCGGCGACGCACTTTGGATTCCTCAAGGTTCGTCCCTCGCACGCGCACGCGCACGCACACACGCGCGCATGCGCATGCATGCGGTTCGAACGCGCACATCCATGCACACGCGCGTTCGCTCACGCACGCACGCACGCACCCGCGCGCGCGCACGCGCCCACACGCGCGCGCGCACAAACGCACGCATGTGCGTACGTCTGCGCCTCTCGCGTCCATGCGTGCGCAGTCCGGCACGATGAAGGTCAAGTACGAGGATGGCAGCGAGGCCACAGTTCACGCCGGCGAGTCGTACATGATCCAGCCGGGCCACCTGCCCGTCGTCGAGGGCGAGGAGGACGCGGTCATGGTCGAGTTCTGTCAGGCAACCAAGAAGGTCCTCGACAAGATGGAGTAGGACGCCGCCACGGCCGAGCTCTCGCTGGCGAACGAGTCTGTCCTCGACGAGGCGGAGTGTGCACCTGAGCATACTGTACACGGACGCAAACCCGCGCGGTGAGCGCGCTACTGTACGCCGCACCACAGACCACGCTGCCCGGGACTGTGCGTTGCGCGCGCTCCCACCCACTACTGTAAGCACTTCTTTACCAGCGAGATGGGGCGTTCGCGCGCGTTGTGGCGCACCCACGCGCGCACGAGAGAGGTCGAGAGGGAGGGAGGGAGGGAGGAAGGTTTGGAGGGATGGAGAGAGCGCCCGCACCGACGCGCGCGCCCGCGCGCCCCGCGCTTAGGCGCCCCGCGGGCGNTGGTGTGGTGGTTGCCAAGGAACGCCCAGACCTAGAGGCTTCGAAGAACGAGCTGGTAGTGCAGGGCGCGACCAACGCGCGCAAGCTGAAGGAGATTGAAGACAAGATTCTGCACGTGCTGTCTTCGTCGGAGGGCAATATTCTGGAGGACGAGACGGCCATCTCCATCATCACGGAAGCAAAGTCGCTTGGCAACGAGATTGCCGAGAAGCAGGTGCTGGCCGAGCAGACCGAGAAGGAGATCGACGCCGCGCGACAGAACTACGCGCCATGCGGCAAGTACACGGCTGTGCTTTTCTTCGCAATTTCGGATTTGGCCAACATCGAGCCCATGTACCAGTATTCGCTGCCATGGTTCGTCAACCTTTTCGTCGGCTCCATCGCGGCCGCCGAGATGTCCGACGACGTGGGCCAACGCCTTGATCACGTGAACGACCACTTCACGTATGCCCTCTACGTCAACGTGTGCCGCTCGTTGTTTGAGAAGGACAAGCTCATGTTCGCGTTCCTGCTGTGCTCGCGCATCCTGGGCGCCGAGGGGGCGGCGCGCTACGACCTGTACGCCATCCTGGGCATCGATGCGTCGGCGAGCTCGAGGGAGATAAAGCTCGCGTTCCGCGCGCGCGCCTTCGAGCTGCACCCCGACATGAACGGCGCTTCTGGTGCCGCTGATGCGCACGGTGACGCCGAGGGGGGGACGGGACACGCGCACAGCAGCGCCTTTTCCGACGCGATGGCGGCGGCGAACGCGGCATACGCGGTGCTGAGCGACGTCGAGGCGCGCGCAGTGTACGACGCCGCGCACGCCTCCTTCGGCTCCGACTCGCTCTTCGGCGGGTACGACGGGCGCCCGCTGTCCGCCACGCTGCGCCCCAACGCGGAGCGCGCGCTCTTCATCGACGAGAACGCCTGCATAGGATGCATGGCGTGCGTGCACGAGGCGCCGCACACCATCGCGATTGAGGACGAGCGCGGGCGCGCGCGCGTGGGCACGCAACACGCCGACTCGGAGGACGCACTGGAGTCCGCGAGGCTGGTCTGCCCCACCTCCGCGGTGCATTGGGTGGCATCCGACGCCCTGGCCCTGCTTGAGTGGGTCCACCGCTCGCAGCCGCGCTCGAACTTCGTTTTCCTCAGAGAGGGCAGCGGCACGGGGGGACTGCGAGGCTGCGAGGAGGACCCCTTCGTGGCGGCCAGGTGAGGGGCTCGGCCGCGCGCGCGCGCGCGCGCGCGCGCGCGCCCTCGCTCGAGCGCTGGCGGCAGGCCCTGACGGCGCCTCTTACACCTGCGACTCTCTGTTTCGCACACGGCGCTCCGTGGCGCGCGTTGCGATGCGCCTGCGCGACGCTGCCAGGCTGCTCGAGCGCCGCGCGATGGAGGCCGTCCAGGAGACGATGGCCGGCTATGGGGGGATGGTCGGTGCAAAGGGCATTGGCCGAGCAAACGCAGAGGGCCCCGCGAATGGCGGCGGTCGTCACGACGGAGAGCTCGGCGGCACGGTGCGCCGCCGCCGCCGCGCTGGTGCCTGGTGGCGCGGCGGGGGCAGGCGGCTCTCACACAGTGAGCTGGAATGGGCGCTCGTCGGGCAGGCGTGTCCGTGGCGCTCGCCGGGCGCGGTCATGCTGCTCCCCCCGCCACAACATCGCGCGCCGCCGCGAGCGGATGCCGCCGCCGTGTAGTCTCCACCGCGAGTGCTGAGAGTAACGACATCGCTGCGTGTACCGGCATTACCACGGGCAGCTCGCCAGCTAGTACTGATGCTCTTGCGCGAGGGCGAGGGGTTCGAGGCGTTGCACGTGCGCGGCCACCAGCTCCTCTCGATGCTGCCCGTTGTCTCCATGAGGCTCCACCTCATGCACAGTCGCCACCTATGTGCGCCGACGGAGCCGACGGGTCAGCTCGCGCAGCGCCCGGGTACGTCTGGAGGACGGCCGCCGCGGAGGCCGAGTAGCGGAGCCACGCGCCGCCCGCGCCGTCGGCGTCGCGGCTCGCGAGCTCGAAGCCCCGCCGCGCGAGCAGCGCGCGCATCGGCGCATTGGCCTCGCGCGTGCGCGCCGCGAGGCGAAAGACGCCACGCGCAGCGTGCGCGCCTGTCGCGACGACCTCCGCGCACACGCGCAGCGCGTCGTCCGCCAGCCCCCGTCTGCGGTGCGCGGCCGCTATTATACACCCCCACTCGGCCTCGCCGGCGGCGGGCGCGAACGCGTGGAAGCCCGACAGACCCACGAGCTCGCCCGTTCGCGGGTCGACCACGTCGAGGAACGCGCTCTCGCCCGAGGCCAGCTCGGCACGCTGCCGCGCCCGCCGCGCGTCGTGCTCCGCTCGTGGCAGCGCGTGCAGCTCGGCGGCGTGCGGCAGCGCCGTCGCGGGGTCCTCGTAGAGCGCGTAGGCCGCGGCGTCGCGCGAGACCGTAGGGTACAGGTACAGGGCGAGCTCCGTGCGACGCACGACGACGTCGTCGCTGGCCGGCGGCATCGCCCGCGCCGGGCGCGGGCACTGTGGCGCGGGGGCAAGGCGCTCGGCTGCGGGGGGCGTCCCGGATCTGCCGCGGGCCGACCAGCGCTCTGCAGCGGAGAACTGCCTACGCGCAGGCGCGCGCGCACTCGCGCGTGCTCGAGCTTGCGCCTGAGTGTATCTGGTCGGCGCTACACAGGGGCACAACCTGCCCTCGAGCGCGCACGCGATGCCGCTGCTACCTCGTGCGGTGAGACACATGTACTGTACATACACTGATTCGCGAATGCGGACCCTGGGCACTGGCGCAGCGCAGCGGTGCGGCGCGCGCCGCCGCCGCGGGTCCATCACAGCAGCAGCTGCAGCAGGATGCGCTCGTGCGGGTCGTAGTTGGCGGCGTCCGCTGCGTCCGAGCGGCCCGCCCACCCGCGCTCGGCGTCGACGGGCTCGAAGCCCGCCCTGCGATACAGCTCGGCAGCGCCCGAATTGCTGCGGGCGACGTGCGCGACTATGCGCTGGGCCCCGTCCCACTTCGCAACCGCCTCGACCGCGGCGTCGACGAGCGCGGTGGCAACTCCCCGCCTACGCGCGCTCTCCGCGACACACACGTTCTCCATGTAGCACACGCCGCCCGCGCTCAGCAGCCCTTTTGCTTGCGGGTCGCCGCTGAGGTCGGCCGCGGACTGGCCGTCCAAGATGTCGAGCGTGCCGACAACAGCGTTCGTGTCAGGGTCGAGGGCGATGAGGCACTCCGCCTGGAAGGCCGGCGGCGTCGGCGATGTGGACGCATTGTTCATGATGAGCGACAGCCAGCCCCTCTTTTCTCCGCCACTGCCGGCGTCCTCGCCCTCGCCCTCGCCTGCACCGCTGCCCGCGCCCTCCGCCCGCCTCGCCAGCAGCGTCTCGTTCGCCTTGGCTCTTGCGACCATCTGTGCGAGCTCTGCCTCCGCGTGCTGTCTCTTGTACGTCTCTGCGTAGCGCCCACCCCCACCGTTCTCGTAGTATGCCTCGGCGCGCAGGGCCGCCGCGGCCTCCAGCAGGGGCAGGTCGTCGCCGCCGGCCGCCGCGCGGCGCACGGCCCACGCGCTCCCGCGCGCCGCAACGGGGCCGGGGCGAGCGAGCGCATGCGCGCGCGGGCGGGCGTGGCGACACACCCTACAGTAGAATGAAACCCCCAAACACAAACCTTCACGCTTGGGCGGGCGACCGGCGCGACACCCCCGAAACCGACCCGGAAACGGGGGGGACGGACGGCGAGCCGAGCGCAACCGCGCGGCTCGCCCCCCTCCAATGAATACCCCAAACACAAACCTTCACGCATGGGCGGGCGACCGGCGCGACACCCCCGAAACCGACCCGGAAACGGGGGGGACGGACGGCGAGCCGAGCGCGGCCGCGCGGCGCGGGCGATCCCGGGTGGAATCCTGCGCCGCGTCAGCCCTGACGACTCGGAGGGCCCAACCCGAATGGCATCCATCGCGCGTTCGATCTGATACCAATGATCGCCCGTGGGTATTACAAACGTATAATTACATGTTGTGATTCGGGCGGCCCGCTGCGGGCGCCGGCGCGCCGCGCGGCGTGGTGCACTTCGTAGGGGGCGCCGCAGTCGGAGCTTCGCCACAGCTCGTGTACGCGCTGCTACTCGAGGAGCTCTCAGCGGCGGGGTTCGCGGTGGTCGCCACGCCGTACGACCTCACCTTCCGCCACGCCGAGTGCGCCGGGCGTGTCGCCGCGGCGCTGCCGCCCGCGATCGGCGCGCTCAGCGAGCTCTCCGCAGGCGGAATCGCGGCAGACACGCCCGTATTCGGCGTCGGCCATAGCAACGGCGCGCTTCTGCAGCTGCTGATGGGCGCGACCGCCGAGGCCGGCGGGCGCGAGCCGTACGACGCCGTGGTGCTCATGTCCTTCAACAACCGCCAGGTGGCGGATGCCATCCCGGTGCTCCCCGAGGGCGTGCTGCCGCCGGAGGTCGCCTCAACGCTCGCGGCCGCTCGCGGCACGCCCCTCGAGGGCGTGTTTGCCGCGTTCGCGGAATCCGCGCGCGGCTCGCTGCCGCCTCCGCTCGCGCCGCTCGGCGAGGCTGCGGCGCCAGCGCTCGCGCAGTTCGATTCGCTCGCGGGCGAGCTCGCCGATGGGGCGGACGATTTCGTGCCTGTGCCGCAGGAGTCGCGGCGCATCATCGAGGAGGGATACGCCGTTGAGGACACGCTGGTGGTGTCCTTCAAGGACGACAACCTCGACGACTCGGAGAGCATCATGGGCGCGCTTCGCGCGCGGGGCGGGCGCGTGCGTGCGCTCACGCTCCCAGGATGGCATGGCGCGCCATGCGCGCCGGGAGGCGCGGGCGCAGGCACGAGCGCGCCGGACGCTTCTCTCGCCGCTGCGCACACCACCGCCTTCCTCGCGGACGCAGCGCTGCGGATCGCCAGGAAACGCGACTCCGCTGCCTCCACAGAAGACGACGACGCTGTCGCTGCTGACGATGCGACCACCGACGAAGATGTTCCCGACGCCCCTGAGCAGTAGGCAGCGCCTGGCACCCTTGAGTCGTGTTATGTGTGTATTTTATTTATTCAGTCACCGCCCTTCTGTTGCCCGGCGGCCGCGCCCAGCGTGATCATGCGCCGCACCTCCGCAGCGCTGCAGCTGGCCTCTTGGCTGTCGTCGGCGACGCGCCGCAGGACGGCGAGCGCGCCCTCAAACGCCACGAAAGACACCGCGGCCATGGGAACGATCTTGGTCGAGGCCACGCGCAAGCCGCGGTAGAAGACGGGAAGCCCACCCTCGCGGTACATAGCGCGCGCGACGGCGGCAGTGCTCATCTCCGCAGCGCTCAGCGAGCACCCGCCAAGGCACTCAAGCTGCACGCGGCGCCGAAGCACCTCTATTGGATAAGAAACGAACATCGCCGCCCACCCCGCGACGACGCCGCACGCCAGGGAGCCCGTCGCGCCGATGGGCGCCGAGGGGTCCCCTACCACGCGATTGAGCCACGCGCCTTTCAGCGCGTCGTACATGCCGTAATTCACACCCGCATACGGGAGGATCCCCACCAGCGAGATGCCCAGGCCGCGCCCGAGCGCCACCGCGCCCCCCTCGGCCGCGACCGTGCACCGCAGCCTCGCAAGCAGCGACATGCCGTCATAAAACATCGCACCCTTCGGCACCATGGCTCGATTGCTGAGTAGATCAAGCGGATAGGTGAGCGCCTTCGAGATGCAGCCTGCCGCGGCGCCTGCGACGAAGCGCTCCCCGCTGCTCAGCTCCACTACGGCGGCCGCCTCGTCTGCGCCGCCCTCGGCCGCGGCACTCCCCCTCAGCGCCTTGCGCTTGCTCGCAAGCATCGCGTCCTTGAATTTGGTGTAAGCGAACCAATCGAGCGCGCGGTTGGGGGCCACCGCGAGGCACTTGAGTCCGTTTCCGGCGAACAAATTGCGCCAGCCTCCGGGCTCGCCCATCACCGACGCAAGGGCCTTGGCCATGCCGCCGCCCGCCGCGCGAGACGCGATGCGCCGCGCCTTGAGCACCTCTAGCGGGGCGGTCGCGGTCATGGACGCCACTCCAGCGAAGGCACCGGCAGCGAGGTCTAGCAGCGCCGAGTGGCCTTGCAGCGCCGCCAGGCCCCCACGCCCCTCGCAGCGGGTGATCGTGCCGTCGTCGTGCAACGCGAGCGTGAGCTCCCAATGTTCCGTGAGCGACTGGACCTCCCGCTCTTCCATGAGCGCTAGGAAGACGCCGAACTCATCCAGCGTGAGCGTGCGCGTATTGTCCACGTCCAGCGCGCGTAACAGATTGGTCGCCACGTTGCGCGCGCGTAGCTCGCTCTGACTGCGCGCGCGCGGCCCTTCGGCGGCCGTGCCTATCGCCACCATTTCGGCCTCGGCGAGGGCGCGGTGCAGTTCCGTGGCGGTGATCCTCCCATCGCCGTCGCGGTCGATGACGGCGAATGCCGCCTGAATCTCTTCGGCGCGCAGGCGCACCTCTTCCGCGACACACGCGGCGAACGCGTGCGTGCTCATCTCCCCGCGCGCCGCCAGCTGCGTGCCAACAGAGGCGAAGGGTGCGCCCAGCACGTCCACGAACGCCCGTATCTCATCGGGAGTGACCACGCCGTCGCCATCGGCATCCACCCCCGCAACTAGTGCAACCAGGGCTGCCGACGCCTCGTCCTCGGCACCTTCGTTCTCTGCTCCCAGCACTAGCGCCGTCAGCGCCTCGGGGCCCTGACCCCGCTGCGCTGCTGCCGCCGCCGCCGCGGCCGCGGCCGCAGCTGCCGCTAGGCCTGGTAGATGGCGTCTTGCGGCGACATGCCCTGCTCGCGCTCGGCCTTGAGCGCGAAGTCGATCATCATGATGCCGTTCTTCTTCACGATGCCGATCAGCAGGATGATGCCGATGATGCCGATCACCCCCAGGTCGTTGCCGGTGATCATGAGCGCCAGCAGCGCCCCCACGCCAGCGCGGGCAGCGTTGCAGGCAGCGCAGCGACACGTCAGCACTCGCGTCGCCCTCCGATGTGGACGTGTTCGACTGAATTGCGCGGGCTTCCCCCACGTCAAAACGCATTGCATGGGTCAATACCCGGTCAAAACGCACGTCAATACGCATTGCATCGGTCCCACCCCGGTCGAAACGCGCGTCTAAACGCAGTGCATCGGTCCATACCCGGTCAAAACGCACGTCGAAACGCAGTGCATCGGTCCCACCCCGGTCGAAACGCATTGCCACCACCCTTCGATCTGCAGAGGGCCCATCCGCCGCCGCGCCTCGCCCCCCTGCAAAAAAAAAAAAAAAACGGCGGCGGTTGGAGATTCAGTTCAACTGGGCGGTTATTGCGGGCGACGACGCCCGCCACGTGGCAGGGAAAATATTTAGATTACATTCGAAGTGACGTGCCGCGCGAATATGCTGCGAATAATTCGGTGGGAGAATTGGAGGGGGGCGGCGCGCGCCGCCGGCGAGCCTGCAGCAGCAGTGTCCGCGGTGGGCGAGGCGATGGGCGTGGCGCTGGAGGGAGAGGCGGGCTCGGGCCCTGCTCAGGCCCAGGCGGAGGCGGAGGCGGCTGTGGCGGCTTGGGCGTCGTCGTCGGCGTCATGCGCGGCCTCAGGGGCGGGCTCGGCCGGTGCTGCCCCTGCGTCGTCAGCGCCCGCTGCCACGGCTGCTCCTCCTGCCGCAACCACCGCCGCCGCCGCCGCAGCCGCTGCGTCCGGGCCGCCGTCAGGGCGGACGCGTGCGAGCAGCTCAGCCTTCTTCGCGTCGAACTCGGCGTCCGTGAGCACGCCGGCGGCGTGGAGGTCGGCGAGCTTGCACAGCAGGTCGATGGGGTCGGCGCTACCCGCAGGGCGCGTCGCCAATTGCTGCAGCGGCACCCCCTGGTCTTCCTCGTCGCCGTGAACAGCGTCGCCGCTCACGCCGCGTGCCGGCGAGCCCGGCGGTGGGTGCGCGAGCGGAATGGCCATCATTGCGGCCACCCTCGAGGACGCGAGCGTAAAAGAGTTGCCACTCGCCTCCGACTCCTTGACAGCCTGCGTAATGCGGAGGATGGCGTCGGTGGGGTCGCGCACCGCGAAGTGCTTCACGCCCGGTCCCTGGCCGAGTGCGACAAGGTGCGGCTGGATGAGCCACCCGTTGCACAACCGTCGCGCTGGAGAGAACCGCGCGAGCGGCGGTAGCGAGCGCAGCGGGTAGTCCCAGCCGCCCTGGGTGCCATTCGTCGCGAAGAGCCGCGTTCGCGTGAGGACGACCGACCACTCCGGATGCTTGGTGTGCAGGTCGCCGTTGATGCCGCTGTTGCACAATGCGGCGCACAGGGGCGCGCACCACACGAACGGCACCAGCAGGCAGTTGAGAAGGCAGAGCTCCGCGCACGGAGTCTCCGTCCAGCGGCGGTCGAAGCCCGTCCACGCGTAGAGGAAGTCGGTGGCGCGCTCCCCTCGCGCTGCGAGCTCGCGCTCGATGTCCGGCGTGAGCACCGGCCCCTCCCTGTACGACACCGGCGACCGCGCCGCGGGCGCGACGCGCACCGACGCCATCACCTGCCCTGCGCGCCCGCGCGCGAGCGCGCGCGCGCGCCCGCG
>RQSC01000006.1:145634-148134 GCA_013416795.1 Prasinococcaceae sp. CCMP 1430
GCGCGTGCGCGAGCGCGCGTCCGCGCAGGCCCTCGCGCGCGCGCGGGGGGCGTGGGCGCGCGACACGCGATGGCGCCGACGCTCGTGTCGTTCGACGTGGACGGCACGCTCATCCGCGCGCGCGGCGCGAGCGCCAACGCCTTCCACAAGGCGGCCTTCGCCGCGGCCTTCGCCGACGTGTACGGCCTCGATGCGAGCATCGACGAGATCGACCACCACGGCTCCACCGACCAGCTCGTGCTGCTCGCCGTGCTCGCACACAGGAAGGTGCCCGCAGAGGAGGCGGAGGCGAAGGTGCGTGCGCGCTTGCGCGCGTACGCACGTGCGTGGCGCGCCGCTGGCGCTGACGTGAGCTGGCACACCCTCACGCGTTGCGCCACATCATTCAATTCCCACCTCACCTCACCACAACCACACGGACGCGCGCACACGCACACGCACACGCACACGCACGCACGCGTGCGCGCACACGCACGCACGCGTGCGCGCACGCACGTACACACACGCACGCGCACACGCACGCACGCACGCACACGCATATGCGCGTGCGCGCGCGCGGCGCCCGCGCAGATCCCCGCGGCCTGCGCGCGGATGGTAGAGTACGCGCGCGCGGCAGCCGCGCACGAGGTGTCCGCCGGCCTCGAGGTCCTCCCCGGCGTGGAGGCGCTGCTCGCGGCAATCGAGGGCGCGGGCGTCGAGCGCGCCGTGTCGTGCCTCGTCACGGGCAACCTCGAGGACATCGCGTGGGCCAAGATGCGTGCGCTGGGCGTCGAGGGGCGCTTCAGCGCGCCCAGGTTCGGCGGGTTCGGATCGGTGCGCGCGCGCATGCGTGCGCGGACGACGCGCGTGCGTGTGCACGTGCGTGCACGCGCACGTGCGTATGTGCTTGGGTGTGTGGCTGCGCGCGTGCACGTACGCCGAAGCCCGCTGCGCCTGAGCGCGCACACTCACACAGAATCGCGCATACACGCACACGCACGCACACGCACACGCCCGCGCACGCAGGACGCCCGGGACCGCGCCGAGCTGGTCGCCGCCGCCGCTTCGCGCTGCGCCTCGGCGCACGCCGCCCCCGGAGCGCGCTTCCACCTGGGCGACACCCCCAACGACGTGCGCGCCGCTGAGGCGTGCGGAGCGACACCCATCGCGCTGCTCACCGGCGTCTTCGGCGAGGCAGAGCTGCGAGCCAGCAGCAAGGCGCCCGACGACCTCGTCGTGCTCGAGGACCTCGCAGATACCGACGCCGTCATGCGTGTGCTGGGGCTCAACGCATGACGTATGTGTGTGTATGGCGGATGACAGCGCATTGGTATGACACTTTCATTTACAACATGCTGCGGGCACCGCCCCAATCCCGGCGGCGCTCACTCACGAGCGCGCGCCGAGCGTGGACGTCGCCGCGAGCCTGCCGCGGCGCACCGCCTCGCCGAGCGCGCCGCCGAGCGCCTCGGCGGCCAGCGAGGCGCGCCTGCGCACCTCGGGGCCCGAGAGGGTCGCGCGCCAGCGCGCGGAGGCGGAGGGGGAGGCGGAGCCCCCACCCCGCAGCGCGTGCGCGTGCGCGAGGGAGGCGTCGGGCGACGGCGCGTTGAGCGCTTCGTAGACGTCGATCTCGCTCGCCGAGCTAGACGGCGGCGGCGGCATCTCTGGCCTGTCCACCGACTCCCACCCCTCCGCGCTCGGCGACAATCCGAAGTCAAAGTCGCGCCGCCTGGTTGGGCTGCGCGTGGCGTTCTCGGCTATCCACGACGATATGGCGCTACTCTCGGGGCTGTCCGCACCGAAGCCGGCGTTGTCGGCGATCGCGAGGCCCTCGTCGGCGTACCCACACGGGGCGGCGTCGGCGGCCGATACGTGCGCGCCTTCGCCGGTGGCGCTCGCGTTGCCCAGCCGGCGCGACACGCGCCTGGAGGCGGCGACACGCGCGGCGGAGGCGGCGTTGGTCGCGGCGGTGCGCGGCTCCTCTCCGGCCGCCCACGCGGAACACAGCGCGGCCGCGGCGACGAAGGGGAACCAGCCCGGCGGCTGCGGCGGCGGCACTCCCGCCGAGCACAGCGCCAGCGAGCACGTGCTGCCGACCGTGCGCGCGAGGAGGTGCGCTCCGGCATTCAGCAGCTTGAGGGAGGCCTCGTCGCGCACGCTCGGGTGTGGGTCCGACGCGGCCTGCGCCTTCGCGGCGTCCGCGTCCGCATCCGCTGCGGGCCTCCACAGCACACACTCGCCTCTGTCCTCAGGAGGCCCCGTGTGCCAGTGGGCGTCTCTCTGCCACACCGCGCTGCGGGAGCCCCTGAACGTCCCATCGTGGAGCAGCGGCGAGCCGGTGTACGCCGCGAGCAGCTGGGCGTGGCGGACGGCCTCGCCAAGCGCTGTGCCGAGCTCCTCGGGGGGGAGGGCGCTGAGGGCGGCCGGGCCGTCCGGCAGGCGCGCGCCGCAGAGCCTGACCACGACCGGCGCCACCAGGGAGCCCGCGGCACGGCCCACCGCCCTCCCGCGCCCGTAGTCC
>RQSC01000006.1:153134-159525 GCA_013416795.1 Prasinococcaceae sp. CCMP 1430
CAGTCACGGTCTGGCCGTGCGCCTCGAGGTGGCGCCACATAATAATAACAACAGCATCGAACCAACGCCGGCCCGCGAGTGCACCCACGCGCGCATGCGCAAGCGCGCGTGCGGCCAGGCGCCCAGCCGGCGCGCCTGGAGGCCGTCAAGTACGAAATGTGGTGCTGCAGAATCATTACATGAAAGGTGCATCCTACGCTTGGACGGTGCATCCCTGCGCTGCTGAGCGAGGGCGCGCGCGCGCCCGCCGGCTTGCCACGCGCGACGACGTCGCATCGCGCGGGCGGCGGGGCGGTGCCGCGGCGCTATCCGCTCGTGGTTGTCGTATATCACATTGAAGTCGAGGAGCGCCGAGCTCACGGGACGGGCCCCATTCAGTTCTTGGCGATGCTCGTAGCATTGTACAGGTCGCCGAGGCCGACCGCGGCCTTGGACTTGCGAGCTGCCAGCGTGACGAGGCCGGCGGTATGGTACATGTAGCGCACAGCGGCGTCCTTCGCGTCCTGGGTGCCCATGCTCGAGAGGGACACGAGGCGCTGGTGTGCGATGGCGAGCGCCCATGGTGCGGAGCCGACCGTCGCTGCGGCATCGGCCGACGCGGGCTTGGGCGGCAAAGGCGCGCGCGAATCGGAGGAGACCGGCGACGAATCCACCTCGGCATCCCGCTCGCCGTTCCTAGCGACGCCGTCGACGTCGGCAGTGAGCGCAGACAGTGACGGCACCGGGGAGAGGCTGCGCTGCTTGCCGAGGCCGCGCCAGGCAACCCTCGGCAGCAGCCGCCTGTTCTCCGCGAACAGCGAGGCGCCGCGCACGAGCACCGTCGCCGACATCGCGACGCCCAGAGCGGCCCCAAATGCCGTCGCTGCGCCCAGCTGCGTCACGCCTGACGTGAGCCACGCGACGTCCTCCTCGAGCTTTCCTCCCCAGCGCGCCGGAGTCACGTGGCTCAGCAACCCGCCCAGCCCCTCCCCGTCGCCCGGCGCCAGCGCGCCCCGATGCGACGAGCCGCTGGCCACTGCGTCGTCCCGGAAGGGCGCGTGCGGCTGGCGCTCATGCGCGGCGGACGGCACGCAGTACGTCGACGGGCGGACGCACCATTCCCTCGAATCGTCGGCGTGGACCGCGTCCCGCCCATCGCCGCCGCCGCCGCCGCTCTCGCGGGCCCCGTTCCCGGCGCCGGCGCCGCTGACGGACGTGTCCTCACGAATGACGTCGAGAGGGGAGAACGACAGGCGCCGCTGGCGGAAGGCGGCAGGCGCGACCGGCGCGCGCGACACCAGCGCGGCCACCTCTCGCCCATCACCGAAGCTGCCGAGCAGGCTGAATTCGGCGCACTGCCGTGTGCGCGTGCCGCCGCCCGCCGCCGTGCTCGCCGCCGTGTCCGCCGCCGCGCCTGCCTTCGGGCTGTCTGGCGGCGAGTCCTCCGGCGAGGAGGCCGCGTCGCCGTCGTCGTGCATGAGTTGCAGGCCCTCGGGTCCGGCGGTGCCCTTGAGCACGAGCGCGCCCGACCCTGCCGTCACCACGAAGCGCACGCGCGCGCCCTCGAAGATGACCTGCGAGCTCGCGAGGAACGTCACGGCGTCGTCCCACTGCCGGCGCAGCACCGTCGTCGCCGCCTCGCCGGGGCGCAGCGCGCGGCCGTCGACCGAGATGCTGCCACGGCCGCCCTTTAGCGCCGCCTGCGACCCGTCCCCGTCGCTGCCCTCGCCGTCGTCGAGCTCGAGCGTCAGCGCGAGCGTCGCGGGCACCGTCTTCGCGGGCACGCCCCGCAGTACGAGCTGCACGCAGCGGATCTCGCAGCGCGGCGGCGGCAAAGCCGCCGCCGCCGTGCGCGCCACGGCCATGCTCCCCTGCTCGCACATCGCCGCGCGCTGCCCGAGGGCCGCCCCCGCGCCGCAAAAATCCCCCCGCCGCGCGCGAAAAAGCGCGGCGGGGGGCGCGCCGCGCCCCCTTCCCCCTCCCGCGTGCGCGCGCGAGGGGTGGGGGTTGGGGTGGGAGAAGGCCGTGCGGCGCGTCTCCCGCGCCCTCGCGACGCGCCTCACTCCCCACCCCGCGGCGCGCGTCGCCGCGCGTGTGGCCCGGGGTGGGGGTGGGTAGGTGTGTGTGTGGGCGGTGGGGGGCGGCGCTGTGGCGCCGCCGATTTGCGCGCGTAAATCGCATCGGATTCCACATTTTACAGATCAAATGTAATGCATTTACATATAAACATGGATTCAAAATATCCCGATTCCCGATGGAATGCCCGTATGGATTCCACAGCGCGGTGCAGGCGCGCGCGCGCGCGGGACGCCCCCCGCCCGGCCGTCCCTACCAACCCAAACCTCTCCAAACTCCAAAACCCTCATCACAATGAATGTGAAAAGGTATGAAGATAAACCCTAAAAGGGTGTTTACCCCAAACACGCCTCGGACGCCGCCGCCGGCCGCAGCAGGGTGCGGCGAGCGCACCCAAATCCGCGCGCGCGCGCGCGCGCGCCTCTCCCGCAAAGAGTGAAAAAAAACGCGACGTTTCGGATCAAATCTTCGGTCAGTGCGCCGCGAAGGCGGCGCCATGCCGCCCATACCCCCGCCGTATCTCCAAGAATCCCCCGTCAGGCGCCCACCGCGCTTTTCATCCGCTTTTTTAGTTTTTCCCCAAGATCGGGCTTTTGCGGATCGAAGCGTGGGCGAGCGCATCGCGCGCGGGCGCGTCCCCGCGCGCGCGTCCGCGTCTTTTCCCTGTCGTGTGCCCGGCCCGAGCGACGCTTCTGCTCCGCCGCACGCGACACGTGGACGGAGGCGCGTGCACACGTGTGCACCGCGACCCGTGTCAAAACAAAGCATGCGCACCCAACCTAAAAATCTACCCATTTAGGGTTCATTTGTAGGGTTTAGGACACACGCAGCTAGGAGGATGAGGAGTGGGCGGCGCCTGTCGCCGCCGCGGCGCGCCAGGCCTCCCCTCTCGCCGCGGGGCTGGCGCGCCAGCGCACGCACAAAGGTGGATTTACATGCGCGTATCCCCGGCAGGTGCCGCCGGCCGCCGGCGGCCGGTCCCCTGCGTAGCTCCCGCCGCCGCACATTCACCAGCTCCCGCGGCGCCGCGGCGCTCACGAGGGCCAGGCGCCGAGGCCGACGTCGTCCAGAAACGACTGCGCCACCCACGGCCTCTTCGCGCTCGCCGAGGCCTTATAAGACGGCGACGCCGGCGACGCCGGTCCGTGCTGCTGCCCGCGGGCGTCAGCTGCCGCGCCGTCGGCGGCAGCGGCGGCACCCCCCCCGCCATCGGGGGGCGTCCCCGGCTGCGCGTGGCTGGGCTTGTGGAAATGCTCGAGCAATGCCTTGCGGCCCTGCACGCGAGCGAAGGTCACCTCGCACACCTTCTTGCTGTTGAAGTCGTCCCACGTGCGGCCCTGGAAGGCCTTGTGGAACGGCACCGTGTCGGCGGCCTCGATGAAGTTGATGAAGGCGTAGCCCAAATTGCACTTATTCTTGGAATCCGTGGGCAGATAGAAGAAGTCGAACGTGTCCTTGAGCTCCTTCTCGAGCAGCGCGAGCAGCATCGGCTGCGTGTACTTGTTTGGTATGTTTCTGATCATGAGGGTCGTCCGCGCGCCGGCCTTGCCGCTCTGCGCCTCCTCGGCGCTGAAGGCAAACTGCTGCTGCTGCTGCTGCTGCTGCTGCTGCTGGAGGTGGTCAGCGCCGCCTCCACTCGGTGGCGCGCCACCGTCGCCCGATGGGCCCGCCGACGCGGCGGCGGCGCCCGCCGACGCGCCCGCGGATGGTGGCGGCGGAGGCGGCGGCGGCGGCGAAGGCGGCGCAGTCTCGCAATGAGCTTCGTGAAGTCGGCGGGTGAATTCCCGCTCGGCAGCGCGCCCTGCGCGAGCATCTTCTCCTTGATGGCCGGCGTGCCCAGCGACTTGGCCACTTCCTGCTGAATGCGGTTCACGACCTCGGGCGGGGTGCCGGCCGGCGCCAATGGCAGCCTGATGACGATCCAGACCTCGGTCGCGACCCAGGTGAACCTGATCTACGGCACACCGGCGGCGACCACGATCCAGTTCTGGGATGGCACCGACAATTCGGGCGACGGCATCGCACAGGGCGGCAGCGGCAGCTGGACCAACAGCTTCCCCAACTGGACCGACGCGGCGGCGACCAACAACAGCGCCTGGTCCGGTGCATTCGGCGTGTTCGGCGGCGCCGCCGGCACGGTGACGGTGGACGACGCAATCCTGTTCACCGGCGCGCAGTTCATGACCGACGGCTATGAGATCGCCGCCGGCACGGGCTCGCTGAGCGCCGACAGCCCGCTGACCAATATCCGCGTCGATCCCGGCGTGGCCGCGACGATCAGCGCCGGCATCGGCGGCAGCGGCGGGGCGAAGCCTACGGCCGTGGACACCTGTGGCGCGTGGGCGGCGTGGCCGGCGAGCGCATGCTGCTGCGCGCGCCACTCCGCCACCTGGGTCGGCGAGACCATGCCCATGTGCCCGCCGAGGCCGGGCGAATGCGCCAGCTGCTGCTGATGCCACGCGAGAAGACTGGCGCCCCCCCCGGCGTGCGGCGCGCTCGACACCCCGCCCGCCGCCATCGCCGCGGCGTGCGCCAGCGCCTGCGCCTGCGCGTGCAGGCGCTCGACCTCGCTGTTGGCGCGCGCCTTCGCCTTCGCCGGCCCGCCCTTTGGCCTGCCGAACTCCACGCTGATGGTCCTGCCGTCGATCTCCGCCTTGTCGAGCGCCGCCCTCGCGCTCGCCGCGTGCCGCACGTCAAAAAATTCCACGAAGCGGTGCGCCTTGTTGCGCTGCGCCTCCCGCACCCCGCGCACCTCGCCGTGCGACGTGAATGCCGACATGATGGTCTGCGTGATGGACTCCCCGGCGCCCTCGGTGACGTTGAAGACCACCAGGGTGCCCTGGTTGGCCACGAAGGGGTCCGGCGGGGTGAAGAACACGTTGGCGTCCAGGCTGGTGTCGCCGCCGAGCCAGGCTCGCGCGACCTGGGTGGCGAGCCCGTCCACGGCGGCCATCGCGTGCCGGATGTCGAAGTACGACCCCACCGCGTAGGGCAGCGCGCCCGTCGCCGGCGAGCCCGGGTACTGCGTCCACGAGCGCAGCGGGCCGAAGATCTCTGCGAGCAGCTGGAGCGCGGGCTGGTGCTCGAGCGACGCGCAGAGGCCCTCGACGCAGATGCTGCGCGACGCGCCCGACTTGCTCGGCCTGAGCGGCACGAACCCGTGCGCGTGCTGCGCCAGGAGCGCGCCCGCGTGCGCCTGCTGCGCGGCGCCCATCATCGCCATCGCGACTGGCGAGGCCGCGTGCGGCGAGGACGAATGCGACAGCATCTGCGCCGGCATGCCGCCAGGCATCGCGCCGCCGCCCGCCGCCGCCGCCGCGAGGAGCATGGCCTCGTGCTGCTGCGCCTGCTGCTGCGCCTGCTGCTGCTGCGCCTGCTGCTGCGCGTGATGGTGCGCCGCGGCCATCGCACTTGCGGCGTCGAACTGCGGCTGCGCCGCATGCAGTGTCGGGTCTGCTCCGTAGTACATCATGCTCTGCAGCGCGGCCTGCTGCTGCTGCTGCTGCTGCTGCTGCTGCTGCTGCTGCTGCTGCTGCTGGTGCTGCACGTGCGCAGCCATGCGCGCATGCTTCGCATAGTGTTCCTGCTGCTGGGCCGCGAAGTGCGCTTGCTGGTACTGCTGCAACGCCGCCACCTGTTGCGCCTGGGCGTGCGCTTGCGCCTGCATGCGCGCCGCCTGTGCCTGTGCGAAGAAGTCGTAGTACGCCTGCTGGTGCGCCTGCTGCTGTTGCGCCTGCTGCTGGTGCGCCTGCTGCTGTTGCGCCTGCTGCTGGTGCGCCTCCTGGTGCGCCTCCTGGCGCGCCTCCTGGTGCGCCTGCCGCTGCCCTGGCTCTGGCTCCGGCTCTGGCACCGCAGCCGTCGGGGCGTCCGCGGCTCCCCCGGCGTCCCCCGGGGCAGCTCGCTGCTCCGCCCGCTGACCGCCGCCCAGTTCGGGCGGTGCGGCGGCTTGCGGCGGCAGGCCAGCGCGGCCGGTGCCCGCCTCGCCGCTGGCGTCGCGGTCGCCGTCACTCGGCCGACTGCTGCCGCGCGGTCGCTGCCACGCGTCGTCCGAGTCCGCCGAGGAGACCAGACTGCACCCCGCGACGTCCAGCGCCTCGAGCAGCCCCGCGTGTTCGAAAATGCCGAACAGGTCCTGGCCCGCGTCGGAGGCGCGCCCTTCGGAGGTCCGCAGCGGCAGCAGCGCGCGGTGGGACGCGCCATGATCCGCCTTGTCGGCCACGATCGCCGCGAGGCTCACCGCGCGGCGCATCCCCCCCGGCGGCGAGCTCTCCCTGCTCCCGGCGCCGCCGGGGGCGCCGCCGAGGACGGGCGCCGGGCTACCCGCTCCGCCGCTCGC
>RQSC01000006.1:167446-181165 GCA_013416795.1 Prasinococcaceae sp. CCMP 1430
GGCGGCGTGTATGCGTGTGTGTGTATGCGCGCGCGCGTGTGTACGTGCGTTGTCGTGGTGGTTGTGTACAGTAGTGTGGTGAGAGATAAAACACAGGCGTCAGCGCCGTGCACGTTCCACGAGGCTGCGCAACGGCTGAGAGCGCGTGGCCGCCAGCGCGCCCCCTCACCTTCTCGCCGTTGCACTGCCCGCAGCGCTTGCGCCCCGTGCCGCCGCACAGCGGGCAGCCCGTGTCGCCGGCGAGCCAGTCCGCCTGCGAGAAGAAGCGGTCCGGCTCCCCCGCGCCCTCGAAGGCCGCCTCCTCGAAGCCCCCTGCGAGGTCCGCACCGGGTGAGCGCCGCAGCGCGAGTCAGTGAGTGCTCGGGGCGCTTCATGTCCGGTGCCTCGACGGCCATGGTGATAGCCGCGCGCGGCGGTGCGCTCGCGCGGGCGCATTGGCACACGCACCGTCCTCGCACCCCGGGGGCCCTGCCGCTCGGACCACGGCCGCGTCGCCGCGCGTCGGCCGGCGCGGCCCGCCCTGCGCTCCCGTACCGCTCGCTAGCGGCGCAGTGCCGCACACAGCGCACCGAGCGCGTCGCTGAGGGCGGGGGAGGTGGCCGGGAGGAGGGAGGGTGACGCGGGCGGCGCGTGTGGCGCACGTGGCGGTGCGCCGGCGGCGCGCGGATATGGGCATTTTTTGTAAACCCTCGTTTTAGACCTTAAATGAGCGCGCGAGGCGCGGGCGACCCGCGCGGGCGGGAAACTGGCGACGTACCAACTCTGTTCGGTAATCGCGCCCTCATCTTCGAAATTGGCCTGTCTGGCCTTCCGCTTGACGACGACCTCGACATCATCGAGTAGTAGCTGGCCGTGGCGAAGCTTCTTAGCTTCAGCTCTACCTTCTGCACCGCAGCGCCTGCAGTCTTGGTCGGCGCGGCCTTCAAGCCCCCGGCCCTAAATACGGGCTGGGCGACCATATCGTGCACCTTCGGCTTTCCAGTCCACCGCCGTTGCCTCACGCCGTCCAAGGCGTCGTTGAGGGCAGCTTCGCTCCCGACTTCGGCGACTGGATACGAGTACCCGCAAAGCCCCGCCATCGCGGCGAGCATGTCGGCCGGGCCGACCGCCTTCGGCTTCGGGTCGGTTGCCCCAGACCGCAGGGGGGGCGCTTCCCAAGATCCGCCCAATGGACGCGGCTACGTACGTCCGAATGATGCGCGACAAGGTCGTCCCTGCGATCCGGCGCAAGATGTGGTGGTGCAACACGACGGCGCGTCAGCGCACACGGGCCAGGCGCGGAAGACGCGTTTCGCGCGGCGGGCGTCGGGCGGCGCATGACGATCGACATCGCGCGCCATCCGCCCAAGAAGGGCGCCCGCGAGGCCGAGAAGGGCGCCCGCAAGGCCGAGCGCAAGGAGGCGGTGGCGAAGCTCACGGCCGAGGCAGCGACGTCCGAACTGATCTTCAAAGCCGAGCGCTACGTACAGCCATTGCGGCCGATTTTCTTGGCCGCGAAGGGCGCCGTCGACGCCACGAGGAGCCTTCGGCGCCGCGCGCGACCCCCCGTCAGACCCCTCGTCAAATCACCTCACATCCACCCACGGGCGACTACGTGGCTGTACGCCCACGACCCCCCATCAAAACGCAGGCGTTGAATATCCCGCATGGCCAATTCACATGCGGCCGCGCGCTCAGCTCAGCTACGAAAACCCCTTGGTCAAATACACCCACATCCTCCCACGGGCACCTCTCCCGAAACCCCCATCAAAACGCAAGGTTGAAGCTCCCGTATGGTCCCTCGTCAAACACAGTCACATCCACCCACGGGCACCTCTCCCCAAACCCCATCAAAACGCAGGCGTTAAGCTCCCACGAGGTCAATTCGCACGCGTCCGCGGGTACGGATCGCGCGGCCGCGAACGTGTGGCCCGCGGCGGCTCGCGCCGCTGCTGCTGTGGCCGCGCGCGCGCCCGCCGCAGGGCGCCGCGCCGGCCGCGGCGGCGCGTTGGCGCGCGGGCGTCAACGCGTGCGAACGTGTTGTGTGTGTGCAGTGCTGTACNGCGCGCCGCGCGCGCGCGCGCTCGCGTGAGCGAGCCGCCGGCGCGCCGCACGCTCCAGGTGAGAGCGCCCGCGCGTGCGCACACACACGCACGACCCTGCTAGCACGAGCACATGCGCGAGCACACATGCACGCACGCGAATTCTAACACACACACACACACGCATGCACGCACGCACACGGACACACAGGGCCGCGTGCCGCGCCCGGGCTCGGACGAGGAGGCGGCGCTCATCAGCGCCGAGCAGGAGGCCAAGGGCGGGCGGGCGTACATCAACGGTGCGTGCGTGTATGCGCCGTGCGCCATGCGGTCACACACACACACACACACACGCACACACACGCACACACACACACTCACACACACACTCGACAGGCGCTCGCGTACGTCGTTGCGCGTGCTGACATCCATGCACACACGCGCGCAGCGACGGGCTTCCCCTTTCCCCTGGCACCCTTCGGCGCGCGCCGCACGGTGCGCCGCGAGGTCGTCCGCGGCAAGGTGCGCATGTGTGTGTGTTTGCGTGTGCGTGTGCACGCACGCCGGCGTGTGTATGTGCCACAGCGGGTGTGTTAATAGTCCTGCGCATGCCTATTGCCAGCATGCGTGAGGGACCACGCGCATGCTCACATCAACATACACACACACACGCTTACGCACACTCTCACACACTCCCCCACAAAACGCACGCACGCGCACACACACGCCCGCAGCTGTGGGCGTTCGAGCAGGAGCAGGGCATCGGCCTGGGCCTGGGCGTGTCCAACCTGGTGCGCATGACCGCCGTGCGGCTGGCGTCGGGGGGGATCGTCGTGCACGCGCCCGTGGCGCCCACGGCGGAGTGCGTGGCGCTGCTGGACGCGCTGGGCGGCGAGGTGGAGGCGGTGGTGCTGCCGACCACGCTGTACGAGCACAAGGTGCGCGCGCGGAGGCGCACACGCACGTGCGCACACAGGTACTCACACACATGCATGTGCGCGTGTGTGTATACACATGCTAACTCACACATACACACACGCACACACAGATTTTCCTCGCGCCCTTCGCGCGCCGCTACCCTCGCGCGCGCGTGTACGTGGCGCCCGGCCAGTTCTCGTTCCCGGTGGACCTGCCGCTGCCGCTGCTGGGCGTCTTCGGCGCGGAGGTGCTCAGCGAGGACGACGCGGGGACGCCGTGGGAGGGGGAGATGGAGTGCCGCATACTCAGGCCGCCCGCACTGGTGGGGGGGACGTACAGGTGAGCGCGCGCGCGCGTGTGTACGTGTGTGCGCGCGCGCGTGTGTATGTGTGGCGGTGTGCGATTGATGGTGCTGCTTGCAGTCAGTCGCTGACGCACACGCACACACGCACATACACACACGTCAACGCGCACACGCACGCACGCGCGCGCCCCGCGCCTTGGCCTTCCTCACTCCGCGCAGGTACTGCGAGGCCGCCTTCTTCGTGCGCGCCACGCGCACGCTGCTCATCACCGACGCTGCGGTGTACGTCCCCGCCGAGGCGCCGGAGATCGTCGGCGCGGAGATGGTGGAGCGCACCGGCTCGGACGACAACGTGCTGCTGCGCACGCTCAAGGCCATCAACTACGGCGGGGGCTTTAGGAAGAGGGCGGAGGTGCGTGCTCGCGTGCGCGCTCGTGTGCGTGTGTGTGTATATCTGAGTGTGTGTGGGGGTGTGTGTGCGTGTACGTGTGATTGCGGCTGACAGGACGCCCACCGCAATCATTCCCGTACCACGGCCTCGTACGACACACAAACACACGCACACGCACACGCACACGCTCGCGCGCGCAGGAGCTTGAGGCGCGCGAGGCGCTGTCGCCCGCGGAGGTGGTGCGGCGCGGCTGGCAGCGCATCTGCCTCTTCGCGCTGTACATCGCGCCCGCGGGGGAGTCCATACTCGAGCCACAGGTGCGTGCGTGCGTGCGTGTGTGTGTGTGTGTGTGTGTGTGTGTTTGCATGTGCGTCTTCGCGCGAGCATGAATGCGTGCGTGTCTGTGTGTGTTCAACAGTTCTCGCGGGGCCGCTGACGGGAACATGCCATCGTCCCTCTTTTGCGCGCACACACCCACACACCCGCACGCACTTCTGTTGCATTCGCACACACACACACACACACGTGCGTGCACGCATCAGGCGGCGTTCGACAAGGTGGCCGGCCGCTGGCTGGTTGGCCCCATCGTGTGGTCGCTGGTCTTCAAGAATGTGGCGCCTTCAGTTGCAGCGTGGGCGGACGAGGTGTGTCGCTCTCGGCTTGCATTGCGCGTGCATGCGCGAATGCGCACGCGCATGCTGACGCGCGAACGCGCACGCGCATGCTGACGCACGCACACACACACACACACACACACACAAACACACGCGCGCGTACACACACAGGTGTGCGAGTGGGACTTCACCAACGTCATGCCGTGCCATTTCGCGGGGCCCGTCAGGGCGACGCCCGAGGAGTTCAGGGAGGCGTTCGACTTCGCTGACGCCGGCGAGGTCGCCAGGGCGCGAGGGTGCGTTTGTACGCGGGGATGCGCGCGCGTGATTGCGTGCGTGTGTGTGTCCCGCCGTGCGCGCGTGCTCATTCTGCACACTAGGTGCCCGTACACGTGCTGACATTGAAACCACGCGGTGCCCGCGGACGCGCGTGCCACCCTCTCAACACACACGCACACACAACGCACACGAACACACAAACACACAAACACACACACGCACACACACGCCCGCGTAGCTCTCCGGCCGAGGGCATCCGCCGCGCGCGCAAGTCCTTCAGCAGGGCGATGCGCAGGCTCGGCGTGAGCGGCGAGGGGGACGAGGGCGATGCCGGCGCCGGCCCAGGCCGCGGCCAGCGAGGTGCGTGAAAGCTCGCGTGTGTTTGTGCCTGAGCGTGCGCATGTGTTCGTAGACATTTGCTCGTGTGTGTGCTGGCGTGTGTGTATGGTCTTCCTTGCACACGCGTGTGTGCACTTGCGTGCGTGTACGACCGTACACCGTCGCTGACGCCCGTACGCTCTCTCTCTCTCTCTCTCTGCGCGTGGCCGCAGCCGAGGGCCCCGAGCTGGACGCGGCGCGCGACGAGTACTACCTCGACTCGATCGGCCGCGACGACGTCGCCACGCTCGCCGGCGTGTCGGGCGCGCTCGAGAAGATCGGCCTGCTGAGGCGCGCGCGGTAGCGCGCGCGCGCACACACACTCAGGCGTGCGCTCGGCACGCACACACGCACAGGCACGTGCTTCATGCATGCATGTGTGTGTGTGCGTGCGTGCTCGTGCGTACGTGCGCTCATACACGTGCGTTCATGTTTGGGCTGCGGAGGCGCGCGCAATAGCGCGCCTCGCAAACAACACATCCGCCGAGGGGTCGGGCGCGGGGTCGGGCGGCGGCGTGTGCGCGTCGGCCGCATCGCTCGCCGTCTCGCTCTCCAACTAGTAATGAGACACACAGACAGATAAAGCGCCGGCGCGCACACGCAGGCGCTCAAACACGCATACACACACGCATGCACGTACGCACACATGACGACGAATGCGCGCATGCGTGCACACACGCACACGCACTCGTGCACACTCAAGCGCAAGCGCGCGCACACGCACACACACACACACACACACACACACACACACACACACACACACACACACACACATACGCACGCCCGCGCGACGCCCGGCCGCCCCTCGAACAACCACCGCCTCAATTAATGTGTACACTTTCGGGACGCGCCGCGCGGCGCCTACTTGTCGTTGATGGTCTTCATGTCGCCCGCGAAGTCGCCGAGGTCGCCGTACTTGTCGTCGAACTTGTTGAGCTGCCCGGCCTCGACGATGAGGCTGTCCGTGGTGCCCTGCGGATGGCGTGCGTGCGCAGGGAGGGCACGCGCGCAGACACACGTGCACACACACGCGCGCACGCACACGCGGCGCGGTCGCAGGTGGCATCTCCGTCAGCGCACGTTTCGCGCACATTGAAACATACGCCGGCACGCGTGCGCGAGCGCACACACACACACACGCGCGCAGAGATGTGCGCACGAGCATACACGTGCGCGTAGAGGCGCACACGCACGCGCATGAGCTCCCCCGCACGCACACACACGCGCGTGCGTGCGTGCACACGCGCATGCACACGCACGCGCCTGTCTGCATGCGCCTGCACACTCGCACGAACGCACGCACACACGCGTGTGTGGCCGCGGGCAGAAGTACGCACACGCACACGCACACACACACACACACACACACACACGCACGCAAACGCACACACACGCGGCAGCCTCGGCCAGGCGCGGCGCGCCGCCCGCACCTGGTACACCGGGTGGTTGCCCGACCACACGTCGACCACGTACTCCTCCTTGGTGCCGGACACGACCTTCACCTCCTCGCCGTTGCACCACACCTGCGAGTGCACGCGCGCATGCGTGCGTGTGTGTGCGTGCGTGTGTAGGTGTGTGTGTGTGTGTGTGTGTGCGTGTGTGTGCGTGTGTGTGTGTGTGCGTGTGTACGTGTGGACGCGCGTGCGCGGATTGGCATGCGGACGAGCGCGAGTGCGTCAGCCTCGCGGGCGTCGAGGAGAAACGCGCGGCCGCGCGCACACACCCTCACGCACGCGCGAGCGAGCGGGCGAGGGGGCGAGTGCACACACGTGCGCGCACGCAGCCCGCGGAAAGCGCGCGCACATGCGCGTGTGCGTGCACACGCTCGCTTGTGCGCACGCACGCCAGGGCGCATGCACGCCGCAGGCAGCGCGGCGGCACGCACGCGCGCGCGCGCACGCACGCACGCGCACACGCGCAGGACCGCGCGCGCGACGCACGCAGGCGCGGCGCGAACGCACGCGCAAGGTCTCGCACACGCCCGCGTGGTCACACACACGCACGCACACGCACGCACACGCACGCACACGCGCGCGCAGCGGCGGCTGCGGCCGCGAGGGTTTGAGGCCGGCNCACCGCCGCGGCCGGGCGCGCGCGCGCCGGCGCGACCGCCTTGGCGCACGTCGCCGCGCACAGGGACGCCATCGCGGACGGGGGGGCGGAGGGGGGGCTGCACAGCGCGCTGTGTGGCACGCAACGCGCGCAGCGTCGCACAACGCGCGGAAAACCCCCGCCATCAAAACGCCTCCCATCCAAAATTCACATCCCCTTCTGCGTTTTGTAACCTCACTAAACCACTAATTGTACATATGGCACAAACACGGTAAAAGAATTGAGACATGATATCATCCGTGAATTGGCAGGGCATAATGGGCGGCGGAGCAAACACGTCATCCACCGGTGCGTGCGTTTGGGTTAGGGTTGGGAGTTAGGGTATGTCTGGGAGGTGTGGAGGGTATACGTGCGGGCGGCCGAGCGCGGGCGCGGGAGCGAGAGGGAGAGGGGGAGGGGGGAGGGAGGGGGAGAGGGCGAGAGAGGGCTGGCTGGCTGGCTGGCTGGCTGGCTGGCTAGAGAGAGAAAGAGAGAGAGACAGGCGGGGAGGGTGCAGAGGCGAGCGCACCGGAGGCGAGCGCACCGGAGGGGGAGAGCTACTGCGCTGGCGAGCTTGCTAGAGAGAGACAGAGAGAGAGAGACAGAGCGTGGGCACGAGCCGAGCGCGAGACGGGCGCTCCTGGTGCTGCGTTGAGGCACGGCGTTCTTACGGCGGTCTTACGCGCGCGCGGCCGCTCGCGCCGTCGCGCGCTCGCGACTCTCCCCCGCGCCGCGCCGGCAGCGCGCGCGCGCGCTCACGCGAGGCCGTGCGTGACGCGCTCCTTGTGGATCTGGTGGCAGGTGCGGTCGACGACGTGCAGCAGCTTCTCGATGGTGGTCGCCCACGACGACAGCGTCCGCGCCGGGTCGGCGGCGCCGCCGAAGAGCACGGTGCCCGCCGGGCGGTCGATCTTGGCGGCCACGCGCCCGGCGACCACCATGTCGGAGAGGTGCTTCTCCGCCTCGGCGACCTCGAGCGAGAGGAGCGTCGCGAGCCGCTGCAGCGTGATCTTTGAGTAGTACGCCACCACGACGAGCAGGTTGTGCTCCACGATGCGCAGGCGCAGGTCCTCGAGGCGCTTGGCGCCCGCGTCGCCGCCGAAGATGGCCGCCGCGGCGTCCATCTGCGGCTTGTGTGTGGCCTGCAGGCTGCTCCAGTGGATGATCTCCTTGGTGATGAAGGTCTTGAGCAGCGCCTTGTGGCCGGCCAGCTCGTCCATGCTCTTGTCCGAGTGGAGCCGGCGCACGAGGTCGTCCTGCTCGGGGCCCGAGGGCGCGAGCAGCACGTACCACGTCGCCGCCTCGAGCAGCGGCTTCCAGCGCAGCGGCTCCGCCTTGACGCTCGGCGTGTCGTACACGGCCATGTGGCAGCGGCACATCTCGAGGTAGTCGTTGTTGCTCGCGTGGTAGCGCGCCATGTGCTCGTAGTAGGTCACCTTGAGCGCCTCGAGCTCGGGCGTTCCCTCGACGGGCTCCTGGATGACCGCGTCGGCGTTGAGCGGCTCGGGCTCCTTCTTGCCCTTCTCGCCCTCCTGCGGCTCGCGCGCGGGCGGGCGCGCGGGCGCGGCGTCAGTCGGCCGACCCGCCGGCGGGCTCGCGCAGGACCGCGCGCGCGACGCACGCAGGCGCGGCGCGAACGCACGCGCAAGGTCTCGCACACGCCCGCGTGGTCACACACACGCACGCACACGCACGCACACGCACGCACACGCGCGCGCAGCGGCGGCTGCGGCCGCGAGGGTTTGAGGCCGGCGCCTCCGCGGCAAAAAAAACGCCGGCGAAAAAAAAGAAAAAAAAAGCGCGCGCGCGCGCGCGCGCGCGCGCGCACCTTGGCCTCGTCGTGGAACTCCGGGTGGAGGTCGGGCTTGGCGGCGACCTTGACCGAGCGGCGCTGCGGGGGGGAAGGAGAAGGTCAGGGCGAGGCGCAGGTCGGGGGCGCGCGGCGAGGCTGGCAATTTCGCGGAATGCGNGGCGCGCTCGCGCATGTCGTCCTTCATCTCGTCGAAGATCTCCACGGCCATCTCCCAGTCGGCTGACACGCCGCACGCGCGAATGGCCAGGTTGTACGCCTGCGTGTCGAGCAGGTCGGGATACGTCGAGCGCAGGTGGCGCAGCAGCTCGCACGCGAAGCCGCCCTCGCCGTGGGTCACGCACGCGCGCAGCACCACCGAGTACACCTGAATGGGAAGAGGCTCGGAGGGGGCGTTGCGCTCGCTCCCAGGCTTCGAGCCGGCCCGCGTGGGCCGCAGCAGCAGGTTGGCGATGCGCCCGAAGTTTCCGTCGGACGCGGCCTTGGATATGGCGGCGATGCGCTGCGCCTCCGCGCCCCGCCGCCTGGCGGCCTCCGCGCGCAGGGCCGCGGCGGCCGCCGCCGCGGCGACACCCCCGTCGCCCTCGCCGTCGTCGCCGCCGATGGACGCGGCGTCGGCGCGCGCCGCTCTGTCCCGGCGCGCGCTCTGCTCCTGCCAGCGCAGCATCAGCTCGCGCACGTCGTCGATCCGCGCGGTGGCCTTGTCTCCCGCCTCGGCGGCGGCCTTCAGGAGCGAGTTGAAGATGGCCTCGTTGGGCGTCACCCCCGTCCCGGACACGAGCGCCTCGACAACTCCAAGGGCGCGGTCCCACTGGTTCGTCTTGAGGCATGCTGCCACCACCGCGCCGTACGTGGCCACGTCGGGCGGGGGCCCGGCGCGCTGCATCGCCATCACGGCGCGCAGCGCGCGCTCCACCTGGCCTGAGCTGGCGTACGCCGCGAGCAACGCGTTGTGCGCATCCGGCGAGTCCAGCACGCGCTCCAGCGGGGGGCGACCGGCGGCCTCCGCAATGTCCGCGCGCAACCGCCGCGCGCGCTGGAAGGCGGCCTGCGCCTTTCGCCAGTCGCCGCTGGCGCCCGCCCACGTGCTCACGTATGCAGAGCAGGTGGCGGCGTTTGGCACCACCGAGTTGTCGCGCATCCAGCGCAGCACGTCATTCGCACGCTCGGGCTCGTTGGCCACGCCGCACGCCGACACAAGCGCGGAGCACACGTAGTTGTTGGGGGTGACGCCGCGGGCCTGCATATCGCCGAAGGCCTCGAAGGCGCGAGAGAGCTCGCCGCACGAGCCATACGCGCCGATGAGCGCTGAGAAGCACTGCACATCAGGCGCCACGCCGCGCGAGAGCATCTCGCGCCACGCGGTGTCCGCACGCTTCCACTCGCCCGCCTCGCTGTACGCTGCGAGCAGCTGGGTGTACGTCTTGGGGTGGGCGGCGAACGTCCCGGGTAATCGCCGCATGCGCGCGTCGACGCGGATCACCGCCTCCAGCGCGCGCTCGCGCCGGGCGCGCGCGGCGCACCTTGGCCGCGGCCTTCTCGGCGCGCTTGAACGTCCTGGGGTTGATCTTCTTGGACAGGATCTGCGCGCGCATGAAGTCCTTGTGGTCCAGGCACAGCCGCACCTGCTCGAGGATGAAGGCGATCTTCTCGCGGCGGTGCATGGCGCCGAACGTCTCCACCGCGCAGCCCTGCAGCACCTCGGCGGCCTCCTTGATCTTGCCCTGCTCCTCCTTGATGCGCGCCAGCTGCCGCACCAGGCGCGCGCGCTCGATCTCCACGTAGATCTTGCCCTCCGTCACTGTGTTGAGCGTCTCGATGAGCTCGACCTTCTTGGCGATGTCCGAGGCCGCGTCGACGTACAGCATGCACTCCTTGACCATGTCGGCGACGGCGTTCTTGATCTGCGCGCGGCGCTTGGCGAGCAGCACGATGTGCTCGTTGAGCGCCTTCCAGTCGCCCGCCTCGTGGCACAGCCGCACGATGGCCACCACCACCGCCTTGGTCTCCGCCACGTCCGCCGCCAGCCGGTGCGTCTTCTCCAGCGCCAGCAGCGACTCCAGCGCCTCGGGCAGCGAGCCCGCCTGCGGGAGGACGCGAGCGAGCGAGAAAGCGAGCGGGGGAGCGCGCGTCAGGGGTGGGCGACGCGCACGCAGGGAAAGGTGGGGGGATCGAGCGCGGCAGCCTTCGAGCGGCACGCGAGAGGCGCGGCGACGCCCCGGAGGGCGCGGGGCCGCTGGGGGAGGGCCGGCCGCACCAGGGTGGGCGCGCGNGTGCGCTGCGGCGGCGCGCACCGCGCTGCCGCGGCCTTGGCGGGCGCTCGCGTGTGCGCCCCCCCTTCCTCCTCCTCGCTTGCCCTCGCCGCTCGAGCTGCGCTCCGCGGCTGACCCTGCTGCGTTTCCCCCACGCGTCATGCGTGCTCGCGCGCAGAGGATGCCGTGGTGCCGGCGGCGCTGCGAGCCGGCCTCACACCTGAGGCCGCGGCTATGGCGGGCGTGCGATACCACGGCCTGTCCGCCGACGCCGTGGGTGAGGCCGCCCTGCTCGAGTTCGGGGCGGCGTACGGCACGCTGCGCGAGATGGGCTTCGGCGCGGCCGTCGTCACCGGCGCGCTGCGCCTGGCGAACAACAAGGTGGACGCCGCCGCCAACCTGTGCATGCAGTGAGGGCTGCGCGCGCGCGCGCGCGCGCGAGCAGCCGTGTACACGAGTGTAATACCCCCGCCATCAGATCGTTGCGAACCCTTTACCGCCGCACCCACGCCGCGGCGCTACTGTGGCACGCGCGCCAGGGCCGTGCGCATCCCTGCACACATTCATCCTTCGCAATAGTGAAAATCCAGCACATGTGCATTATGTATTGATTTCAACGGAATGTGCATCCCAAAAAGGGACGTTCCGGAAGCGGCTTCGAAACGCGCGGGCGCGCACAAACGCGATCGGAAATGGGCGCATGAAAAAAGAAAAAGAAAAAGTAGAGTATGCCCGCCTCCGAAGCGGGCACACTCACACACACACACGCGCACATGTGAACACGCGCGTGCTCACACGCACACACACACACACACACACACACACACACACACACACACACACACACGGCGTACACACACGTGTACACAGACACACACACCGCACACACGCACGCACACACACACACGCACGCACACGCACACACACAGCCATGACACACACAGCTGACGCACACACACAGCTAACACACACACACACAGCTAACACACACACACACACACACACACACACACACACACACACACACCACACACCGGCGCGCGCGCGCATGTCGTGCCACCCGCGTCCGCTTCTCCTCCTCGAGCGCGCGTCTCTCTTTGCCGATGGCTGCCATTGCCGCCGTTTTCTTAGCGCTCCTACTCGACGGCGAGGGGCTCCGCCTCCTCCGGCGCGGCGGCGGGCATGGCGAGCGGCTTGGGCGCGGCGCCCTTGGGCCTGCGGCGCCTGGCGTGGCCCTCCGGGATGGGCGGCGCGGTCTCCATGGGGATGTCGCCCCTCATCATCTTGCCGAGGTTGGCCATCTGCAGGCGCATCCCCTGGAACTGCGCCACCATGAGGTCGACGGCCTCGAGCTCCTTGCCGGACTCCTCCGCCACGCGCTCGCGGCGCGCGAGCGCGTCGGCGGGGTCCTCGGCGTCGGGCATGAGCAGGTCGGGGTTGGACTTCTCCTCCTCGGTCATCACGTCGATCATGGCGCCGAAGTCCTTCATGGACTTCTGCGCGTCGCGCATCTGCTTGGGCGTCATCTTGTTGCCGCCGGGGAGCATGGCCATCACGTTGGAGAAGGCGCCCATGCGCTCCATCATCTTCATCTGGCCCATGAAGTCGTTGAAGTCGAAGTTGGCGTCCATGAGCTTCTGCTGGATGCGCGCGGCCTCCTCGGCGGAGACGGCCTCCTCCGCGCGCTCCACCAGCGTGAGCACGTCGCCCATGCCCAGGATGCGGCTAGTCATGCGGTCGGGCACGAAGGCGTCGAGGTCCTCCATGCGCTCGCCGATGCCCACGAACTTGATGGGCCGCCCCGACACCTCGCGGATGGAGAGCGCCGCACCGCCGCGCGAGTCGCCGTCGAGCTTGGTGAGCAGCGCGCCCGTGATGCCGATCTGCTGGTTGAAGGTGTCCACCAGGTTGGCCGCCTCCTGGCCCGTCATCGCGTCCACCACCAGCAGCGTCTCCTGCGCCGCCACCTCGTCCTTGATGGCCTGCAGCTCCGCCATGAGCTTGGGGTCCACCTGCAGCCGCCCCGCGGTGTCCACGATCACCGCGTCGAAGCCCTCCGCCGCGGCCTTGGCCACGCCCTCGCGCGCCACGTCCACGGGGTCCGCCTCCGTCCCCTTGTCGAACACGGGCATGCCCACCTGCTCGCCCAGCGTGCGCAGCTGGTCGATCGCCGCCGGGCGGTACACGTCGGTGCCCACCAGCAGCACGCGCTGCTGGCGCCGCCGCAGGTACGTCGCGAGCTTGCCGCACGCCGTCGTCTTGCCCACGCCCTGCAGGCCCGCCATGAGGATCACCGTCGGGCCGCTGGTGTTGGTGGCCAGCGGCGCCTGCTTGCCGCCCATCAGGTTGGTGAGCTCGTCGGCCACCACCTTGACGAGCTGCTGGTCGGGCCGCACGCCCTTGACGACCTCGGTGCCGAGCGCGCGCTCCTCCACGCGCTTGACGAAGCGCCGCACCACCGGCAGCGACACGTCCGCCTCGAGCAGCGCGCGGCGGATGTCGCGCAGCGGCGCCTTGATGTTCTCGGCGTTGAGCTCGCCCAGCCCCGCCGCCTTCTGCCACGCGCTGTTGAGGTTCTGCGTCAGGCTGCCGAAGCCGTCCGCGGTCGCGCGCAGGCGCCGCGGCGCCGACGAGCGCGGCGCGCGCGACACCGACGCG
>RQSC01000006.1:181175-193942 GCA_013416795.1 Prasinococcaceae sp. CCMP 1430
CGCGCCGGCGCCGCCGCTGCTGCTGCTGCTGCGCGCCGCCGACGCGCGCGACGTCGCGCCGGCATCGCACCTTCACTTTGATATCTCATACACCCACGGGCGAGCACACCAGCTGGCGCCAGGTCAGCCCGAAGGGGCGCGCGGAGATCTCCCCGCGGAATGCAACTCCGAAATACTCTTCCTCCCGCGTTGTTCTTTCGCATGTGTATGCTCTTTAATTCATATTCTGTGCTCTTTGGTTGCAACGACGGTGATGAAATCTCCGAGGTTCCCGCGGGCGCCATGCCGAGTTTATCCAGCCGCGCGCCCGCGCGCGCGCCCGGGCCGGAACCTCCGCGCGCATTACGGTTTTACCCATCAGGGTCTAATACGCACCACCACTTCGAATGCCCTTTGACCTGCGCTCTCGTGCGCGTGCGCGACGGATGAGGTTTTGGGGTGGTGTACATGCCGTGATTAAATGTTGTTTCGAACGCAGATGCGTCGCATTTCGCACCCGCGGTTTGCGCGTCGCATAAGCCACGGATGAGGATTTCAATTCGTGTGAGTCACCGTAATTCTAAGTATTTTTATTACTTAAGCGTATGCAATTTGGGACCGTGGTTTGTGTGGTGAGCGCGGAGGTTGAGGTTCCGGCCGGCGGCCCCCGCGCGCGCGCCCCGGGGAGCGCGTGGATATGGATTCCATTTGGAATCCATACTACACGGCAGAAAACACGTTAAATGGAATCCATTTTGCATTGTATGTGTCATATGTGAACATTGCGTGAGATGGAATCCAGGGATCTCGCGCGCGCGCACCGCCGTGCGATATGGATTCCATTTGGAACCCACTTCAAACCGCTGTTGTACCAAATTATGGAATCCATTTTGAATGGGATGTGACTTGGGTTTGTGGTGGGGTGTGGTGGAATCCGCGGATCTCGCGCGCGCGCGCGCAATCGGCGCCCCGATCCGCAGCCCTGCTGCGCGGCGCGCGCAGGCGGGCGCCGGCGCGTNGGGAAGTACCTCATTCTCATGCTCGGGCTGTGGTACTGCCTGCTCCTCGGCGGCATCAACGCGGACGCGGCGGGCGTGGTCGCCGCGGGCATGGGCGCGGCGGCGCTGCTCGCCGAGTCCGACCCGGAGAAGCGCCGCTCGGAGATGGCCGCCGCGGCGGGCGGCGACGAGATGAAGAGCGTCAAGGACTACTTCAACGGCACGGGCTTCGAGCGCTGGCAGAAGATCTACGGCGAGACGGACGAGGTGAACAAGGTGCAGCTGGACATCCGCGAGGGCCACGCGCAGACGGTGGAGAAGGTGCTCGCGTGGGTGGACGCCGAGGGCGGCGCCGACGGCATCAGCGTCGTCGACTGCGGCTGCGGCACGGGCTCGCTCACCGCGCCGCTCGCGCTGCGCGGCGCGCAGGTGTACGCCACCGACATCTCCGACGCCATGACCGGCGAGGCCGAGAAGCGCACCGCGGCCGCCATCGAGGCGGCGGGCAAGGGCGTCATGCCCACCTTCGAGCCGCTCGACCTCGAGGTGCGCCGTGCGCCAGCGCGTGCGTGCGTGTGGTGTGCACGGGTGGGTGCGGGTGCGTTTCGGTGTGCGCGTGTGCAATGGGCGTGCCCGCGTGTCTCCTCTGCCTACCACCCGGTCGCTGACCTTCCGACGCCGGCTGGCGCCCGCGCACCCCGTAGTCCGTCTCTGGCAAGTACCACACCGTGGCGTGCCTCGACGTGATGATCCACTACCCCGATGAGAAGGCCGCCGGCATGGTGAAGCACCTGGCAAGCCTCGCCGAGGACCGCGTGCTTGTCTCCTTCGCGCCCAAGACGCCCTACTACACCATCCTCAAGCGCGTGGGCGAGCTCTTCCCGGGCCCCAGCAAGGCGACGCGCGCCTACCTGCACGCCGAGGAGGACGTCGAGAAGGCGCTCAACGAGGCGGGCTGGAAGGTCGTCAAGCGCGAGATGACCGCCACGCAGTTCTACTTCTCGCGGCTGCTCGAGGCGGTGCCCATGTAATGTGAACGAAAGGTGGGGCGCGTGCCGACATTTTATGTGCACATGCGGGCACGTGCGCGTGCGCGCGCGCACGTACACGCACATGCGCACGCACGTATGCACGCGCGCGTGGGCGGAGGGGTGCGCTCTGCACTCACACATGCACGTCTCGCATCACATCTTCAGCAGGCACAATGAAATGAAGCGTGCTTGGGATCACCTCAACATGCACGCCACCACCATCGAAATTGTGTCAATGCCAACTCGTATGGCGGGGCAGCAATGGCTTGGCCTGAGGCGGGGGCAGGAGCGAAGCAAGAGCACGCGCTCTGCGCATGGCGAGGCGCGGTCGGAGCGATTTTTCTTGGCTACACGCAGAAATCCGTTCAATCAAATCATTGAAATGACTGCTCCGATGTTACGTCTCGCACTACATTACGATGACATGACACCGATTACTAACGAACTGGCGGCGCACACGTCGGCACGCGCCCGCAGAGCTCGTGTCTATTTGCATTGGTTGGTGTCGAAACGCGCCTCTTGGGCGGCCTGGAGGCACCCGGCACCGACCGACGCGTGACCCCGACGCGCCCGGGCAACTGGGCCAGGTCGTCATGTACTCACATGCGCAGGCCTGCCATGCGCGGCGTAAACCAAGATACGGATAGATACGCGACAGTCAACGCGACCTCCGAGGGGTCGTTAGCAGTACCAGAGAGAGGAAGAGGCCAATGGCCCGTAGCCGCGTGAAGAGCTCCTCTGAATGCGAGGCGTGACCTGGGACATGCTGGCGCTGCGGCGGTCGCGCAGCGGTGCTTGCGTGCTCCGCCATGGAAGTGCGGCACACTCGCGCGCGGTCGCACGCGTGGGCGGGCCGCCACAGGAGAGGAGACACGTGGGAGTGCGAAGAGGTCACGCCTGGCCTGTCTTGCATTCTTCTCAGCGCCGCGTGGTTGCTTGCACACCTGGGCGCGCCGTCCAGCGCGTGCTACTTCACTGCCTGCTCTCTGAGCGGGCGATGAATGTGGGGTCTGCCGTCGAGAAACTCGTGCGAGGTGTGGGGCTGGAGGGCGCGTTCCGGTCGTGGCCACCGTGGCGCCAGGAACGTGGAGCCAATGTGTCGGAAGATGCCGAGGCGCAGACTTTGAAGCATCGCAGACGTATCGAGCGACTCACGAAAGCCAAGGCTAAGGCGACCGCAGATGCGGAGGCGGCCGAGTTGCGCATTGCCAAGCTGGAGGCAAAGCTCGAGGAGGCTCGCGCGCAGCAGCCGACGCAGCGAGAGGGCGTGAACTGCAAGCAGGTAGATGGCGATAGCAAGGCCACACTTCCCGAACTAAAACGGAAGAAGAAGAAAACACAAAGTCATATGCCACCGAAACAGCCCGCGAGCCCAACAGAGAAAAAAAGGAAGCCATTACACAAAAGTCCGGCACACGAGGGCGCCTGCTGGCCCGCCAGGCCCGGGAGGGCGCAAACTCGGCTCGGAGCACTGCACACGCAGGTACCTGATCATTTCTGCTGGTCTTCCGATCCTAAGTCAGAGTATCCCAGCAAAGACTACGGCTGCGAGATCGACAAGCTGCGCGCCACGCGCGCTGCGGAGCTCGCTCGTGCCGCGCTGGACAGGGCGCGGTGCGCACGGGATGCTGCCGAGGCAGCCGCCAAGTCTGTGCGCATTGAGTACATCATCGCTGGAGATACAGATGACCACCATCCACCCCGCAATCCTGCTGGCGGAAACATCGCAGGCGAAGGCAACTTGTGCACATTGGCGGATAATTCGGGGAAGGAGGCGAAGAAGGCACAAGATAACCTGGATAAGGTGGTAGAGCTGGTCAAAGACGCAACCCATTCTGCCAACGAGACGACAAAACTCGGTGCTGCCCGTGACGAGGCCGAGAGGAGGGAAAAGTCAGACAAGACAGTGACAGATGCTCAGACTGCAGCCATGTTTGCAGACAAAGCTACGGACGCAGCCAACGACGCGCGGCGCCTGGCGAACGTTGCCTGGGACCTCGGGTCAGTGAAATCAAAGTCTGAGCAGGAGCTTCAGGAGGCAGTGACGGCCCTCCTCAACGAGTCCTGCAGACCGCCATTCGCTGAGTGCATCACCGAGCAGTACCGCACGGTCAAGCTCGAGGTCCGGCAGCTTGGACACAAGAAAGAGTACGCAAAGGCGTCTACTCACTTCAAGTTCCTCATGCGACTTTGTGATGACGAGACGACAGGCAGTCCCGTCGACTGTGACACCGAACGCGCGTGCCTCTGCGAAGAAATTATGGCAGGCACGTGGAAGGTCGAGCGACTGCTCAGAAAAGGTTACGCTCGTCAGTGGGCAATTCTGCGCGCCGATGACGAGATCTTTGGCATCCAAGGCGCGTTCGATGATGGTTCTGAGATATGGGGCGTGCTTCCTCGGCGGTGCTTCAAGAACGACCAAGCCGCGTTCAACGCATACGACGAAGCTGACAGGAAGGTCGACACACTCTTGGATAGGATTGACGAGAACGAAGGGATCGAACAAGAACTAAAGGGTGTAGAGACTGTTCTGAAGAAGCTGCAGATCCTGGCACAGTATTCCAAGGCAGCCATGCTGGAAGCAGACCGAGGCTGCGGCGCACACCAGAAGCTGCCAGTGGTGAGAAATTGCAGGAATCGCGGGTTGCACCCTGTACTTGAGACAGTCGTGAAGCTGCCCCTCATTGGCCCCCTCATCGAGCGCTGTCACGTAGTCGAGGTGGAGATGCGCGGGCGCGTGTTCAGGCCACGACGCCGTTTGAGCTCAAAAGAGCACCAGGCGTGTGAGCTCTACAGTGACAGCCTTGAATACGACGAAAATGAGGACAAGGAACGCTCATCTCAAGGCCTCCACGATCAGGACGCAAACTCGGAGATCAATGAAGAGAATGCCCACACGGACGAGCAGAAGCCAAATACGACGCTCTACAGTGACAGCCTTAAAGACGACGAAAATGAGGACAAGGAACGCTCATCTCAAGGCCTCCACGATCAGGACGCAAACTCGGAGATCAATGAAGAGAATGCCCACACGGACGAGCAGAAGCCAAATGCGACCGATGTGCAACCTGGCGAGGTATCCTTTTTTCGCAACTACTTCAATTTGTCGAACCTCGAGACATTGGAGGCCGACAGGATAGTCGACAGCTTTGCCAGCCGAGGCGCGCACTATGGGTTGCTTTTGTGGTCAAACGGTGATCTCCGCATGAACGAAGAGACGCAAAATTTCGTGCGCCAGCTCAGGCACGATGCGAGAGAGCACATGGAGACCGCGCTGGAGGGGTACCTTCGCGGAGCAGCGAATTCGACGGCCATATACCAGGCATGGGCCACGGCTATGGCAGGCTACATCCTCATCCAAGGCACATCGCGCTCTTTCCCGTTCCGCGACGAATCACGTGGCCTGCGACTATTGTTGCGCAGCGCGGTGCTTGGTAGCCCCTTCGGCATGTTTCTGTGTGGCCGAATGTACATGCACGGGTCGGGCGTCGAGCGAAACGTGGAAAGGGCGATGAAGTTCTACAGCTGCGGTGGAGCCGCCGGCTCGCGGGCGTGCTTGTTCCAGCTGGGGTTTTTGCAACAATACGGCCTCAAAGATCATGTCGAAAAAGACACGGAACAGGCGTTGATATACTACCGCAAGGCCGCTACCGAAGACACGTTCGCCGACCCAGAGGAGCCCCTGCTTGAGTCGAGTATCCTGGCTTCGATGCTGCACGAAAATGTTGGAATTGACTTCACTGAGGACACCCTTGGTGGCAATGTCGGCTCGTTGCTCACCTGGTCACTCGCGGGACAGGCTTTTCTCTTCAGCGCGGCAACCTTGGTGATGAACAACAGCCAGCCGTTCCACTACGCCCCGTTGCTGATAATCCTTCCCATCGTCGGAATCGTCCTCGCGTTTAACATGCTATTGTCGAACGTAGTCATGGCAAGACGAAACTCCCGGCGACGACGTGAGCTACTGAAGCTGTACCATTGGAAGCGATTCGCGTACGAGATGGCCACACGAGACTACGTTCTACCTCCCGTGCTCGATGGGATCCCAGGCACTGCGATCGCCCTCTATGGGGTCATTACGTATGTAGGCTATCCGGTCTGGTACGTGTTGGGCGGTATCTTCTTCCCACTCTTTGGCATCAGCAAGAAGCACAGGAAGGAGATCGAGCGCAAGCGCAGGCCCGAGATGGTCTTGCACCTGTCCAATTTGGTAGAGGTGGTCAACGTGGTCATCGCGATCACTTTTCTGGTTGCCTGGGCCGTCGTACTCGCGAATGAGGTAACCTTGCGGGACCGCGGCTGTAGCAACTGGTGGGACAACGTCTGCATGAACAGCGCTGTCAAGTGCGCAACTGAGGACTCTGAGGACCAGTGCAACGGCGAAGTGCCATTCCGTTTCGAAGCGGAAGTAACCAATATTCTCTCGGGGTAGAGTGTGTGGAAGGGCGAGCGCATGGAGTGACATGGGCCGCCCTGCTTGTCGCCGAGCAAAACGTCGACACGGCGCTCGATAGGGCCGGCTTGGAGGTCGCCGGGCGCGAGATCATCGCCGCGCAGGTTACAATCTCGAAGCTGCTGGACGGTGCCTGTGTAAGATCGGGTAGGCGCACGAGCATGTGCTGCCGACTATGACGCGCGGGCATCCTCGAGCGCGCGCGAGAGAGAACCGCACGCACGCGCAAGCGCGCGTCTCAGCGTCTACGCGTGCGTGCGTGTGTGTGCCTGGGCACGCGTCCGTGCGCGAGTGCGTGTGAACGTCATCCGACGATTCGACACTGCTGCACGCCACACCTACGCCTTGGAGGCGCCGCGTCGGCGGCCGACGACAAGCTTCAGCCGGCTACTCGTTCTATGTTCCGGCGACCGGAGGCACTCGAGGAACGCGGCGGCGCGGGCGGGCAGCGCGTCGCCGAAGTACTCGGCCGGAAACTTCATCCGCTCCAGCCGCCCCCGCCAAGCCTCGAGCACCTCCGGAGAAGCGGGCCCGTCGAACGCCAGCTCCGCGTCCGTCCAGTCGCTCTGCAACACGACCTCCAGCCCCGCCGAGCGCATCGCGTCCGCCACCGCCCTCCCGGCGAAGGCGTCGTAGCCGTGCCCCTCCGCCAGCGCGCGCTCCATCCGGCGAAACTCCTCCGCCCCGCCGTCGGCCTGGGGCTCGTGGCACGAGAAGAGGCCGTCCGTCTCGACGACGGCCAGGAGGCCGCCGGGGCGCAGCAGGGACGCCCAGGAGCGCAGCAAGGGCTCCATTTCTGCGCCGAAGTACTGCACCTGTCGTTGGTTTGCATTTGTGTGTGTCACGCGCGCTGCTTGCGTCAGCGCACGGTGGTCAAGTAGCAGCGGCACGGCGTTGCACGGAGTTGGTAGATGCAATAGCGGAAGTGTCCGACGAAGACATTAGCACCAGCGCACATAGCGACCCTCGTCCACTCGACACTCACCGCGAACGAGCTCCAGATGAGGTCCGCCGGCCGCTCAAGCCCAAGCGCGGCCAGCGAGAGGCCCCTCAGGTCGTGCCGCACGAAGCGCACGCCCGTATGCGCCGCCTCGGCGGCGTCCAGCATCGCGGGGTCGCCGTCGACGCCGACGACCGGGTCCCAGCCCCGAGCCCGCAGCAGCGCGGCCACCTCGCCCGTCCCGCAGCCCATGTCCACCGCCGCCAGCGGCGCAGAGAAAGGAGCGCCGGGGCAGCCGCCCCCGTCCAGATCGGCTTCGCCCCGCAGCGCCACCACGGCGTCGAGCATGGTGGGCCACTGCCGCCAGGTAGCCTGCGCGCGCCGCTGCGTGGCTGTGGCTTCTTCGGCGCTGTCCTTGGATGTCGACATGCGTCTCCGCGGCGGCGCGGACGGCGGCGGGTGGCGTGACCGAGAGCACGGCGGGCGAGGTGGCGTTGGTGTATAGCAGATGAGCGCGCGGTGCCGCTGCGCCAACACCACCGGCGGCGTCCGCATCGCGCGGCGCGCGGATCCTGTGGCGCCCGCAAAGCGCGACGCTTACGCGCGCCGCCGCGACTACTACACTATCCTCAAGCGCGTGGGCGAGCTCTTCCCGGGCCCCAGCAAGGCGACGCGCGCCTACCTGCACGCCGAGGAGGACGTCGAGAAGGCGCTCAACGAGGCGGGCTGGAAGGTCGTCAAGCGCGAGATGACCGCCACGCAGTTCTACTTCTCGCGGCTGCTCGAGGCGGTGCCCATGTAATGTTGTCAAGCGGGGATGCCTATTTCATGTGCGCTCACTTCGCACAGGTGCACACACGCACGCGCGCGCACTCACACGAACGCGTACGCACGCACGCGCACATGCGCGCACGCCTGAGCGTGCACACCAGGGCACAGGCACACACACACACACACACACAAGTCATGTGAATGTGCGTGCTGCATTTTGTTTCTTGGTCAAGACGCGTGTGGCTTGTCGAAGCTGTCGCAGCCTTTTCGCAGCGCCACGTGCTGAAAAAAAAGTTTGCACTGACAGTGCACACTGCGCCACACCGTGCGCGTGCGCCGCTGGCAAGGAAGACAGCGGGGAGGGGGCGAGAGGGCGCGCGCACGTGGTCCCATCCTTTCCCTGCCTGCGCGTGCGCCCACCGTCAGCGGCGGTCTCGTGCCGCGGAGGCGTGAGGGCGGTGGCGCTGGCTGGTGCCGCACATTATTGTTGACTTCGCTGCTGTCTATTGCGTCGTTCTCTGGCCAGCGGTCGTGGTCCAGCCGCAGCCCGCAGCCTCGCGGGCTCCGTCATCGATGGCTCCTGCACGCGCGTCCGCGGGTGCGTCAGCGGCTGGACCGAGTGGGTCTCAAGCTGCTTCCGGCGCGGTTCGCGTGGTGCGCATCGCCAATGACGAGGACAAGTGGTGGGCGAAACTCAAGAAAACACTCGGAGATGCGGCTTTCAAGGCGTTAGACTGGGGACCGGACGTGCTCGAGGTTACTGGCATCGTGTTCGAATTCACGGGCGATCTGACCAAGCTTGCGATTGACGCCACGGACGGCACCGTGCCCTTCGTGAGCATTGCCAACGCTCTGGTCACGCGGGTGCGCGACAAAATGGACGAGCTGAAGCAGGTAGACGATCTGGCGGCCAGAAAGGCAAGCTGGCGCGTCGATGCGTGGCACTCAGTGATCGAGAGCATCCCGAAGGCGGGTTATCCGGCGGAGGACGACACATATGTCAAAGTTGTCGACGCTCTCGAAGAGCTAGCGCTGCTCGCGATCAAGTGGGACTCCAAGGCATTGCACAAAAGACTGTACTGGGGCGTGGCGTCTAGATACCGCGAAGACCTCGACAAGGCCATCGAGAAGCTGGATGTGCAGTATAGTGCACTTTTAGGTAAGGCGCTTATCATCGTTTTCGGACGGATTGAAAACATCGGCAATTCCACAGCCGCCAGCACCTCTGAGTGCATCCACAACCTGCCCGGTGGCCTGCCGACGCTGCTGGGCCGCGAGGCCGAGCTTGAAGATCTGCTCAAAGCATTGGCGACGAAAGGGACGGTCACATCGCTCACGGGCATCGCCGGCGTTGGCAAGTCGCAGCTTGCGTATCGCTGCGCGTACAGCTTTGCCTTCGATGGGCCGCCTACGACAGGGGGGCGCTTCTCATGGATCCTGGACGCATCAAACGAGGACAACCTATCGAAGAGCTATGCCGACGCACTGGTGGAGCTCAGCGGCGAGAAAGCGGAGACTTTCGAAAAAGACGCCGCCGGGCACAAGTTGCCGCCGCGGGTTTTAGCAGATAAGCTGCTCACCGAGATCGCTCGCAGTGGGCGTAGCAGCATGCTCGTCTTCGACAACGTCAAGGACGACGAGGACGACGGCGGGGTCAAGTGGCTGCGGCAGCGCTACTTCTCTTCGCTGGCACGCGCAGCAAGCGTGCACGTACTGATCACGTCGCGCAGCGATGCTTTTCGGGACGAACAAGACGGTCTCGGCCACATCTGCCAAGTGCCGGTAAATGAGCTGAGCAAGGATGTCAGTATCGCCCTGCTGCTGGGTGAAAAGAACGCGGGCGCTGCCGATTGCAAAGCCGCTGAATCAATCTATGAGCGGCTTGGTGGCCACGCGCTAGCGCTGAGCGTTACACGCAAATACATTTCCAGCGATGAGGCCAAAGAGATGTACGGTAATCGAGCGTTACAGGAGGAGGCTGAGCGCCTCGAACAGGGCGAGCGCCCGGCAAGCGCCGACGCAGCCGTGGCCGCGGCGGTGGCGAGGGCGCTGGAGATGGTGCGCCAGAAGCACCAACGAGCGTGGGCGATCCTCGGCGTGGCTGCCCATATACACCCTAAGGACATGCCCCAGACCTTACTGCTTCGCGCAGCAGAGGGCTGCACTGCCGCAGACCTGCGCGTGCTGCTGAGGCTCAACCTGCTGCAGTGGGGCGCGTCGGGGCAGGCGCAGATGCGTTCGATGCATCGCTTGCTCCAGGGTGCCGTGCGTGAGAAGCAGGGCGCTCACGCGGCGTTGGCTGCAGTATGGGCCGAGATCGCGTTGTTCGAGGAGTCAAATGTGTCCACCTGGGCGTATGCTCGGTCCTTGATGCCGCACGTCGAGGCGATGCGCGAGTCTGTATTGACGGGCGGCGTATATGATTCGATTCAGCTTGGATTCGTCAATAATGCAGAGGGCTTCATATGCGAGCAATTGCTCGGTGACTACGACCGGGCGCTGCAGGCGTACGATGTGACGCTGCGAGTCGAGCGCGAGGTGCTCGGCGACGACCATCCGGAAGTCGCAACGACGCGCAACAATATTGGGTCGGTATATCACGCCCAAGGACGCCACGCCGAGGCGCTGCAGGAGTTCGACGAGGCGCTGCGAGTCAGGCGCGAGGCGCTCGGCGACGCCCACACGGACGTTGCACAGACGCGCAACAATATTGGAATGGTATATCACGACCAAGGGCGCCACGCCGAGGCGCTGCAGGAGTACGAAAAGGCGCTGCGAGTCAGGCGCGAGGCGCTCGGCGACGACCATCCGAGCGTTGCAACGGCGCGCAACAATATTGGGATGGTATATCGGGCCCAAGGACGCCACGCCGAGGCGCTGCAGGAGTACGAGGAGGTGCTGCGAGTCAAGCGCGAGGCGCTTGGCGACGACCATCCGGACGTTGCAGAGACGCGCAACAATATCGTGTCGGTGTATTGGGCCCAAGGACGCCACGCCGAGGCGCTGCAAGAGTTCGAGGAGGCGCTGCGAGTCAAGTGCGAGGCGCTCGGCGACGACCATCCGCGCGTTGCAACGGCGCGCAACAATATTGGGATGGTATATGACGCCCAAGGACGCCACGCCGAGGCGCTGAAAGAGTACGAGGAGGTGCTGCGAGTCAAGCGCGCGGCGCTCGGCGATGACCATCCGAGCGTTGCAACGACGCGCAACAATATTGGCTCGGTATATGACGCCCAAGGACGCCACGCCGAGGCGCTGAAAGAGTACGAGGAGGCGCTGCGAGTCTGGCGCGAGGCGCTCGGCGACGACCATCCGCGCGTTGCAACGGCGCGCAACAATATCGGGTCGGTATATGACGCCCAAGGACGCCACGCCGAGGCGCTGCACGAGTTCGAGGAGGCGCTGCGAGTCAGGCGCGAGGCGCTCGGCGACGACCACCCGGACGTTGCAGAGACGCGCAACAATATCGTGTCGGTGTATTGGGCTCAAGGACGCCACGCCGAGGCGCTGCGGGAGGTTGAGGAGGCGCTGCGAGTCTTCCGCTTTGTCTTCGGCGACGACCATCCCAGCGTTGCAACTGCGCGCAACAATGTTGAATATGTACGTCGTGCTCAGGGACGGCACGGTTAGGCGCTGCGAAGCGACCACGTCGCCCATGGCGGCGACCATCCGGACGTTGCACGGACGTGCGACGTTATTGGTCTGATAGTGATCGCGCTTGTTGGCTTCGCAGCAATGACAAACATGCCATTCAACGTACACACACGTGCACTGTACCACCGCACGTACGTACCCTGGGAGCTATGCCTGCACGTGTGTGTTGCGAAGCTCCCGCCTCCCCTGCTGCGCGGGCCGGCTTCGCACACAGGCACGGGCGGTGCGGCTGGTGGAGCGGTGGTGCCAATGCTGTCATTGCGACGAGCGCGTGCCCGCACCGGGGTCCGGGGCACTCCTCTCGCCGCGATGCGGTCGCACGCCCAGAGTTCAACCCAGCTTTTCAGCCCGTCCACGCCGCCACGGCCACAGTCAGCGCCTCGGGCGTGCCCGTGGGGGTGAGCGCGAGCGCCGCCTTTTCGCGCAGTTGCTCCGCGCATTTGCATGTACTTACACATGTACATTATACGGTGGATGCTCTCAAAGCTTCCCCATCCGTTCTATTCTTTCGCCAGGAAAGACGCGCGACGGTGCGCGTCCACCGTCGAGTGCGCGCGGTCCGCGCGAGCCGCCGAGGGGGCGGGTGCTGCTCGCGCAAGCTCCGCGAAATTACATCACATTTTCACACACATAATTTACGCTGTGCGAACTCAAAGAGTCCAATTCCGAACGTTTTTTTTGCCGGGAAAGCGCCGGGCGGGTGCCGGTCAGATTTTTCCGGCGCGGATCGCGATTCTCCACACGCACACACACGCACACACACACACACATACACACACACACACACGCGCGCGCGCGCGTACACACACACACACACACACACACACACACACACACACACACACACGCACACGCACACACACACACACACACACACACACACACACACACACACACACACACACACACACACACACACACACACACACACACACACACAC
>RQSC01000006.1:196532-212100 GCA_013416795.1 Prasinococcaceae sp. CCMP 1430
CCGCGGCGTTCGTGAGCAGGCCCGCCGCGGCGCGCCGCCGGCGCTTGGCGGCGCTCTCGGCCGCGACGATCTCCTCGAACGCGGCGTTGTCCTCCGAGGTGTACCGCGCCGCGAACTCGTCGAGCGACAGGCCCTCCGTGAGCGCTCCCGCCGACCCCGTCTCCGCCGCGGCCTCGCCCCCCGCGCCGAGCGCCTCCTCGAGGCGCCTCCTCGCCTCGCCGTCGCCCTCCCCGCCGCTCAGAGCCCGCCTCGGAGCCCGCCTCAGACGCCGCTGCCGAGCCCGCCGCCGCCCGTGGCGACGCCCGTGCAGCCGCCCTCGCTGGTGCTGCTGCGCCCCGGCGCCGAGACGGAGCCGCCGGCGGCGCTGCAGTGCAACGAGGACACGTGCGACTCGGCGGTGGAGAACGGCGTGAATCCCACCACGGGCCTCCCCATGTTCTGCTTCTGCGACGAGCAGTGCTTCAACTTCGACGACTGCTGCGACGACTTCGAGGGGGGCGTCTGCCACCTCGGCGAGGGCGGCGTCGCGGTGCCCGCCGTGGGCACGCCGTAGCCGGCCGCGTCCCGCGCCGCCCGCCGCCGGACCAACGCGCGCGGCGCGCGGAGCGCGAGGCGGCTGCGCAGGACCGGAGGGGCGGTGCTACTCACCCCCTCCCCGCCCCGCGGCGTCGCGCGCGCCGCGACGACGACGACATTATTATTACGACGGTGTTCTGCGCACGGACGCGCGTGCGCACGCGCGTGAAGTGTGTGTGTGTGTGTTTGTGTGTGTGTGTGTGTGTGTGTGGCACGCGCGCACGAGCGTGCGCGAGCGCGCCTCCGCCCTCCTCCGTCAGCGCCTCGGCGTTGGGTCCCAGCGCCCCCCCGGCGTGTCGCCCCCCGCGCCGCTCGCGCCGCCGTAGCTCGCGCGGAGCTGGGCGTCCCGCGCGCCCCCGCCGCTGCGNCTGCCCGATCGGCAGCGTGTCGGCGGACGCCACTGCGCGCATGGCATCAGCCATCGCGGCCTCGTCCGCCCAACCCGGTTCGGAGGCGACTCCAGCGGCCGCATCGATCGCCACGCGCTCATACCTCCATTCGCCTCGCGCTCCGCCCGCGAACGCAGCCACGAGCGCGGCGGCGAGCGCCGCGCGCGCCACCGCAGCCGCGCGCCGCGCGCCTGCGCGTGCCCGCGTCCGCGCCATCCGGAGCGCGCCGCGGGAGCCCGAGGGGGCGGCAGGGGCGAAGAGGGGGTCGGACGTAGCTGCGCGCGTGCGGAGCTGAAGGGTGAGAGGCGCAGGCCCGGAAACGCACGGCGAGGCGCCCCCCAGGCCCCCGCCGGCGCCCCGCGCCTGCACCGCCCCCCACGCCCGCGCGCGCCCCGCCACAGTACCTCGTGTGGCACGCACCGAGACCGGCGCTGCGACCCCCCTTTCCGACCTGGGTCTGGCGTGCCAAGGCCCGCCGGCGCGCGCTCTCTCTCTCCCTCGCTCGGGGAACTCGGCGCAGGCAGGGGGAACGGAACGCGCCAGGCGCCAGGTGGCTCCGATGCCGATGGGCTGGCTGGCGGTCATGGCGCAGTTCCCGCCTCCCGAGCCCCACCCAAAGCGCGCCTGCCATGCACGAAATGATCCGAGGAGGCACTGGACTGCGAGCGCACTGCACCGCCGCCATCGCCGCTTGCCGCCCGCCGCGGCGGCGCGCCGTGTGGCACCCACCGCCACGCGCCACGCGTGGCCTTCCTTGCCTCTGCGCGACGAAGCCCAGCGCTCGGCGGCCGCGGCTCGAACATTCGCACTGATATTAGGGTTATTATTAGGGTTTAGGCTGGGCGCACGCGCGTACCCCCCCCGATGGCCGGCTACCGGATATGTTACTGTTGGCCGCTGGCGAGGGAGTGGCATCGCGCAAGTACGGGTGCAATGCGTGGGTGTGCGCGTGCTTGCATGAGGCTGAGTAGGTAGGCATTGGCTTTTGAGAGTGTAAGGTGAGAGCGCCGAGGTCGACGCCGCTTGCGCTTCTGTGCTCGTATGACGGTATCTTGGGTGAGGAAAGGTGACTTGAGAGGGCATGCCTGAGGTTGTTGTTGTCGCACGTCGTCACACGGTTTCCTATGTGCATGTGCGCATTGACAAGGGCCGCCGTTGCTTCATGGGGCACCAGCTGCAGTGAGTGCTGCCTTCTTTCCATTGTCGAGACTGGGAGCAGCGCGCTCTTCGCACCCCCCGGCACTCTTTTGCTTGTGCACCAGCTCCACCTGCTGCACGGCCTGTTGAAGAGTTGCAGCCAGAGTACGTGCCTTGTCGTCGTAGCAGGTGTCTCCTGGCTCGGGCAGGGACTCGATCTTTAGCGCGGCGGGCATTTCGGGCCATATGTCCGCAAGGATGCTGGGGGCAAGGTTTGCCGCCATGCAGATCACGCGCGCATCGGCTGTCTCGAGAGCGCTCTCCATGCAGTCACGCAGGAGCACGCGTGCTGCCACGGCATTCTTGGCCTGAGTCGCGGTGATGGTCGCCGTACGCGCACGCGCCTTGTCTGCAGACTCCTCGAGGTCTTTCAGGTTCGTCTGTACCATCTGGCGCATCGTGCGGAGCCTCGAGCGTTCGAGCTCTAGCATCATCGGGCGCTGCTCGGCGTCGGCGTCGAGCTTCTTGAGCTCCTCCTCAGCACCTCTTTTCGTGACGAGCGCCTTTTCAGTGGCCGCCTTGGCTGCCTGGAAAGCCTGCTGTGCGGCAGCGTAGCGCGCGTCGGCGGCCGCTCGCGTGGCACGTGCGCGGTGGGCGCTGTCTTCGGCCTCCGACTGGCGCTCGCGCAGCACGCGCGCGCGCTCGAGCACCGCGTCCATCTCCTCCGTCAGCTTCGGCCCCTCCTCCGAGGCGCCCACCGGAGCGCGCTGGCCGCCACGATGTGCAGCCGCGACTGCAGCCGTGGCCCCTCTTTCGCCGCCGACGCCAGTGGTGGGCCTCATCGTGTGTGTGCACGCGCGGTGGTGGGATGAAGGGGGGGCGGGGGGGGGGGATGTGTGTGGGGCGCGCGCGCTGTGGCTGCGGCGCCTGCGGCGCAGCCCGCGCCCTCGCCCCCGACATCAAAACGCGTTCATTGCTCGCTTGACCTCATTTTCAATGCATTTCAAACCTTGTCACGCCCGACATCAAAACGCGTGCATTGTTCGGTGTGACCTCATTTTCAATGCATTTCAAACGCCGGGGCGCGCGCCCCTTTTGATGGCCGAACGCGTGCGTTTTAATTTTGATACCAATTTTGAATGCATTGTTTTTTTTTGGTTTTTGACGCCGCGCTGTCGAGGCGCTGCTGCTGCTGCTCGAGGCTGGCGCTCGCCACACGCCCACGCCGCGCCCACGCGCGCCGAGCCGCGCCCCCCCCCACCCCCCCTCGGCCCCCTCGCCAGGCCGTTGCCGTCGCCGCCATGGCGTTCGATCCCGGCGCGTCGCCCGCGCCCTTCCTGTCCAAGCTTCCGGGGTACCCCGGTTTGCTCGCCAAGGTGTGTTGTGCGGGCTCGCGCGGTGAGCAAACATTACGCGCACGCAGAGTGACTGGGCGCTGCTGGGCACGGAGAGCTGCGACGGAGCGCGGCCTCCAGTGCGCAGAGCGTCGCGCTGACTGCGCCGCGTGGGTGCTGGCGTCGTGTGTGCACTGTGCATGTCGCGGGGGCCAAGGCGCACGACCTCGGCCAGCTCAAGGACCGCGCCGCCGACGTGTCGGGGCCTGGCATCCCCTGCGTGGTCCGCGGGGCCTCCTCCGCCGCGGGCGTGCCCGCGGAAGGCGTTGCCGTGGAGACTGCGGCCGCTGCGGCGGTGAGTGCTGTGCGCGAGCGCATACATTGAGCGTACTCGCACTCGGCGCAAGCAAACAACAATGCGGACGCTTCGATGCCAGCGCACGTACGCTGCCCGGCCAATGCCCGCCGCTAGTCAAGCTCGTGCGTGTGTGTAGAAAGTCGCTGACACTTTTGGCGTCGGTTTTTGGTACCCGGCCCTGCTCCTGCACACCCACACACACGCCCCAACAAACGCCGCGCGCCTCAGGGGCACCGCGTGGCGTGGCTCCTGCCCAGCGGGCACGCCGGTGGGCACTCCCTGGATCGCGCGCCGGTGACGGGCGAGCCCCTGCCCACCGCCTCGCACCCCGTGCACCGCGGCGACCGCTTCGGCTGGGGCATCGCCGAGAGGGTGCGGCGCAGCGCTGCGACCGAGCGCATCGCTTCGCCGCGTGTGGGATTGCATATCACCCACTGCGTGATACCATCGCTTGTACCTGACGTCCGGAGCGCATGCGGCTGTCCACGCTCCGAGCAACCTCTCCTGCTGCAGCACCGCGGCCTGCCAACCGTGGTGGCCGCCCACGGGATTGATGCGCCCACCTGGAAGCGCTACGTCGACGAGGTGGACGGGGAGCTGCGCAAGTGTGCGAGCGCCATCGGATGGATACCAGGCGTGTCCGCATTCCTCTCCATGTTCACACAGGGGAAGACCAAGGAGGCCATCCAAAAGGTCAAGGACACGACCACCGCCTGGAACGCGTCGACCTTCGAGGCCGCAGGGTTGCGCGTCTCGTTCGTCACGCACGATGACGAGCTCATGAGGCGCCTCTACGTAGCAGGCTGGCGGCGAACGAGCACCGTCGCCGGCTTTGACGGCTGGGAGCCCATCGACCGCGAGCTCGACGAAGCCAAGCTCTGGCAAGCTGAGCTGCCCGACATGTGCTTCTGCGTGCTCATCGAGGAGACCAAGGATGCTTAAATTGGATCACGCAGAATGTATCCGTTTGAAGCAAGAAGTGACTCAAACGCACGCAGGCCGTCGCAGTTCCCCGTCCCCCGCATGGGTGTGAGGTGTCAATTATATAGAGGGAGGCCTGCCTTGGGAGCGACCAAGCCCCACCGTGAGCGCGCAAGGCGCGCAGATACCTTTGTGTGGCACGTCGTCGCCGCGACCAACAGTAAGGAAGTCCTTATCAGCACTCGCTCAGCACCACGGGCGCCTCGACCGCGGGCGCGTTGAACGCCGAGAGCTGCAGGCGCCACACGGCGTCGCCGCCGCCGGCGGAGGCGTTGCGCCTCGCCGCGATCGCGCGCGTCGACGTCGCGCCTGGCAGGACCACGATGGGCGCGCCCGCGGACGGCGCCGCCCCGGACACCACCCGCGCCCACAGCGGCGCGTCGTCACTTTGGGCGTCGCGGAGCAGTCGCAGCGAGGGGTAGAAGAGCAGCTGGGGCGAGCTGGCGGGCACGAAGATGTCGGCGGTGACGCGCACCAGCTGCGCGCCGTCGGAAAGGGCGGGGTCGGCGACCGCCTCGCAGCGCACGCTCCGGAGCTCGGCCACCGCGGCCGAGGACGCGCGCGCGGCACCGAGGGCCGAGTAGTCGCTCCTGATGCCGAGGGCCGGATCCGTCTGCCACAGCCAGTTCGTCCGGGTCGCGACGCCCGGCGAGCCGTTCGCGGAGGCGCCATGCAGAGTCACGCGCAGGAAGAGGACGCTGCTGGTCCCTCCTGCACTCGACGCCGCCGGCCAGCGAAGGGCCTCAGCGGCATCGAGGCGATGCGTGGACGTCGGCGGCAGGGCGGCGGCGGGCAGCTGAAAGGGCCCGGCGACGGCGGCTCCGCCGAGGTCAAACCATGTGACGCTCACGCTCGCGTCGACCGTCTTGAGCGGGTGGCGGTTGAAGACGACCACCTGCGTGGGCGAGCCCAAGGTCGTCTCGTTGGAGTCAAGATCGACAGTCGCGTGGTACGGACCCGCTGCCGCCGCGGCGATGCCGGTATACATGCCGTTGGGCTCGAGGCTGTACCAGTCATAGAGGAAGCCGCGCAGGGCCGGCCACGGCGAGTTGGTCTTCCAGAAGAAGAAGGCGGTGTACCAGCGGTACATGTTGGTCAGGTAGCCTTCGGAGAGCGCCTGGTATTGCTGGTGCGCTGCCACCTGCGCGTAGGCCGCCCACGTAGACCCGTTGGCTGGGGTGCCGTAGGCGTACACGAAGCTGTAGTAGTCTCCCCCGTCCCCGTCCCAGCCCTGCGCAGCACGAGTGCGCAGAGTCGGTCAGCCACGCACGCTCCTACGGCGCGCTCGCGCACGCGACGCAGCTCGCTGCGCAATGGCGCGTACCCAGGGAAGGTGATTGTGGAACGTCCAGCCCTCGGAGACGCCACTCGTGGCGTTCGGGAAGCCAACCGCGGCAGCCTCCGCTCCCAGCATCCTCTCGAGGCCGTAGTATGGCGGTATGGCACTCGTGCCCGCCTCCGGGTTGAAGCTCACGATCAGGCCCTCCGTGCCCTCGCCGAGGCCAGCGTTGCGCTCGAAGTAGACCTTGGGCGGGTGCAACCCGTACGGCCCGTCCTTCGCGACGAGCGCGTACGTGGGGTCGTGCTCGCTCTGGTTGCCACCCAGCGTGCCGCCGTCCATGCTCGAGGTGATGAAGGCGCGCTCCGGCGAGTCGAGCTCGGCGATGGCCTCGCGGAGGCCCGCCTCGATGTTCGGCGGCGGGCTCAGACCGCTCGGGTACAGCTCGTTCCCCCCGCCGTAGAGGAAGAGGGACGGGTGGCGCCGGAGGCGCCGCACCACGTCGCGGGCGTTGACGAGGTACGCTTCGTGATCGAGCGGCCAGCTGTAGTCGCCCGCCCAGCGGCCGTTGTTGTCGCCGCTCATCCAGAACTCCTGGTACACCAGCAGGCCCAGCCGGTCGGCGCAGTCGTAGAAAGGCTCCGTCTCGGCCACGCCTCCACCCCACACGCGCACGGCGTTGAGCCCGGCGTCGCGGTGCAGGCGCAGCTCGTCGCAGTAGCGCTCCTCGCTGGCGCTGTAGCGCCACATGGCGTCCGGCGTAATCCAGTTGCCTCCCAGGACGAAGAGGCGGCGCCCGTTGACCAGCACGAGCTGCGAGAGGTTGCTGGGGGCGTCGGGCGAGTCGGGACGGTGGCGCAGCTTGGCGGTGCGCACGCCGAAGCGCACGAGCTCGTCGTCCGAGACCACGAGCGGGTCGCAGTCCGCCGAGTCACCGTCCCCTGCGCCCGAGGTTGCGTTCACGAGCACGGAGAAGGTCGCACTGTGTAGCGTCGGCCCGAGGCCTTCGATGTGCGCGGGCCACCACAGCAGGGCCGCCGAGCTGCCGCTCACGTTGAGCGGGCGCCGCAAGTCGACGCTCGCGCCGGGGGCGAGCGAGAAGCCCACGACCACCTCGGGCTGGACCTGCAGCTGGGGCGGCTCCTCGTCCTCCCCGGCGGCAGCGGCGGCCTCCGAGCCGGCGAAGCGCACCCGAAGGAGGCCGCCGCGCCGCGCGGTCGGGTGCGCGTTCGTGAGCGTCGCGAGGACGTCCTGGGAGGAGGGTGGCGCGGACTGCGTCAGCGCGCGATCGCTCGAGGCGGCAGCACCGCGGCGGCAGCCAGCCAGCGCGCCGCGGGACTCACCACCTCCGCTCGCCACTCGTCGGGCCCCTCTCCGCCGAGCGCGGCGTCCAGGCGGCGCGTCACGACCGCCGGGTCGCGGAGGACGACGTCGCCGGTCAGCACGTGCTCCACCGCGCCGATGAGGCCCGTCGACCGGTCGGGCATCGGCGCCATCCAGTCCCATCCGGCGGTGAACTGCGGCGCCGCGGCGTCCTGGGCCATGGCGTGGTCGCCGCCCTGGCCGCAGGGGACGTCGGGCTTCTCCATGCGCACGCGCGTGCAGTTCACGTCGCCCGGGTGCTCGGGCGGCTCGACGACGACGGTCACGACGCTGCCGCCGAGCTCCTTCCCGGCGGTGACGTCGAGCCAGCGGCGGCGGAACGCCCCGGGGATGTCGCCCCCCGCCGGCAGCAGCGCGGCGCCGTCGAGCGCGGCGCTGGCCAGGCGCCAGTTGACCCCGGCGAGGCGCAGCCACGCGCGCGTGGCGGCTTCCACGCGCCCGCGCAGCGCCGGCGCCCGTCCGCGAGCGCCGGGAGCGGCCGCAGCGGCCGCTCGTAGGCGAGCGTGTAGAACGCGCGGCCCGTGCCGTTGATGTCGGGCACGCGCGAGAGCGCCGTGCCGCGGTAGAGGCCTGCGCGTGCGTGTGCGTGTCAGTGTGTGCATGTGCGTGTGTGTGTGTGTTTATGCGCGTGTGCGTGTGTGCGAGCGCTTGCGCATGTGCGTGTGTGTGTGCGAGCGCTTGCGCATGTGCGTGTGTGTGTGTGTGCGTGTATGCGTATTGACGCACCTTCAGCGCCCGGGGGCACCCCGTAGGCCCCCAGCCGCCCGCCGGCGTGCAGCGAGACGAGCGCGCTCGCCGGGAGCGGCGCGGCGGGCCACGGCTCGCCGTCGCACGTCGGCTCGAGCGCGCCGGCGCAGTAGAGGCGACGGCGCACGTGGCGCATGGCGTGCGGACCGCGGCGGCCGAGGCCGCCGCGGCGACGGGCTTGAGCGCCGGCTGCGGGGCGCGGTGTGGCGCAGCAGCAGCGGCGGCATGCCAGTCACGAGGGGGGGGCGCTGGCACGACCGTTTTTTTCTTCATTTTTGTGCGGTCAGTTTTTCAACGTGTTGAGTGTCACACACACACGTGTGTGCCGCCACGCGCATCGGAGCGCTCGCGTTGCGCAACCTCTCAGCGATACGGCACGCGCGGAGGAAGGTGGGAGCGAGCGCGAGCGAAGGTGTGCGTGTGTGTGTACAGTAGAAGAAGGTGCCGAACTCGTCCAGCGTGAAAGTGCGAGACAACTTATGAAGACGGGAAGGCGTTTTCGGCTCCTAGCTAGAGAGCGCACCGTGTTGGCCACGGTGTAGATGAGCACCGACGTGACTGTGCATGGGTGACGCGAGCTAAGCTATGTGTAGAGCATATGATGGAGTCGCGCGTTTGTGTTCTAGTCTCTGACTGGCTGGTGCGTGCCCCGCAGTAGCAGCTATGGCGGTGCCGCCGTACCTCGCCATCCAGCGGTCGCGCGTGCGTTGCCCTGTCTCTGACTGACTGGTCCGTGTCCCGTAGTAGCAGCTATGGCGGTGCCGGCGTCCCTGGCCACCCACTGGCCTTCAGTGTCATGAGCTTCTTGAGGTACGAGTTCGTGCCATCTGTCGACATTGTGTGATCAGCTCTCTTGTCGGCGTTGAAGACCCCCCAAGGGAGCCGGCCAGGGTCGAGCTCGACACACCTCCGGTTGGCGGTGTAGACGGTAGCGTTGGCCTCCTCCGAGCCGTCGAACTTCACGAAAGGCCCTACATGCCGGTAAGTTGGACACTTGAGTAGCCAGAGCAGCCTGAACGAGCGCGGCGGGAGACGTGGTACGATATCGTTGTTGTTGACGATGCGCACCAAATGGGCGTGCGACTGCTCCAGCTCGCGCTGGAAGGCAGGGTTGCCAACTCGCGGTGCCGCGAAGTTGACCATCTCGACGGGCACGCCCTGCGTCGGAATGTTGTCGATGTCATAGGTACACTTGGTAAGACGGTACGCGCAGAGCGTGGCAAGCGCGCCACCAAGTGAGTGCCCGGTAGTGAGCACGCCCCACGTGCGATCCTGGCCGTTGCCCGAGTGCTCATTGTACAGGTCAACGACATGTTTTTCGACGTCCTTGCCGATGTCGCACTTGGTGTATGCGCCTAGCCAGCCCCTGTGTACTCTCGAGGCGGGATCCGAGTCCTTGCAAAAGAAGTCGTCGTTTCCGCCCTGGAAGAGCGCTGGGAGGATGTTGGTGAGAAGCCACTCCCTTGCAGTCGGTTCTGTGCCACGAAAGGCGGCCACGACGCGCTTCAGGCGCTTCGATACGAAGATGCCACACTCGGTGTCATGGATGGTCCTGCACGTTCGCTCATTCCTAGGGTCGGGGACGAACTGTTTGAACTCGATGTCCTTGAACGCCTCCGACTTGAGGGCGTCAGCTGTGATGTGTTCCACGTAGTTCTCAGGGTGTGCAAGCGTTTCGCGCAAAAGATCCTCAGGATTCAGCGCCCCAAGGTGCGTGCCCTCGTGGCGGTGCTCGAGATCGTATATGACAGAGCTGAGCGTTGCAGCCAGCAGGGCGCTGGCGTAATACGGCGGCGGGGGTATGGCTTCGCTCGCCTCGCTCGCCATTCTTGCACCTTCTTCTCCCCGTAGGTATGTTGTGCGACCGCGGCAAACAAAAGGCAGAAGAAGCAGGGGACTGTGCAGGGTGTGGCGCCGCTGCACAACTCGCGACGCAGCGCGCGCTCCGCGGCGTGCTCTGTTGGTGTGTGCCGCAGCCAGCGCGGTTTTCTGCTTCAACTCCCGCACAACGTGAACATGTCTATATGTAGTACTACTGTACTGCAGTGCGGATTTTGCGTATCTTTTTCATCTGCTGACGTGTCAAAAGTTACACACGCGACCGCCACACGTTCTCGCTTTGGTCCAAGCGTCGGGACACGTTACAAGCACAAGTTGCTCAGTGGCGCGTGCCGGGCAGGTGTGGCGGACGGTTGGCAATTCGACGGTCTGAATTGATACTTGTGCTGATTCACTGCAGCATTCTAGCCACAAATGTGCTAAAAAAAAAGTCGCTGCGGTGTGGTCGCTGCCGCTGGTGCTCAGTACCCGCGGTCGGACCACTCGACCGCCACGCCGGGCATCGCCTCGGCGATCATCGCCGCGGTGCGCTGGTTGCAGCCCCTCGCGCGGCCGAAGCGCTTGCTGTAGCCGTACACGCGCGCCGTGCGCGCGTGGGCGTCGTACACGACGCGCCCGCCGCCGACGACGCGGCCGCGCGCGCCGGGGAGCGCGGCGCGAAGCTCGGCCATGAGGAGGTCGTACACCTCGCGATGGTACTCCACGCGCGCCGAACGCACCACCTAGCAGTGGCGATACCAGCCGCCAGCGCGGGGTGTGCGAGCGCGCGGTCGCGTGAGCTGCGAGCGCGCGCCTGAAAGTACGCGCACGCGCACATGCTATGCGCACGCACAACCGCATTAAAGTACACACACGCATACAAGCCACGGACGCAGCACCGCGTTCCCTTGGGCGCCTCGCAGCACGCATATATCCTCACCCTCACGCTCTCTGCCTCCCCGGGGACGCTCAGCTCGACCTGCACGTACTTCCACGTGCCCTCCGCGAGCACCACGCGCGGCACGGCGGCGAGCGCGCCTCTCGCCCTAGCAGCGGCAGCAATCTAAATGTCGTTGTCGCTCCCAGCAGCGGCAACCGCCCGTGTGCGGAGCCCCCCGAGCAGGCGCTGCGCCTGTGCGTCTCGTGCGTCCCAGCGCGCACCTCCGGCAGCACCCCCGGCAGCGGCACGGCTGCTCGCTCCCGCCCGCACGCCGCCGCCGCCGTCCGCGGCAGCTACCGCAGCAGCGCCCACCTCCGACGCCACGCCGACCGACGCGAGGAGCGCACAGGCGACGGCGGCTGCCGCTCGGGAGCAGGCGCGACTGCGGCCCCGGCCGCGGCCGTCCCCGCAGCGCCTGCGGCCGCTGCAACCTACCACTGCGCTCGCCATCCGCGCGGCAGCGCCGAGGGCGCGCACAGTGGCGCGAGTGGCGCCCTGCTTGAATGCGCCCAACGCGTACTGATGAGCACTCACCTCGCCGCCAAGCAATGCGGGCAAAAATTGCAGCGGCGCCCGTATCCGATGCATCCACGAGGCCGCACAAAAACGACGCAGTGCACCGTACCGAGCGTCCCATTCAAGGAGCGACGGGGGTGGTCTTGCCGTCGCCGCGCGGGATGAGCAAGAGCAAGTGTCCTCAGTGGGCCGTGCAGGACCGGATCGGACCTCGCTGGCGTGCTCTTCAGTGAGCGCGAAGAAGGTGCCGAACCCATCGAGCGTGGACGCGCGGAGAATGTATGCGGACGACAAGGGTGTGCTTGGCTCCTCGAGAGCGCATAGCTACAGGTCGCCGCGTGCGGCGCCTCGATGGTCTATGTGCGTACATACTTAACCAACGTGACCCTCGCGCTGGACAGTCAGTGCATCGCGTCGCATGTGCAGCTCTCTGTGTCTGAAGCCTCGGACACGAGCGGCGCGAGCGCCAGTCCGGCAGTGGCGATCAGTGAAGGCTCGCTCCCCCGCCCGCCCGAGACCGTGAGCGCGCGCTGACTGACGCCTCCCCGCGTGTCCGCGAGTGTGCATGTGGGGCGACGACACGACGCCGTTGGAGCGCCCACGCAATCTCCGGAGGAGATCCCAACGTGTGCACGTTGCGCTGAGTCAGCACACGTTCGATCGATGATGCAAGCGCGTGCCGGTGCGCTCGCGCGTGGGAGTGTTGGCGCGCGTTGGACGGCGCGTTACGCCGCCACAGGAGCGCCCACGCAATCTTCGGAGCGCGCGCCAACGTGCACACGTTGCGCTGAGTCAGCTACACGTTCATCCGATGACGCGTCTGGCTCCGTCTCTGGCGGCGGGCCGTTTCGATCCGATTCGGTACCTGTCCCATCGCAGCGAATCCAATCGGAACGTAGACAGACACATGCTCTCAACTCGCGTGGGTGTGTGTGCATGCGTTCGCGCATGTGTGTGTGTGTGCCAGTGCGTGTGCCTGGGGTGGTGTGCGGCGCGCGCGCGTGTCTCTGCGCTGGCGACGGTGAAACACTGTTTCGCGCAATTCTCAATTTCTGTCATGTTTTTTTAATCGGCGGCGCAAGAGCACGAGGGCCCGGAAGCTCGGGGCTCCCCTGGCGGCGCGCCCGCCCGAATCCGAGTCAGAGGTCCGAGTCAGGCTCCTGGGAGCCAACAATCTCCGCCCGAATCCGCGGACAGGCGGCCCCGAATTGGCACCCCAACCGCGCAATTTCGCGGCTCCGACACACCAAAGCTTCGTTTGTTGCGCCGCGTTCGAGTCGACGCGATTTTGATTCGATCCGTTTCGATGCAATCAATCCAATGAGAGCATTCTGTCACGAACCCTATTAACTGTACACGTACGTGTACGTTTCTGATTCGATGCAATCAAATCCAATGAGAGCATTGTGTCAGGAACCCTATTAACTGTACGTTTCTGATTCGATGCAATCAAATCCAATGAGAGCATTCTGTCAGGAACCCTATGTATTTACGGTTGGGTGGGTGGGTCGGCAAACGTTTCTCAGGAGTGCTTCCGATCGGTCGGGGTCGGCGCGCGACGCGCACCGCGCGCGCGCGCGCGCGCGCGCGGTGCCACTCCCTGCGCCTCCCGGAGCGCCGCCGCAGCGTTGGGAAGCCTCGCCGACTCCGTGCGCATCAGACCCCACCCCATCCCCAAGCGCAATGACGGCACTCTGTCGCCGCCCGGCCGTGGCGCTGGTGGGCCTCATCCTGGCGTCGATCGGCGCGCGCGTGAGCGCCGAGGTCACGGCGTGTGCCGCCGCGGACGAGCCCTGCAAGAAGAAGGTGGGCTGCTGCGACGGCAGCCTCGTGTGCGCCAAGGCCCCCGGGGCCAGCTCGAAGACGTGCATCCCGCCGTGCGTCGGCGCAGGTGAGCTCTGCAACAAGAAGGTGGGCTGCTGCGATGAGAACCTCGTGTGCGTCAAGGCCCCCGGGGCCAGCTCGAAGACGTGCGTGCCGCCGTGCGCCGACGCGGGCGAGCCCTGCTCCAAGAAAGTGGACTGCTGCCATGAGGATGCCGTGTGCGCCAAGGCCCCCGGCGACAGCTCGAAGACGTGCATATGCCCTGATACTCCTGAACCAGCTGTCGACCTGTGCGAGGAGGTGCTGTGCAACGCTCTGTACTGCGAGGGCCCCTGCAATCCTACCACCGGCGAATGCGAGCCGCTGGAAGACGGCGTACCCTGCGGCAGCGGCAGCGAGACTGGCAAGTGTATCTCCGGCGGCTGCGGCATAGAGATCATCACTCCCGATGGCCCAGGGGTGCTTGTGTGCGACACGGTCACTTGCGACGAGTGCAACGTGTGCAACCCTGACGACGGAGAGTGCGTCCCTGCGCTTGACGACGACGGTCTACCATGCGGCAGCGACGGTGGCAAGTGCGAGGCTGGAGGCTGCGTCAAGGAGATCGAGTTTGAGGTAGAGACCGTCGACCCGTGCCGCGATGTGACGTGCGACGGCCTCTGCGAGGGTCCCTGCAATATTGCGACCGGCGAATGCGAGCTGCTCGAAGACGGCGTGCCCTGCGGCGGCAGCGACGGTGGCAAGTGCGAGTCTGGAAGCTGCGTCAAGGAGATCGAGTTTGAGGTAGAGACCGTCGACCCGTGCGAGGGGGTGCTGTGCAACGCTCTGTACTGCGAGGGTCCCTGCAATCCTACCACCGGCGAATGCGAGCCGATGGAAGACGGCGTGCCTTGCGGCAGCGGCAGCGAGACTGGCAAGTGTGTCTCCGGCGGTTGCGGCATAGAGATCATCACTCCCGATGGCCCAGGGGTGCTTGTGTGCGACACGGTCACTTGCGACGAGTGCAACGTGTGCAACCCTGACGACGGAGAGTGCGTCCCTGCGCCTGAAGACGACGGTCTACCATGCGGCAGCGGCGATGACCTCGGCACGTGCGAGGCTGGCACCTGTGCGTGCCGCTGCCAAAACGGCGGCACCTGCGCAACGGAACAGCTCGGAAACGGCGACGTCGGTGTCATCTGCAATTGCATCGGCGAGTGGGCGGGTCCGCTCTGCGACATCATCTTCTTGGTTGACGCTGGCAAATGAGGATCGATGCCAGAGAGTCCGAGATGGCCAAGCACTTCTCGCGATGACCGCGTCTGAGCGAGTTCCTCCCATGCGCGGGGGAGGAGGAGGTGAGAGGGCGACGCGCATCTTGGCGACGAAGGTTGTGAGAGAGCGACGGGAGTCGCGCGCAGTTCTTCCCGTCGATTACAGAGAGGCCAAGATTTGCCGGCGTCCCTCGCGAGCCGGGGCGCACGACGCGTGGAGAGTGAGAGAACGGATTCGCGCACCCGCCGTGCTCGGCATCGCCTCTGCGATGACTGACCGCACCACCCACCGCCGACACGCCTTAATGCGCCGGAACGTGCACGGCGCGCATGTAGGCAACGAAGGATAAGAGAGGTGAGAGCGGCGAGCCACACGCCTCGTAACGGTGCTTCACACCGCATCATGCCGACCGCACCACCGAGCTGCCGGCGACGCCCGCGCCATGCGCGCGCCGCGTGCGCGTCTCTCTCTCTCTCGCGCGCGCGCTGGCACGCACGAGGCGCCGGCGGCGGCGCGCCGTCCTCGCACGCGCCTCGGAGAGCGCGGCCTCGCACCTCGGCGCGCGCTCTCCAGCCCCCTGGGTGGCTCCCAGTCGGGGGGGGGGGGGGTCGCTCACGCTCGGCCCTTTGCGCAACGAGTTTGTGTACTTGGTATCACAGCGACAACGCAGGGAAAATAATAACGGGCGCGGAGAGGCGGTGCGCTACAGCGCGCGCGCGCGGAGTGTGTGTGCGTGCGTGTGCGTGTGTGTGTTTGTGCGCGTGTGTGTGTCACGTCTCTCTCTCTCTCTCTCTCTCTGTGTGTGTGTGTGTGTGTGTGTATGTGTCACCTCTCTCTGTGTGTGTGTGTGTGTGCGCACGCGCGCGTGTGTGTGTCAGTGTGGGTGCGTGCGTGCGTGCGTGCGCGCAAGCGCGCGCAAGCGGGTGCCAGCAGGCCCCTGCCTGCGCGCCCTCGCGCATGTCTCCTCCGCCCGCGACGTTCGAGTCGGCGCTCCTCGGCGACGCGTTGTGCGCGCTCGCGCCGCGGCTGCGC
>RQSC01000006.1:212250-217250 GCA_013416795.1 Prasinococcaceae sp. CCMP 1430
CGCCGCCGCCGCCGAAGGGGGAGGGCGCAGGTGCGCGCGCGGGCGCCGGCGCGGGCGCCACGCGCGTTTGCAACGCGCGCCCGAGACACACGGCGCATGCACACGCGGCGCCTGCCCACACACACACGCACGCAAGCATACACACACACACACACACACTTGCGTCCACGTAATCACACACGCGTACACACACATGCACACACACACACACACACATGCTCACGCGCGCGCGCGCGCACACACACACACACACACAAACACACAGGGCGCGGCGGCTTCAGCCTCGCGCCGCCCCGCGCGACGCCCGCGGTGGACTTCGACACGCTGCTCGAGGCGGAGGCGGCGCTCACCGACGCCGAGGCGAGGCTCGAGGACATCGACGGCGCGCCGAGGTGCGTGTGTGTCTGCACGAGCGGATGGGTGTGCGCATGTCTGGCTCTGCTCGTGTAGCCCCTCACATTTGCGTCCACAGAACACATTTGTGGGCGCGTGCGCGCTGGTGTTGACTTCCATCCACACACACACACACACACACACACACACACACACACACGAAAACATACGCACACACACACACACACACACACACGCTCCCAAACGCGCAGGCATCTCGCGGTGGCCGACCTCGCCGACGGCCTGCTGGACTCGCGCGTGGCGGGCGCCGTGTGCGCGCTGGTGCTCGCTCGGCACCTGCGCGCCCGCGCCCGCTCCTGCGGCAATGAATGCGCACACGCACACGCACACGCACACGCACACGCACACGCGCACACACACGCACACGCACACACACACGCACTCGCGCACACGCGTGCGTCGTGCGACGCGCGCGAGGTGCGCGTGCTCGTGTGGGAGCTCGGGCGCCTTATGCTGCACGCCGGCTGGCGCGCGCAGGACGACATGCGCACCCACGCCTTCGCCGTGCGGGAGCTCTTCGAGGGCGGCGACGGGAGGTGCGTGGCGTGGCGCCGCGCGGAGGAGTGTGTGTGTGCGTGCGTGTGTGTGTGTGTGTGTGTGTGTGTGTGTGTGTGTGTGTGTGTGTGTGTGTGTGCGGGCGTGTGTGTGCTGAGTACGTGTGCTTGTTGCGTGCATTCGCTTGTGTCATTGGCTTGGGTGTGTGCACAAACTCACACACACACACACGTTCACGCACACACACACACACACACGTTCACACACACGTTCACGCTCACACACACTCACACAGCCCGTGGGGCTTCGGCAGCCCCGCCGCCCTGCGCGCCCACCGCGCGCTCGACCGCGGCGTGCGCGACGAGGTGCGGCGCATCGCCGTCATGCCCACCTACGCCGACTGAGGCCCCCCTGTGCAGCGTACTGTACGGTCGTCTACAGTAGGACTAGGCTAGTGTAGTACTGCACGGTCCTCTCAGCAACCGAATTCGCCATCTCCAGATCCCCTTGCACCTCGCCGAGCTTCAGTTGCAAAGCGTCGCGCGCCTCGGTGCTCGACACGAGGTCGAACTTGGCCTCGTCAAGCTCCACCTCGGTAGCCGACTGCTTCGCCGTCAGCTCCTCCATGGTGGATCTGACCCGCTGCAGCTCTCCCTGCGCACTGGTGAGCACCTCCGCGCTGCGGTCGAGCATCACCGCCTTGGCAGAGAGCTCGTACGTACGTTCCGGGTTACTGCGTTGAGCGCTAATAAGGGTGCACACACAATGTACAGTAGGGTCCCATGTTGTTTGTCAAACCCTACTCAAATTACCCATACTGTGCGCCTGACATGACGCTGCGAGCCTGTGTGCGTGGTGTGTGTGTGTGCAATCGCGCGCGCGCGTGTGCAATTCCGCACGCGCGGCTGTGCCTCGCAGCGCTTCCCCCCCCGCGCTCGCACGCGCAGACAGCGCGCGCGCTTCAAACGTCGTTTTGTGTTGCACATGTACCCACGGGCGAGTCTATGTCTGGAGCGCGCGTGCGTGTGCGTGCGTGTGCGCATGTGTGCTTGCGTGTGTGCAATTGCGCGTCCGTGCGTGCGTGCGTGCGTGCGCTCGTGCGCTCGTGTGCGCAATGCATTGCGGGTGTGTGACGCTGCGAGTGTGTGCGCGCGTGTGGGCAATTCCGCACGTGCGGCTGTGCCTCGCGGCACTTTCCCCCCCGCGCGCGCGCGCGCTGGCGCGCGCGCGCCACGCGCCGCGTCGCGGCGCGGTCGCGGTCGCGCGGCGCGGTCGCCCGCCCCATCGGTGGGTCGGTCGGACGCAGGATGAGGATGAGGACGGGGCGCGGCCCCGTCGTTGCCTGCTGACTGGCCGGACTGCCTCGAGCCAGCGCTCGTCCGCTCGTGTGCCGCTCGGCCAACGCGACGCGCTCGGACTCGAGCTTTTGATGGGCTCGGGCGCAATTTTGGTGCGATTCGGTCGGCGCGCGCGCGGCGGCGGCGGGGGAGCCTGCCATAAGTCCGGCCGGTCGCGATGAGCTCGCCCGTTGGGAAAATACACATTTATTTGAACGTTGTTCCAGTGGCGTCGAGAGTGCCACGCGCGCGCGCGCGCGTGCCCGGTGCACGCGCGCTTTTTCGTCGGCGCGATTTTTTGCGGGGCGCTTTGGGCCGCGCGTTTCGATCGCGGTCGCAAAAGATCGGCGGGCCGCGCGCGACGCGGCGTGGGCGTGGGTGTGGCACTGTGTGTGTGTGTGTGTGTGTGTGTGTGTGTGTGTGTGTGTGTGTGTGTGTGTGTGTGTGTGTGACACTGTGTGTGTGTGTGTGTGTGTGCGTGTGTGTGTGTGTGTGTGTGTGTGTGAAGGAGGCGAGGGTACGAGGGCGAGGCGCCGCCGCAGCGCCAGTGTGTGCACGCGTCGCGCGTGCAGGCGCGCTCGCAGCAGTCACTTGCTCGTTCTCGTTCGCGCGCGCGCACGCACGCCTCGCGCGCTCGCGTCCGCCGCGTCCGCGGGCGCGTGAGAGGCCGCCATGATGGCCGCGAGGCCGTTTCTCAAAGCTTGGCGCGCGGCCGCGCCGCGGCGCTCCGCCGCCGTGTGCGCGGGCAGCGGCAACAACAGGAAGCTGAGGGACCTCGAGAAGCGCCTCGAGCGCGGCCGCCAGCGCCTCGAGCAGATCGAGATGGCGCGCGAGGTCGAGGAGGGCGGCGGCGAGCTGCCGCCCCGCCCCGCCGAGGACGCGGCGGAGCGACTGGAGCTGGCGGCGGAGGCAATGGAGCTTCCGGCGTGGGAGGGGCCCGACGAGGGCTTCGAAGACTGTGCGTGCAATGCGCGTGTGTGTCTATGGGTGCTTGTCTGTGTGTGTGTGTTGTGTAAGGCTGTGCGTGCAATGCGTGTGTGTGCATGGGTGCTTGTCGGTGCGTGCGTTGTGTGTAAGGCTGCTCGCGTGCACGAGCGCGCGCGCTACCGTGCGATGCCGTGCGCGTCGCTTGTGCTGACACGCGCGCGCGCGCGTGCGTGCGCACATTACAAAGGGTTCGGCTTCAGGTCGTGGGGGCCCGAGGTGGTGAACGGCCGCCTCGCCATGCTCGGCTTCGTGGCGGGCGCCGCCGCGGAGATGAACTCGGGCCAGACGGCGCTCTCGCAGTTCACCGACTCCCACTTGGCGTTCATCATCGCCACGGCGCACATCATGCTCGCGTCGTACATCCCCATCATCAACGGCGAAAAGTCGGCGGCGCCGGAGACCATGGAGGAGGGCATGTGGAAGGCGTCCTCGGAGCTCCAGAAGTGCGTCGCGCGCGCGCGCACAGACGCATGCGCGCTTGCGCTTGCGCGCTGCCGGTCGAGGGGAGGCGCTGGCCTCCCTGCATACGCGCCGACGCGGAGCTACGACACCCGCGCTGACGTCGACGCGCTGACCGGACCCACGCACGCTCTTTCTCTCCCCCCCCCCCCGTTTCCTTCTCATGCGCCCTCGCCGCCTCGTGCAGCGGCCGCGCCGCCATGGTCGGCCTGACCTGCATGTTCGTGCAGGAGGCCATCACCGGGACGCCCGTCTTCTAAGCGCGCGAGAGAGCGTAGTAGTGAGGAGGGTGTGTCGCACGGCGCTGCTGGTCATGGCTGCTCTGCTCTCCTATGACATGCCCACGCGCTGGCACGTGCCACATTGGCGAGACGTAATTACTGAACGAGTGCCCGCACGCCCGAGCGAGCGAGCGTCGTGCGCGCGGGCGTCGAGTGTGTGTGTTTGTGTGCATCGCAGTAGAATGTGTGTGGGCGCCCCTTGGCATGCGCGCGCGTGCGAGAGGCGTCGCGCAGGCCTCGACGGTGGTTGTGGTGGGCAGCACCGGCGCCAGGTCCGCTCGCCACCACGCGTGCGCGACCCAGCGAGTGCACCGCCCCCTCGCGGCCCTCAGCGCCGGCCGCCTCAGCGCCCGGCCGCCTCAGCGCCCGTCGGCCTCCGCCTCGGCCTCGCGCGAGCAGATGAGCGCGTAGTTGCCGCCGAGGTAGTGGCCCTTGCGGAGGTCCTCGCACGCGTCGGCCTCGGCGCGCACTTCGCGTATCCGCTCGAGCAGCGCGGCCGACAGGGCGGGGTTGGGCACGCGCTTGGCCTCCGCCTCCGCCCAGGCGAGCTGGCCCGACAGGCTGCGCACGGTGTGGCGTATGCGGAAGAACGCGCGCGCGTCCACCCTGAGGCCGCGCCGCGCGAGGGACTCGCGGATGGCCCGCTCTGGGAACTCGCGGTACGCGCGCTGGTGCGAGAGCAGCATCGCGCCGTCGCGCAGCCGCTCCGTCTCCAGCACGAGCCTGGACGCCTCGGGCAGGGCGTCAAAGCTCTTCGAGGGGTACTCGAAGGGCTCGCGCCCGATGAAGAGCAGCGTGCCGCCCGGGGCGATGCGCTCGACCAGGAGGTCCATCAGGTTCTCCTCGTTGAAGGGCCAGAAGTACTCCAGCGAGCCGAAGAGGTAGTCCGCCAGCACCGTGTCGAACTCGCCCATCGCGCGCGCGTAGGGCAGCCCCTCGCCGGCCTCGGAGGCGCCTGCGTCGCCGGCGACGCCGCCGGCGCCATTCGGGCCGTCGACGGCTCGGGCGTCGGCGCCGACGCCGACGT
>RQSC01000006.1:219750-223126 GCA_013416795.1 Prasinococcaceae sp. CCMP 1430
ACGCGCGCACTCGTACTCACTCGCTCGCTCACACACACACACACACACACACACACACACACACACACACACACACACACACACATGACACACACACACATGACACACACACACATGACACACGCACACAAACACACACACATACACACACACAACAACCACACGGGCGCGCGCAGCGCGGACGTGACCAACAGCACGCGGCTCGTGCACCCCGAGGGCGAGGTCACGCACGCCTTCGGCGCCGCGATCGCCCTGACGGAGGAGCACGCGCTCGTCGGCTCGCGCCACGTCGACCTGGAGGGCGCCGTCACCGAGGCGTGGGTGTTCGAGCGCCTGCCCGGCGGGGGCTTCGGCGAGGGCGCGGCGCTCGTGCGCGCCGAGCCGCAGGCGGGCGAGCGCTTCGGCGGCGACTCGCTGGCGCTCGACGGGGGCGTGGCGCTCGTGGGGGCGTCGCACTGGGACAACGGCAGCGACAACGACACGGGCGTCGTCGTGGCGTTCGAGCTCGACCCCGCCAGCGGCGAGTGGCAGCAGACGGCGGAGATCGAGCCGGACGACCTGTCGCCGTACGCGCGCTTCGGACAGGGCGGCATCGCGCTCGACAACGGCACCGCCGTCATAGGCTCCCTCAACTCGCCCTGCGAGGGCGTCGCCGCCAACGAGACGTACCTGGCCGACATCACCGGCGACGCGCCGGACGGCCAGCGCTGCGGCAGGGCGTACGTCTTCGAGCGCGACCCGGCGACCAGCACCTGGACGCAGGTGGCGGTGCTCACCGCCAGCGACCAGCAGACGAACGACTGGTTCGGCTTCGGCACCTCCATCGACGGCGACACCGCTGTGATCTCCTCCCCCGGGCACGCCGAGAGGCGCGGCACGCTGTACGTCTTTCAGAGGGACGCGGCCGGCGCGTGGTCCGAGACGGCGAAGATCCTGCACAGCCGCGGGGACGAGGGCCACCGCTTCGGCGACCGCGGGGCGGTCATCTCGGGCAACACCATCGTAGCGGGCTCGCCGCTGGGGACCAGCGGCGACCTCGGCATCTTCGGCCGCCAGGGCGAGGCCATCGTGTATCAGCGCGCCGGCGTCGACCAGCACGCCTGGGTGGAGCTGGCCACGCTCGTCGCCGGGGACGGGGACATCTCGGACTTCTTCGGCGTCGACGTCGATGCCTCGCTCGACGGCGCGGTGGCGCTGGTGGGCGCCCCGGGCGCCGACGCGCTCCTCGGAGCTGCGTACGTCTTCGTCCGGCAGTGCGGCGAGTACACGGAGCTGGCGAAGCTCTCCGACCCCGAAGGTAACCTGAACGACCAGTTCGGGCGCACCATCAGCGTCAGCGCGGTCAACCAGAGCATCACGGCGCTGGCTGGCGCGGACAACGCCGTGGAGGACGGCGTCCCGGGGCGAGGCGCCGCGTTCGCCTTCGAGGGACTCGTCCGCCCGGTCGATCCCTGCGCCGATTGCGAGGCGCGCGAAGCCGAGCTGATCGTGAGCGTGAGTGCGCGCCGCGCCGAACTCGCCGCCGAGGAGGCGAGCGGGGCGGGACCGCCGCTGGACATCGCCGGTGGCACCCGCATCGCGCAGGAAGGCAGCGAGGCGGACGACAACTTCGGCCGCGAGGTGAGCATCTTCGGCCCGTACGCGCTCGTGGGCGGATGGGGCAGCAACGACTTCAACGGGGGCGCGTGGATCTTTGAGCGCGCGGACAACGGGAGCTGGGTGGAGACGGCTCGGCTGGAGCACAGCGACGCTGCCGCGGAGGACCGCTTCGGGCTCTACCTTGCCATGGGAAACGGCACGGCGGTGGTCGGCGCGCCGCGCCAGGACTTCGAGGGCGGGACCGCGGCGGAGAACAGCGGTGCGGTCTACATATACGAGCGCGACGCGGCGACGGGCGCCTGGCAGGAGACGGCGAAGCTGGAGCCCGAGGGCCTCGCGCCGCACGCAAAGTTTGGCAACGGTGTGAGCATCGACGCGGACGACACTATCGTGATCGGAGCAGACGCCCAGCCCTGCCCCGACGTCGCGTTCAACGCCACCTTCCACGCGCTCTATGAGGTTTATGACTACGACTACGACTACCCGGATCCCGAGCTCGCCGGGCAGGTATGCGGGGCAGCGTACGTCTACGTGCGCTCGCCTGACACCGGTGGGTGGGAGCTGCAGAGCCAATTGCGTCCGGACGTTTCGGTTGGCGGCGACGCCTTCGGACTCGGCACTGCCGTGGACGGCGACACGGCGCTCGTCTCCGCGCCCGGGCACGACAATCGGCGAGGAACGGTGTACGTGTTCGTCCGGGAAGCGCAGGACAACGGCACCGTGACGTGGCGCCAGCAGGCCAAGCTGCTTCACTCGTACGGACGCGAGGACTTCGCCTTCTCCGACTACCACGCGGTCGCCCTGTCCGGAGACACGGCCGTTGTCGGCAGCGCCGGTGCCAACGTGGCGCACATCTATCAGCGCATCGGCGAGGCGTGGTACGAGCAGGCCACGCTGGCACCCGCGGGCGGTCTGCCGGATGGAGAAAACTTCGGAATCGGCGCCAGCATCGACGGCGACACGGCCATTGTCGGCGCGCTGACCGACTCTGACTTCAACGCCACTGGCGCGGCGTACGTCTTTCGCCGCTCGTGTGGGGAGTGGTCGCAGATCGCACGGCTCACCCCGGCGTTCGGGTCCGACCCAAGCGACCAGTTCGGGCGCGACGGTGCGTTCCGAGAGCAGCGCGCGCTCGCGACACTTTCGTCTGTGTTGTTTGGCAATCCTACCGCCGCCGTGCCCGTCCCTAGTATGTATGTATGACGCATCGCTGACCCTTGCCTGCACCCATCTGCGCGAACCAGTCTCCATTTCCATGGCGACGGCCATCGTGGGCGCACCGAAGGCGTCCAAAAACGGAGGCGACGCGCACGGCGCAGCGGATATCTTCGACCTGCAGGCGCTGGTGAGCGCGGACGCGTGTGCGACGGAGTGCTCCGCCGACGACGCCGCGCTCGAGAGCGGCGGCGTCGACGGTTGCGAAGCCCGCGTTGCGGAGCTCGAGTGTGTGTCCGACGCGCTTTCCGCGTAGTCTGAGGAGCCCCCGCGGCCGCCGCGGTCGCCTCCCGCTGCAGTCCTACCGACACGGGGAGAAGCGTCCCGGCAGTAAGTACTGCAGTATCGTAGGCTGATTCGTAGCAGGCAGCTCCTACCACTGCGATAGCCAGCGCTGCAGCCGACTCGTCAACGTCCGCCGGCTCGGAGCGCGCCCTCCGAGTGCTCGCGGCCCACCACGCCGTCGCTGCGCGAGGTCGCGTCAGCTCTGCACCGAGCTGGACGCGCCGCGTCCTCGACGGCGGCACGCGAGGGGGAGGGGGGGGGGGGGGGGGGGGGGGGG
>RQSC01000006.1:233281-254412 GCA_013416795.1 Prasinococcaceae sp. CCMP 1430
ACACCCTCCCCGGCAGCCCCGCCGCCGACGTCATCCTCCTCGACGGCATGCCCGACCCGACGGGCGCCACGCCCGACCTCACCCCGACGGGGAAGCCCTTCGAGGCCGGCACGAGGGGCTTCTGGAAGGTGAGACTGCGAGGCGCTCGTGCCGCGTGTGTGTGCGTGTGTGTGTGCGTCTGTGTGTGATCACGTGTGTGTAAGCGTGCGTGTGTGTGTGTGTGCGTGTGTGTGCGAATGCGTGCGTGTGTGTGTATACGTGTGTGTGTGTGTGTGTGCCATCGCGAGTGTGTATGTGCGTGTGCATCAATGTGTGCGCGTGCGTGTCATATTGCGTCCCTATCTACCTTGCCATCATCCGCCTACATACCTACCGCCCCGCTCACACGCGCCCCTCATCCGCCCCCTCCCACAGGACTACCCCAACATCAACGCGCTGGTGGCCGAGCTGGGCCTGAAGGAGTCGGAGGTCTTCACGCCGTTCACCGGCAGCGCGTTCTACTCCCCCGACGGCCTCGAGGCCACCGCGCCGGTGTTCGGCGACGCCGTGGAGCTGCCCAGCCCGCTGGGGCAGGTCTTCGCCACCTTCGAGAACTTCAAGAGGCTCCCCGTGAGCGACCGCGCCACCATGGCGGGCCTGCTCGCCGCCATCCTCGACCTGTACCGCGACGAGGCCACCTTCGAGGCGTACGACGCCATGACCGCCGCGGAGCTCTTCGAGCGCTGTGGCCTCTCCAAGCGCCTCGTGGACGAGTTCGTCGCGCCCACGCTGCGCGTGGGGCTCTTCAAGGACCCCTCGGAGCTCTCGGCGGCGGTGTCGATGGAGCTGCTGTACTACTACGCGCTGGCGCACCAGACGGCCTTCGACGTGCGCTGGATCAAGTCGAGGACCATCGCCGAGAGCATCGTGGCGCCGCTGGCGGAGAGGCTCGTCGACAGGCACGCGCTCGACGTGCGCGGCGGCTGCTTCGTGACGGGGGTCGAGCTCGACGAGGCGACCGGCCAGGCGAGCGCGCTCACATACGTCGACACCAGGGAGAAGGACGCCGACGGCAAGGCCGCCGAGAGGCGGATCGAGGGGCTGAGCGGCGTGGTGCTGGCGCTGGGCTCCAAGGGCATGCGCGCGGTGGTGGGCGGCAGCCCTGCGCTCGCCGCGGCCGCCCCCGAGCTCGCGCGCGCCGCCGAGCTGGGCGGCATCGACGTGGTGGCCGTGCGGCTGTGGCTCGACAGGTACGTGGACACGCTGGAGCCCGCCAACGTCTTCAGCCGCTTCGAGGGCCTGTGCGGCGCGGGCGGCACCTTCTTCATGCTCGACCAGCTGCAGAAGGACAGCGAGGAGCTGCTGTGGGGGGGGGAGGGCGAGGCGCCGCAGGGCTCGGTCCTGGCGTGCGACTTCTACGGCGCCGACAGGCTCATGGCGGAGCTCGACGACGAAGGCATCGTGGAGCTGCTGCTCAAGGAGCTGCTGCCCGCGGCGGTGCCCGCGTTCGAGGGGGCCAGCGCGGTGGACGCGCACGTGCGGCGCTACCCGGGCGCCGTGTCGTGGTTCTCGCCGGGGTCGTACGCCAAGCGGCCGCCGCTGCGCACCGCCGTGGGCAACGTGGTGTGCGCGGGCGACTGGGTGCGCATGGGAGAGCGCGAGCACGGCGCCAAGGGGCTCTGCCAGGTGAGGGGTTTTGCGCTTGCGTGTTGCTTGGGTGTGTGTGTGTGTATGTGTGTGTGCGCGCGTGTCTTGTGTGTACTCGATCGCACAAGCGCATACATGCACACACGCGCGCGTGCACGTCCACTGAGGCTCACGCGTGTGTGAGTGTGCACTTGCGGCATTGTACGCCATCGCTGACGTCTCGCCTGACCTCTCGCTCGCACACACACACACCACCCGCACGCGTTCTAACTCGTAGGAGCGTGCGTACGTGTGCGGCATCGAGGCTGCCAACGCGCTGCTTCGCTCGTGTGCGGCGGGGCCCGCGGGGCTGCGCGCGGCGCCCCACGCCGTGCTGCCCGTGCGCGACGACGAGCCGCAGGTGGTGCTCGGCAGGCAGCTCAACAAGGCGCTCGCAGAGGCGGTCGCGCCGCTGGGGATCAAGCCGCCGTGGCTGGCGTAACGCGCGCTCGCGTGTGCTGGGATGCTGCGATGCGGCAGGGGCTCAGCGGCGACAACATTGAAGGCAAGAACTTATGGGTGTCCCTCTCGGTGTCTGCTATCGGCTCAGAAGTCTCTAGTGCTGCTTGCGCTTGCCCAAGATCTTGAGTTGAATATCCAGCATCCCATGAGCCTTGTTGTGCTCGAGCGCCTCGGCAAGCAGTTTTGCGCCCTCTGCGCCTGTCGAGTCGCAACTCAGATTCAGCGACGTAAGCGTGTCGTGGCGCTCGAGCTCCTCCGCCAGCCGCTTGGTGTCCCCGCTGCCGATCAACTTACCTACCTGGCGCAGCTTGTTGCGGTTGAGCGCCTCCTCCAGTCGCTTTGTATACTCGTCGCCGATCGAGTTATAGCTCAGATCCAGCTCCGTGAGCGTGTTATTTCGCTCCAGCGCCTCGGCCAACCGCTTGGCGCCCTCGTCGCCGACTGGGTTATAGCTCAGATCCAGTACCGTGAGTGTGTTGTTTCGCTCCAGCGCCTCGGCCAACCGTTTGGCGCCCTCGTCGTCGATCGAGTTGAAGCTCAGATCCAGTGCCGTGAGTGTGTGGCTGCACTTGAGCGACTCAGCCAGCCATTTGGCGCCATCGGCATTGATCGATTCACTGGTGAGAGACAGGTCCGTGATTGTTCCGTGGTGCCCGAGCGACTTGACGAGCCACGCCGCACCCTTGTCGTCGCCGGCCGACCTCGTCGCCAGATCCTCCCACGCCTCCCCCTCTTCGTCCGCCGAGGCGTTCATCGCTTCTACACGAGGCTGTGCCGCACGCAGCACGACGGGCGCGCCCCTCAGGCCGCCAATCCAGCCAGGCAGTCACTGATGCTCCCCTCAGGCGCACCGCTCGCCAAAAAAACGCGCACGTGTGCCCGCGCGCCACAGAAAAGCGCACACGCGCGCACGCGCACACACGTGCACGCCCACGCGCCAGTCCCTGCACTCGCGCTCGCCAGCCCAGCCGACGCCGGGCGACCACACCCCGCCCTCCCCCCCTTCCTCGACCCCTCACCCCCCCCGCGCACCCCGCGCGTGCCTGCGTGCGCGCCGCGCCCGCACACTGGCACCCCGCTGGCGGAAAAAAACCTTGTTGCGCGCCGCTGGGTGTCGGGTTTAGCACGCGCACGCACACACACACACACGCGCACACACACACACACACACACACACACACACAAACGCAGTACGCCACACATCGCGCTCTGCGGGGCTCGCGCACACGCCATGGCGGCGGTGGCAGCGCCCTCGACAGGTGGCTACGCACATGTAGGCGCTCGCCCGCGCGCGCGCACGCACGCAAACGCGCGCGCGCGGACGAGCGCCTACACGCACGCACACGCGGAGGAGCGCGACAGCAGCGCGGCAGATGGCAACGCCGCCTCCCCAACCCACGACTCCGCCGCGTTCTACCGCCGCAACCCCGAGCTCCCCCGCCGCGGCGTCTTCTCCGGCGGCACGGTCTTCCTCGACGCGGCCAACTGCGGCGTGGCGGGCGACATGCTGCTCGCGGCGCTGCTCGACTGCGGCGCGCCGCTGCGCGTCGTCGAGGCGGCGCTCGCCGCCACGCCGCTGCGGAAAGAGGGCGTGCGCGTGGAGTGCGCGCGGTCCCTCGCGCAGTCGGGGGTGGATGCCGCGAGGGTCATCGTGCGCGTAGGGAAGGAGGCGGAAGGAGAGGTGCGTGCGTGTGCGCGCGCGCATGCAGACAGGGAGGGGCGGACATGCGTGCGCACGTGCTGACGCACAAGCGCGGACAATCACACACACGCATGCGCACACACACACACACAGAACGCGGGCGCGGCAAGCGCATCTCCGCCCGAGCGCGACTACGCGGCCATCCGCGCGATGCTCGATGCCGTGCCCGTCCTCGAGGACGCCGACTTGGACGACCTCGACGACGTCGACGGTGCTGACGTCGACGTGGTGGACATGGTGGACTTCATCGGCGACCTCGACGCGCACGCACACACGCACGGGCACACACACGGGCACGAAGATGTGCACGCACACGCGCACACGCACACGCACGCGGAGGGACACATCCACACACACACGCATACACATACACACACGCACGCAGACTCACGCACACACGCACGCGCGGACACGTACGCGCGCACACGCGCGCGCCGCGGCGGCCGCGCGGGCATGACCGCCGGCGCGCTGGCCCTCGCGCGCGGCGCCTTCGCGCGGCTGGCGCGGGCCGAGGCGCGCGTGCACGGCATCGCCGACGCGGACGAGGTGCGTCTTAGCTTACACAAACTCTCTCTCTCACACACGCTCACACGCATCTGAAGCATTTGCTGATACGCACACCATTCACACACACTCGCACACACGAACATGCGATACGCACAGGTGCGCTTCCACGAGGTCGGGTGCGCGGACTCCATCGCCGACGTGCTGGGCGCGGCGGCGGCGCTCGACTACCTCGGCGCGACGCACGTCGTGCCGTCGCCGCTGCCAGTGGGAAGGCGGCCCATACTCGGTGCGTGCGCGTACGCGTGTGTGTGTTCGTGTACGGACACGCACGCGCACGCACACACACACTGATGGCCAAACACGTGTCGGCGCGCTGACACGCGCTGGTGCACACACACACGCACAAACGCAGGCGCCGCCCACGGTCCGCTGCCCAACCCTCCCCCGGCCACCCTGGCGCTGCTCGCCGAGGCGGGCCTGCCGACGTTCTCCGCGGGGGGCGTTGAGGTGCGTGCGTGAGTGCGTGCGTGAGTGTGCGTGCATGTGTGTGTGAGGTGAGCGCGCGCGTGCGTGCATGCGCTCGCCAGCTGACCATCGCGGACGCACATGCTCTCAAGGTTGGCGAGCTCGTCACGCCCACCGGCGCGTGCCTCGTCGCCGAGGCCGCCACGGAGCGCGCGGCGGCGTGGCCTGCGGGGGGATTCGTCGCCGAGCGCGTCGGCTACGGCGCGGGCTCGCGGAGGGTGGCAGGGCGCGCCAACCTCTTCGCGGTGGTCGTTGGGAGGCGCGTGGGAGGCGTCTGAGTGAATGCGTGTGTTGGTGTGCATCTGTACGTTTGTGCATCCGGGCACATGTATACACACACGCGCACGCGCGTTCTGCGTCTCCTTCGTGCATGACGCGCCGTGCGTTACCTCTACTTAGCGCAAGCGCGCGCGCGTCTGCGCGCGTGTGCGTGTTGATGCGCACGCGAGTGTGTCCGCACGTGTGTACGTGTACGTGTGTGTGTGTGTTTTGGTACACACGCACACACGCACGCAAGCAACCACACTCAAGCCGCCTTGTTGGCCCACAGGAAGACTCCCCCCTCGGCGCCCACGCTGACGATGGTCTGCTGGTCGGGGGAGATCCTCACGCGCTGCACGGCGCCCGAGTGGCCCTCGCCCACAGCCTTGGGCACGCCCTCGTCGTAGCCGTACAGCCTGCGTGTGTGTGTGTCAATGTGTGTGTGAATGCGTGTGTGCGTGCGTCAGATGTGCATGTGCACGCATGAGTCTGCGCACAAGAGCGCTCGCGTGCGCCTGCGTCCGCGTTGGCCGCGCCCCACGCACTTGACCAGCCTGTCTGAGCCCGCGCACACGAAGCTCTCGCCGTCGGCGGACACCGCGAGGGCGTTCACCGCGGCTTCCTCTGATCCGTCGACGATGCGGATGGCCTGCGTGGGACACGTGCGCGCGTGCGAGCGTCAGATGTGCGTGCGCATGCGCGAGTCAGGGCAAGCGTGCGCGTGCGCGCGTGTGCATGTCTACCTGCTCCACGTACCTGCCCGTCGAAGGCGTCCCAGTAGGTGACCTTGCGGTCGGCGCCCGTGGTGAGCAGCTGCGACTCGTCGGGGTGGTAGGCAATCTCGGTGAAATTGGTGCTCGCGAGTAGGCTGGTGTTGCGCCTGAGGCACCGTGTATCCCGCGTGTGAGTGAGTGCGCGCGTGTGCGCGTATGTTTGTGCGAGGGTATGCGCGTGCGTCAGATGCGCGCGCGTCCTACGTGCGCGTGCACATGCGTGTGTGCGCAGGAGAGCGCTTTGGGGAAGCGCGGGCGTGCTCGCGCGCCTGACGCACCTCAGGCGCCCCATGTCCCACACGATGCAGCTGCCGTCGCTGCTCGCCGAGGCGAACTCGCTCCCCGACGGCCTCACGACGATGCTGGTGACGCGCGCCTTGTGCTCCCTCATCGACGCCACCATCGAGCGGCTCTGCGGGCCTATGCGCCATACGCGCACGAGGCCCTCGCCGCCCCCCGACAGCACGCGCGCGCAGTCGGACGTCGTGGCGAGCGCCGTCACGCCGCCCGAGTGGGCGTCGTGCACCTTGTGCGTACGCGCGTGCGCGCGCGCGTATGTGTGGGCACGCGTGTGTGTACGCGCGTCAGACGCGCGGGCGCAAGTGTGTGTATGCGCAGAAAGGTGTAGGCGTTCGTCCGTGTGCGTGGCGTACGCGCGCGCGCAACGTGCACCTCCGCAGAGCGCGCGCGTGTGTGTGCGTGCCGTGCCTGCGCGTACCTCGTACAGCAGCTTGCCCGTCTGTGGGCCGTAGGCGCGGATCTTGCCGTCCGACCAGCCGCTGAGGATGCTCCCGCCGTCGGGCATGAACGTCACGCAGAGGCACTCGGCGCCGGCCACACGCACGCGCAGCAGCTCGCGAAGCTCGCGTGCGTGCCACACGCGCACCTGTATATGTGTGTGTGTGATGCGTCAGATGTGTGCGCGTACGTGCGTGTCTGCGCAGAAGGGGCGCGCGCGCGCGTGTGCTCTCGCCCCACGCACCTCCTCGCCCGCGCACGTGGCGAAGACCTCCGAGAACCCCGCGGGGAACGCCGCGTCGTTCACGCGCGCGAAGTGGCACGTCTGCAGCAGCTCCGCGCCGAGGCCCGCCGCGGCGGTGTACGACACCACGTACACGGCGCACTTTGACGTGCCCACCAAGAACGTGAAGGCGTCGTCCCCCGACATCGATAAGGGCACCATCGATGTGACGCGCTCCTCGCTCGCCTGGTGTGTGTGTATTTGTATGTGGTGTGTGTGTGTGTGTGTGTGTATGCAAGAGGGCGCGCAGACGTGTAAGTGCACGTCTCCGATATCATATCCACTGCTACGGTATCTCCGTGGTGCATGAGTCGTCGATGGCGATCAGACCCACGCTCACACACACACGTGCGCACGCGGTGCGCACCTTGTTGAGCTTGCACTGGCACCTGACGGAGAGCGTCGTCGGGTCCATCAGCGCCACCACGCCGTCGCCCGTGCCGACGAGGAGCTCGCCGGTGGGCGCGAGCGCGGTGCACTCGACGCCCTACGACATGCGTGTGTTCGTGTGTGCGTGTGTTCGTGTGTTCGTGTGTGTGTGCGTGTGCAGGAGAGAGGGCAATACAGCGCGTGCGCATGCGCGTGCGTGTGTGCCAGTGCGCGCGTACGTGTGAGCGGGCGAGTGCGGACGCGCGTGTGCGTGCACGCGCGTGTGCGTGTGTACAGATTCGTGTGCACACGCGTGAACGTGCGTGTATGCGCGAGCACACACGCGCACCTTTGAGAAGGGCCTCCTCGGCCCCGCCGCCTTGAAGAGCGCCGTGCGCAGCGACACCTTGAGCACGTCGCCCGACACCGAGCCAAAGTAGGCGTACTCGTCGTCCGCGGAGAGCGCCACGGACTTGCACTCGCGCACGCACTGGCCCATTTTGCACTCGCGCATCTGCGTGCGCGCGGACAACACGCACACGCGCGAGCGCGAGCGCGCACGCGCGCGCGCGCACGTTGTATGTGTGTCAGCGTGGCGAGGGAGTGCGATTGATCGACGGATCGGAGCAGGTAGTTATGCTCGCACACGAACAGGCGCGCACACCCAACACACACACACACTCAACACACACGCACCTTCAGCTTGCGGTTCTGCGGGTCGAAGTCCCACGTGGCGAGGTTGTCCTTCCCCGCGGTGACGAGCCTGTGCGGGTCGTTGTTCAGGAACTTGACGCTGGTGGTGAGCTCGCGCGAGGTGGGCGAGCCGCACACGGGCGTGCCGGACTCCACCTCCCACACGACGAGGCTCTTGTCGTCCTGGCCGCCCAGCGACGCCAGGTAGCGCTCGTCGCAGCTGAACGAGAGGGACTGCACGCGCACCTTGTGGAGCGCCAGGCGGTGCAGGAGGGAGCGGCTGCGGAGGTCCCACACGATGACGTCCGCGGCGAAGCCCATGTGCGTCACCTGGTCGAGGTTGGTGCGCGCGAGCACGTCAGCGTCGGCAGGGTGTGGTCGTGTCTGTGCGTGTGTGTGTGTGTGGGGGGGGGGGGGGTCGCATGCCCGCGCATGCACACAATACACGCACACACACTGACACACACACATGCGCACACGCGCACACATACGCATACGCAACTGCGCGAACACACACGCGCACGCACGCTCACACACACCTGCCCTGTTGCGAGGAACCTCCCCGATGGCGAGATGGCGAGGCAGGAGACGTCGTCCCCGTGCCCTCTGAGGAACTCCTGCGGCCCGTCGCCGGCGAGCGTCGCGAGCACGATCGTGCTGCCGAGCGGGTACACGAGCGCGGCGGAGGCGGCGTCGAGGACGAGGCCCTCGCGCACGCCGCCGCCGAAGCCGATGACGCCGCGGAGCTCGAGCGCCGCCGCATCGGCCATGGCTGCGACGCGCGCGCGTGTATGAGTGCGTGTGTGTGTGTTTGTGTGTGTGTCTGTGTGTTTGCGTGTGGGCAATTAGGGGCGGCGCGCGCGCGCGCGCCGGTGTGGCGCGAAGAGCGTACACCCACACCCACACCCACACCCACACGCACACGCACGCACACGCACGCGGGCACACACACACACGCCCCTACACACACGCACGCGCTCAGACGCGCACCCGCGCACGCGCGCGCGCGCTCCTGCGATTCGCCGCGGTCGACGAGGTCGACCCCCCTGCGGTCGTCGGCGCCCGCGCGCCGTTTCCGGCGCGCGTGTACACACACGCGCACGCGCGCGCACACACGCACCTGCGCGCATCACACACGCGCCGCGCAGCCCAGGCGCACACCCGGGACGCCGCACTCCTGCTCGCGTGCGGGCTCGCGCGCGCGCACGCCTGCCTATGTGTGTGTCGGTGTGTGCGTGCCTGCGCGTGTGTGTGTACGTGTACGTGTGTATGTGTGTGGCCGTTGATGTGTGTGTGTGTGTAGGGCGGTTCCCCGATGCGGCACGCCGCGCCGCGCGGGGCTGCGCGCCGCGCGCACCCACTTTCGTATATTCACCATGGTAAGATGAATCGTAATAAATCTGTAATACACGTAATGAAATTGGGCGCTCGAGTTTGCGGGGAAAAGCGCGCGTGTGTGTGCGCGTGTGTGCGCGTGTTTGTGCGCGTGTGTGTGCGGGTGTGTGCGCGTGTGTGTGCGCGTGTGTGTGTGCAGGCGGTTGGGTCCGCGCGAGGGTCTACGCGTGCGGACTTGACCGGAGAGCGCGCGCTGCGCGACCGGCCGGCTGGTGTGTGGACGTGCGCGTCCGTGCGTTAGCGGCGTTCATGCGTGCGTGCGTGCGTGTGAGCGCGCGTGTGATGACGAGCGCGCGTGTGAGCGCGCGCGTGTGCGCGCGTGAACGCGTGTGTGTGCGCGTGAGCGCCTGGGCGCGTGCGCGTGCGCGCGCGCCAATCCCGCGCCGCTCAACGGCCAGGATACGCGCTCCACGGGTGCAGCCGACGCGCGACCGACGAGCGCCTCCCTCGCCACGCGGGCGCCTCGCGCGCGCGCGGCCATCGCTGCTCCCGCCCCTCCCGTCAGGGGGGAGGGGGGGGGGGGGGGGGGGGGGGAGGGGGATCGCGTGCGCTGTGGCGCCGCTGCAAACCTGCTGCGAACAGCGGCTCGCGGCGCAGGTTCAGGTTCTGAACGATTTTTTGGTATCGATGCATAAAGGGTTTACATCCTTCGAGCAAATTGCGCAAATCGACCTTTCACTCGGGGGTAATTATTCGCGAGCGCCAAAGATCCCGAATACGCGCGGGGCGCCGCGGCTCAGACCCGGTGCGCCAAGCCCTGCCCGGGTGTGCCGGAATCGAGGGCGATCGGCGCGGCGGGAGTTCGAAACGCGATCGAATTCGCAGGTGCGCGCGCCCGCCACAGCGCGCGCGCGCTGCAGGAGGGGTGGGTGGGGTGGGGTGGTGGTGGTGGCGGTGCGTGTGTGTGTGTGTCGGACGCCGCGCGCGAGCGCTTCGCGCGCAAGGTCGAGGCCGAGGAGCTGCGGCGCGCCTTCGACCGGCTCGACGTCAAGGGGGACGGGAAGGTCGACGCGGAGGAGCTCAGCCAGGTGCGCGCGCACGCGCATCTCCCTGTGTGTGTGTGCGTGTGTGTGCGTGTGTGTGTGTGTGTGTGTGTGTGTGTGCGTGTGTGTGCCTGCGGCGGTCGTTTGCCCGCGCGTTCATATTCGCGTGTCGGTTGGGCCACGCTTGCGCTCGCTCGCGCGCGCGCGCGAGCTGCGCGCGTCGTCTGGTTGCGGAGCGCGCTCTCACACACGCGCACGCGCTCTCGCGCGCGCACATGCGCGCCAACGCGTGCCCGCGCGCACCCGCGCGCCGCAGGTCTTCCTCCAGCTCGGCTGCAAGATCAAGAAGGTCGAGGTCGAGGACATGATCTGGGAGGTCGACGAGGACATCGACAAGTGCGTCAGCTGGTCCGAGTTTCAGCAGATGTACCACCGATGCAGGCAGGACAAGGTACGCGCGCGCGCCGCTCGCCTCGGGCGTGCTGCGCGTGCACACGCTCGACCCTGACGGATCCGTCTCGCACGCCGCCACACACACACACACGCACACACACACACACACACACGCACGCACACACACACACACACACACACACACACACACACACACACACACACACACACACACACACACATGTCAACACACACACGCGCACGCACGCACGCACCCGCGCTCCTTTTCCCAGACGGGCTACGAGCCTCGCCGCCTGTACAACGTGGTCGAGTTCCTCATGACCGACAAGGACGACAGCGGGGCGGTGTCCGTGGAGGAGGCCATGCGCGTGCTGTACCTGCGGCACGGCAAGGCCGACCTCGACGAGCACCTCACCGAGCTCTTCGGACACGCGGACATGAACTCGGAGAAGGTGCGTGTGCGCGCGCGTGCGTGCGAGCGCGTGCACACACGTGTGTGTGTGTGTGTTTACGCATCCGTTCGCGTGTGTGGATGCGTATGCGCGTGCGCGAGCGCACACGCACACGCGCGCATGCGCACGCCGACACTCGCTCACTCGCACACACACACACACACACGCACGTACACACACACGCACACACACACGCACACACACACACACGTCAGGACCTGAGCCTCACCGAGTTCCTGCACGCGCTGAACGTCATCCAGGTCAAGATGCTGATGCGCAACAAGGCCAACACCAAGAACTACAAGCCGCCCTTGCCCGGCGGCAGCAGCAAGGCGAAGAAGGGGCTGCGCTGAGGGCCGAGGCGGGCGCGCGCGCGCGCGCGCGCAGCCGCCGCGCTATGGAGTAACGCCGCGCGCACGCGCAGCGCGGAGGAGACGACAGCGCCGCGCGCGCGGCGGACGGCGCGCGTGCGCGCGTGTGCGTGTGTGTGGCTGCCTGTGTGCGTGGCTGCGTGTGTGTACGTGCGCTGGTATGTGACGCACTGCTCGTGCGCACCTCCGAGCCATTGCGCTGGCGTGTGCGCCTGTGGGCGTGCGCGTGCACGTCCGTGCACGTTGCACACTCCTGCGACACACACACACACACATACACACACGTTGCACGCAGACCAGCACGCGCGCACACGCTTTGAACATAGACGAGCACACACACGCACACACACACACACACACACACACACACACACACACACACACACAAACACACGCACACACACACACACATGCACGCGCACACACACACACACACTCGCACACACACGCGCACACACACGCACACACACGCCCGCGCATGGCGTCGCGTCGGACCCTCAATAAACCCTTTTCAAAAGTAACCCCAAACACGAACCTAAACCCCATTGACGCGGCTCGCACGTGCGCCTGCCGTTGGCGGCACGTGGCAATTCCCACGGAAATCGAATTGTACCTCGTTTACATTCCACAATACATCACAAACGACGGAAACGCGCGCACATTACACACATTTGTAAAATGGATCCCCAGCAGCTGCTGCGGCACGTCACGCGACGACGCGGAGGTTCACGTTTGAACCAAATCCTCCCATTCCGCGTTTTTAGTACTTCATTACAACCAATGTGATATCTAACGACGCGCGTCGTCTGAATCGGCGCAGTTGTAGCCGCGTATCGGCGCGACGACGGGGGGCGGGGGGCGGGGCGCCCGCGCGCGCGCGCGACGGGTTCCACATTTTCCAGTATTTCTGTGGATTATATGCAATATCCACCTTCGGGTGTGTAAGGTTATAGTACATCTAAAAAGCCAAGAATGGATTCCATTTTATGAATGGATTCCATTTGAAATGAGGGGGGAAGCGCGCGGGGCGGTGCTGCGGGCAGGAGCGGCGATGAGCATTCCCACGCGCCCACTGCGCGCAGCTGCAGTCCTCTTGCCATTCGATTCAGCTCGGAAGGAAACGTGCACGTCACCCAGCACAGCGGCCACGCAGCGCTCTGCTCCATTCAGAGGCACCGAAAGTGCAAGCAGCGGCGTGGACAGCGCCAGTGCCAGCGTATTCGCCTTGGCGNCACACACACACACACACACACACACACACAGTGTCACACACTCCACGCCCCTGCCACGCTCGCGCGTTCGCAGCGCGCTCGGGGGGGACCGGCTGCTCCCACAAACCCAAACCCACCCGCCGCGCATTTAGGGTCGACACGCCCGCGCATCAGGGTCTGCATTCATTAGGGCTTTGGCACGTGGGCGGCTCGGCTTGACGGCGAGATGCGCGTAAGGCTGTTTCAAATCACCACATCACGCGGTTTTGATGTCAATATTACATATATTTTTAATTAGACGGTGATGAAATGAAAGCTGGCCCGTCGATGGCTGAGATCTGCTCTGCCATGCGCGTGTGAGCGTGTGTGCGTACCACCCACGCGCGTGTGTGTGTGCGTGCGCGCGCGTGTGTGTGCGTGTGTGCGTGTGTGTGTGCGATCGCGTGCACGCGCTGGCGCGCGCGCAGCTGTGGTACTTCGACCGCCTGCGCGCGCGCGAGGAGATCCGCAAGGAGTGCGAGGAGCTCGGCATCGACGTCAAGTCGATGGGCATCGAGCGCAAGGACCAGCTGCGCTACCTGCGCGACGCGGTGAGGGGCGGGCAGACCGCCGACCAGGCGATGGAGGCCGTCGCGGAGGCGGCCTTCATCAGCGCGGTCAAGTTCGGCGGCATCTACGAGGTCACCAAGTGGAGGAAGTGGTTCGAGGACAGGGGAAAGTCGCCGCCAAACCCGAGTAAACCACGCCAGTGACGCGTCCCGTGTGTGCTGCGAGGCTGTGGCGATGGTGTGTGTGTGTGTGTGTTTGTGTGTGCGGAGAGGCGGGGCACGTGCGGTCTTGCGGTCGGCGTCGCCGTCTCCCTCTCTCATTCTCGTCCGCGCGCGCGCTCGCTCCCGGCGTGAACGCCAACCGCGCGTCCCCCAACCTCTTCCGTCCCCGCGCCCACGGTCGCGAGCTGCGGGGCATCGCGCGCACTCGCCTCCCACCCACGCTGCCGCACGTGAGCACACACCAGCACGCCCACGCGCCAGCGCAACACAAGCAGCCCGAGCGCGCGCCGGCGCGTCCGTCCGTCCGCCCGTCCGCCTGTCTAGACTAGAAACAGTAGGTCGTTATAACAGAAATGCGCGCGCAGTCCCTTCATCGTTCGCTCCTCGCATTCGCTCTCTGCCGCACCAATCGCTCGCGAGGGGGAAATTGTGTGTGTGTGCCGTCCGTGCAATCGTCCGCGCGTGCGCTCGCTCGTTCGCGGGCGGCGCCCCCGCCGCCATCGCGAACGCGCGCACACAAGGCGCGCGCGCTTCGTGCCGACGCGCGGCACCTTCTTCAGGCGCGCGCGCCGCTGGGGTCGAGGCTGTCGCGCGAGCGCCTCCTCGCGGCGCCCGCGCCCCTGTCGCCGTTGCTCGCATTGCGCCTGCCGCGCGTCATGACGTTGCTCCCCATCCCGATGGCCTCGGCGCCCTCCTTGTCGAGGCCGTCCAGGTAGCTGCCGACGGAGCGGGCGGCGCCGCGGCCCTCGGCAATGGCCCACACCACGAGGCTCTGGCCGCGGCGGCAGTCGCCCGCGGTGAACACGCCCTCCACCGCCGTGGCGAACTCGCCGTAGGTGGCCTTGTAGTTGGTGCGCGCGTCCAGGCCGACGCCGAGCGCCTTGGCGACGACGTCCTCGGGGCCCAAAAAGCCCATGGCGAGCAGCGCGAGGTCGCACTCGAAGTGCTCCTCGCTGCCCTCGACCTCGACCATGCGCGGGCGCCCGCCGGGCACGTCGGCCGGCAGCCACTCAACGCGCACCGTGTCGATGCCCACCAGCGCGCCCGTGCCCTCGTCGCGCACGAAGCGCTTAGTGAGCACCTCGTACGAGCGCGGGTCGGCGCCGTCGCGCGCCGTGGCCTCGGCGTGGCCGTAGTCCACCTTGAAGGTGCGCGGGTACTGAGGCCACGGGTTCTTGACGTCGTCGCGCGCCTCCGGCGCCTGCGGCATGAGCTCGAAGTTGACCAGGCTGTCGCAGCCGTGGCGCAGCGCGGTGCCGATGCAGTCCGTGCCCGTGTCGCCGCCGCCGATGACCACCACCTTCTTGCCCTTGGCGCTGAGCTCCTTGCCGTCGGTGAGATTCGAGTCGAGCAGGCTCTTGGTGTTGGCCTTGAGGAACTCCATGGCGAAGTGCACGCCGTCGCCCTCGCGGCCCTCCACCGGCAGGTCGCGCGGGCGCGTGGCGCCGACCGCCAGCACGAGCGCGTCGTGCGACGCGTGCAGCGCGTCCAGCGCGTACCGCTCGTCGCCGCCGACGTTGGCGTTGGTGACGAAGCGCACGCCCTCCTCCGCCATGAGGTCCACGCGGCGCTGGACGACGTTCACCTTGTCCGCCTTGGGGTTGGGCACGCCGTACATCATGAGGCCGCCCACGCGGTCGTCGCGCTCGTACACCGTCACCATGTGGCCCGCGCGGTTGAGCTCGTCGGCGGCGGCGAGCCCCGCCGGGCCCGAGCCGATGATGCCCACGCTGCGCCCCGACCGCACCAGCGGCGGGCGGGGCACCATCCAGCCCTTCTCGAAGCCCATGTCGATGATGGTGCACTCGATGGACTTGATGGACACGGGGTCCTCGATGATGCCCAGCGTGCACGCGCCCTCGCACGGCGCGGGGCACACGCGCCCGGTGAACTCGGGGAAGTTGTTGGTCTCCAGCAGGCGCTCGAGCGCGTCGCGCCAGCGGCCCTGGTGCACGAGCGCGTTCCACTCGGGGATCTTGTTGCCCAGCGGGCAGCCGCTCTTCTCGGGGTGGTGCGTGAGCGCGCTCGCCTCGGAGTGCGACGTGCTCTGGCAGTACGGCGTGCCGCAGTCCATGCAGCGGGCGGCCTGCGAGTGCAGCTGCGAGTGGAGCTCCTCGCCGGCCAGCGGCTCGGAGCTCGAGGCGCTCGAGGCGGTGCGCACGACCTCCTCCCAGTCGTTGAGGCGCTCGGTGGCGTCGCGGTACGGCAGTCCCTTGCGGGCGATCTCAAGGAAGCCCCGGCGCTTGTCGGCGGTGCCCACGGGCACCACGTCGGGCAGGGGGTGCTGCTCGCGCGACCGCCGGGCGGCGTCCTTGATCTCGTGCAGCTTACCGTAGCCGCCGGCGAGGGCGATGCGCTTGAGCTCCTCGAAGGCGTCCACGCCGCGGTTGGCCATCTCGGCGGCGGCCTCCTCGACGAGCCGCTCCGCCTCGGCCTCGGCGAGCGCGCGCTTGTAGTCGCGCGGCGCCACCTTGACGAAGTGGCGGACGGAGGCGACCCAATCATCCAGCACCTCCGCCGCCAGCGTGGAGCCCGTGCGCTCGAGGTGGGTCTCCACCATGGTGCGCACGGTGGCCACGTCCTCCGCCGAGGCCTCGGCGAGCGGCTCGAGGTCGACCGTCTCCATGTTGCAGCGCGCGGGGAACTCGCGCTTGGGGTCGTACACGAACGCCCAGCCGCCCGACATGCCCGCCGCGAAGTTCTTGCCCGTGGGGCCGAGCACGACCAGCACGCCGCCGGTCATGTACTCGGCGCCGTGATCGCCGACGCCCTCCACCACCGCGCGCGCGCCGCTATTGCGCACGGCGAAGCGCTCGGCCGCCAGCCCGCTGAAGTACGCCTCGCCGGCCGTCGCGCCGTACAGGGCGGCGTTGCCGACGATGACGTTGCGCCTGGCCTCGTACAGCACGCCCTTGGGCGGGTACACCACCACGCGCCCGCCGCTGAGCCCCTTGCCCACGTAGTCGTTGGCGTCGCCCTCCAGGTCGAACTCGATGCCGTTCGCGAGCCAGACGGCGAACGACTGCCCGCCGTGGCCGCTGAAGCGCACGCTGATCGTGCCGTCGGGCAGCCCCTTGCGGCCGTAGCGCTTCGACACCTCGTAGCTGAGCATGGCGCCCGCCGCGCGGTCCTCGTTGCCGATCGGGAAGCCGAAGCTAGCCCGTACGTTGCCGCCGCCCTCGAGGGCGCCCGCGCAGCGCGCGATGAGGTAGTTGTCGATGTGCGTCTCGATCGAGTGGTCCTGCACCTCGCTCTTGTGCTGCGGCGCGGCCGCGTCGATCGCGCTCGCAGGCAGCAGGAGCGCGCTGAGGTCCACCCCGGCGAGCTTGGCGTTGGACGCGATGAGCTCGTGGTTGGGCTCGAGCAGGTCCGCTCGGCCCACCATCTCGTCGATGGTGCGGAAGCCCAGCTCGGCCATGATCTCGCGCAGCGACTCCGCCAGCAGGTAGAAGAAGGTGACGACGTTCTCGGGCGTGCCCTCGAACTTGGCGCGCAGCTCGGGGTCCTGCGTGGCGATGCCCACCGGGCACGTGTTCGTGTGGCACTTGCGCATCATGACGCAGCCCATGGCGATGAGGGGGGCGGTGGCGAAGCCGAACTCCTCCGCGCCGAGCAGCGCGGCGATGGCGACGTCGCGCGCGGTCTTGAGCTGCCCGTCCGTCTGCACGGCCGCGCGGCCGCGCAGGCCGTTGGCCACCAGCGCCTGGTGCGTCTCGGCGAGGCCGATCTCCCACGGGCAGCCCGCGCTCTTGATGCCCGTCCACTTGCTCGCGCCGGTGCCGCCGTCGTGTCCAGAGATGAGCACGTGGTCGGCCTTGGCCTTGACCACGCCGCACGCCACCACGCCGACGCCCGTCTCGGACACCAGCTTCACCGACACGTCCGCCTTCGGGTTGGAGAACTTGAGGTCATAGATGAGCTGCGCGAGGTCCTCGATCGAGTAGATGTCGTGGTGCGGCGGCGGCGAGATGAGGCCCACCCCGGGCGTCGAGCCGCGCGTGGCCGCGATGTCGCCCTTGACCTTGCTGCCGGGCAGCTCGCCGCCCTCGCCGGGCTTGGCGCCCTGCGCCATCTTGATCTGCAGCTGGTCGGCGTTGGCCAGGTAGTAGCTCGTCACGCCGAAGCGCCCGCTCGCCACCTGCTTGATGGCGGAGCGCTGGCGGTTGTGCGAGCCGTCCGCCTGCGGCACGAGGCGCCTGGGGTTCTCGCCGCCCTCGCCGGTGTTGGACTTGCCGCCGATCTCGTTCATGGCCTCGGCGAGCGTGGAGTGCGCCTCGAGCGAGATGGAGCCGTAGCTCATCGCGCCCGTGCAGAAGCGCTTCATGATGTCGGCCACGGGCTCGACCTCGGAGATGTCCACCGAGGCGGCGTACTCGGACTTGAAGCGCAGCAGCCCGCGAAGCGTCACCGCCTCGTTGAGCCTGTTGATCAGCTTCGAGTACTCGGCGAAGGCGTGCTTGCCCTCCGCGGCGTCGGCGGCGCGCACCGCCTTCTGCAGCAGCGCGACGCTCGCCGGGTCGTTCAGGTGCACCTCGGCGTCGGGCCCGCTGCGCGAGTGGAGCTCGCCGAAGGACGCCAGCGTGCCGCTGCCGGCGGCGACGGCGGCGCTGGCGGCGGCCCCGTAGCCCATCGCGTGCAGCCTGAGCGCGTCGGTGGCCAGCGCGTCCAGCGACGCTCCCGCCAGCCGGGACACGGTGTTGGGGAAGCACAGCTCGATGACGTCGGGCGCGAGCCCCACCGCCTCGAAGATCTGCGCGCCCTTGTACGAGGCCAGCGTGCTGATGCCCATCTTGGACATCACCTTGAGCATGCCCGCGCTCGCGGCGCTGAAGTAGTTGGCGGCGAGCGCGTCCGTGTCGGCCGCGTCGGTGCTGGGGCCGAGGCGGCCGTCCGTGGCGAGCGCCGCGGCGGCCTCGAGCGCCAGGTAGGGGCAGATGGCGTCGACGCCAAAGCCCACGAGCGTGCAGAAATGGTGCACCTCGCGCGCCTCGGCGGTCTCCAGCACGAGGCCCACGCGCGTGCGCTGGCGCGCGCGCACCAGGTGCGCGTGCGCGGCGCCGACGGCGAGCAGCGCGGGCACGGCCACGCGCTCGTCGTCCTGCGCGCGGTCGGTGAGCACCACCACCGTGTGGCCGTCGTCGACGGCGGCGCTGCACTCGCGCGCGACGCGCTCGAGCGCCGCCTTGAGCCCCGCGGGGCCCTCCTTGACCGGCCACGTCGTGTCGACCTCGGCGGTCGACCAGCCGTTGCGGTCGAGGCTGAGCACCTGCTCGAGCTCGCCGAGCGTCAGCAGCGGGCGGTCGAGCTCGAGGCGCGCCGCCTGCTCGGCGGTGGCGCTGCCCAGGTCGCCCTCGGGGCCGATCGGGCAGCGGAGCGACGTGATCACCGCCTCGCGGATGGGGTCGATGGGCGGGTTCGTCACCTGCGCGAAGCGCTGCTTGAGGTACTCGTACACCAGCTTGGGGCGCTCGGAGATGAGCGCCAGCGGCGCGTCGTTCCCCATCGAGCCCAGCGCCTCGACGCCCCCGGCGGCCATGGGGCGCAGCATGGTGTCGAGCGTCTCGTTGGTGTACCCCGCCGCGCGCAGCTGCGGCAGCAGCGCCTTGACGCCGGCCTCGCCCGCCGCGCGCATCGAGCCCACCATGGACGCCTGCACGCGCGGCGGCGGCAGGTCCTTCAGCGAGAACATGTTGGCGGCCACCCAGCGCGCGTACGGCCGCTGCGCGGCGATGCGCGCCTTGATCTCCTTGTCGTCCACCAGGCGCCCCTCGCTGAAGTCGATCAGGAAGAGGTTGCCCGGCTGGAGGCGGCCCTTGCGCACGATGGTGTCCTCGGGCACGTCGACGACGCCCACCTCGGAGGACATGACCACGCGCCCGGAGGCCGTCTCGTAGTAGCGCCCCGGCCGCAGGCCGTTGCGGTCGAGGCTGGCGCCCGCCAGGTGGCCGTCGGTGAACGCCACGAGCGCCGGCCCGTCCCAGGGCTCCATGAGCGCCGAGTTGTAGCGGTAGAAGGCGCGCCTGTCGGCGTCCATCGCGCCGTCGTTCTGCCAGGCCTCGGGGATCATCAGCATCATCACCTCGGGCAGCGAGCGGCCCGTGAGGTGCAGCAGCTCCATGACGTTGTCGTAGTTCCCCGAGTCCGAGGTGGAGGGGTCGCAGATGGGGAAGAGCGTCTCGACGTCGCCGCGGTCCACGCCGAGCGCCGCCCAGGGCTGCTCCATGACGCCCTCGCGCGCGGTCATCCAGTTGGCGTTGCCGCGCAGCGTGTTGATCTCGCCGTTGTGGCACATCAGGCGGAAGGGCTGCGCGCGGTCCCAGCTGGGCACGGTGTTGGTCGAGAAGCGGCTGTGCACCATGCACAGGTGGCTCTCGAACTCCTCGTCGCGCACGTCGGCGTAGTAGGCGCTGATCTGGTCGGCGCGCAGCTGGCCCTTGTACGTGATGGTGTCCGCGGAGAGCGACACCACGTAGAAGTCCTGCGGCATCGAGGGCGGCGGCGCCGCGTCGCCGCGGCGCGCCTTGACGCGCAGCGTGACCACCTTGCGCAGCATGAACATCTGCTGGTCGGTGGAGAGGCGCCCGCGCGTGCCGCGCGCGGCGGGGCGCAGGAAGACCTGCGCGATGTGCGGCTCGACGGAGCGCGCCGAGGCGCCGAGGCCCAGGTTGTTGGTGGGCACGTCGCGCCAGCCCAGCACGGCGCAGCCGAGCTCGGTGGCGACCGCCTCGAAGTCGGCGACGCACGCCGCGCGCTCGTCGGCGTCCGTGGGCAGGAAGAGCATGCCCACGGCGTAGTCGGGCGCCTCCTTCTCGAGGTCGGCGATGCCCACGTCGCGGCGCGCGACCTTGGCCATGAACTTGCGCGGCATGGCGACGATCATCCCCGCGCCGTCGCCCGAGTTCTCCTCGCAGCCGCAGCCGCCGCGGTGCTGCATGCGCGCGAGCATCTCGAGCGCGTCGACGACGCACGCGCGCGTGGGCGTGCGCGAGAGCTCGCCCAGGATGCCCACGCCGCACGCGTCGGTGTCCATCGCCGGGTCGTACAGGCCGCGCTCCGCGCCGCCGCCGCTGTGGCCGCACACTCGGCGCCCCGCGCGCGAGGTGCGGTGTGGCGCCCGCACGCGCGCGCGCGCGCGCACACATACCGCCAAAAAAACGACGCAAAAATCGCCGCGCAAATATCTCCGCGCGGATCTTTTCGCCGCGCGCAAACGCGTCGCGAATGCGCAAACATTACTCCGTGAAATATTTGAAGTCTGGTCGGAATGCACTCAATAAAAGCGCGGAAGCGATGAAAAGGGCGCCTGTGGCGCGCGTTCGACGCGGGGCCTTTTGGCCTTTCGAACGCCGCTTTCCGCCGCTTCGCCGCGTCGGCGGCGAACCGCTTTTTTTTTTTTTTTTTTTTAAGGAGGCGGCTCGGCGACGGCGTCGCCGACGGCGTCGGCGGCGACGACGGCGGCCTCGCCGACGGCGAGGGCGGCCTCCCGGACCGGGCGATGGGCGTGGCGACGCACGGCCTCCCTCCCTCCGTCGATCCCTCCCTCCCTCCCGCCGCCTC
>RQSC01000499.1:0-18717 GCA_013416795.1 Prasinococcaceae sp. CCMP 1430
CGCCGCGCGCGCCGTGAGGCCAGGCCCTCGTGCGCCGGCCGCACGTGCGAGGTTGCGCGGCGCCCCGACCGATCGATAATACAGGCGTTCTAATCGCCGGGTGTGTGCGTGCCCCTCCATCCGTGCCGCTCGCGCGCTGCTCGGCCGCGGCGCGCACGCGCGCGCCGTGCTAACTACTAAATGGCGCGCCGCGGGCCCCCCCGCCCGCTGCTCCTTCGGCCTGACTGATGGATGACCAACCATAAAAAAAACGACCGACCCACCGACCGACGGTCCGACCCAGGCCCCAACTCGATCGATACAGATTTCCCGCCACATTCCGGCCGTTCCCTCTCGGGCGCGGAGTCGGCGCGCGCGCGCGCCCGGCCCGGCCGACCGCCCGGCCGACCGACAAAGGGCCCCGCTGCGGGGCGTAAGAGCCGGGAGCGCGGGGCGCGGCGCTCGCGGCGGCCGCGCGGCGCTCTGGGTAGACGCCGGGCAACGCCCAGGGGCGGGAAGGCGTGTGGGTGGGTGCGAAAGGGAGGAGAAGGTGGCGAGCATTGCATGGCCAGCGCGCAGCGACGCGCACGCGCACGCGCCATGGCACGCCTGGCCGACCTCGAGTCGGACGCGGCGTGGAGCGGTCTCGTCGCCGACATGCGCGCGTCGCGTGCGCTGCAGCGGGAGACGCACGAGCGCGGCCGCCTGAGCGCGCGCAAGGCCGAGCGCAGCACCAAGGGTGGAGGCATCGCGCTGCGACAGGAGTACCCCGACAGCGCGCGCGAGGCCGAGGGTCTGGACGCCGCCCCTGCCTCCCCAACCGCCATGGTGACGGCGCTCCCTGCGCTGGCGGGCGTGACGCCGTCGACGGCGCTCGGGACCCCAACGACGCCCTCCAAGCTCCCCCCGCCACCGCCCGCAGCTGTGGTGTGCCTGCGCGCGCATCCGTCTGGTCGCGTGCTGTGCGCGGCGTGGGACGGCGCGCAGTGGGCGCTCCAGGCACCCGGAAACGGCGCGCGCGGTGGCGCGGGCTCCCGCTCGTGCGAGCTCGACCCGGCGGCTCACCTGGTCGTCCTGCGATGCAAGTCGGGCACAGTCGCGCTGCGCTCCGGACTCGCGCACGGCAGGCTGCTGGTGGCCACGCCCACGGGCGAGCTGGCCTTTCGGGGAGCCAGCGCGGCGGACCCTGAGGCGCAGTGGGCGCCGGTGGACGCGGGCGACGCCGATACGGCCAGCGAGGGGGGCGAAGACGAATGGAGCGGCAGCGAGAGCAGCACGGACGGCGAGAGCGACGACGGCAACCAGCTTACTCCGCGCACGGCGCGCCGCAGCCTGAGCGCCTCGCTGGCTGCCGAGCGCGGAGGGACGCAGCGCGAGCGGCCACAGCTGACGACGCTGGTGAACAGTGCCCATCCGCTTATCCTGCTGACCGCCGAGCTCATCGAGATAGCGGTGCCACAAGGCGAGTGCCTGGAAACGCGCCTCACGCCGGAGGCTAAAAAACTGGCGACGGTTCTCGGCGAGCGTGAGCTGCGCTCGCGCGCGGCGTCGGCGGAAAGACGGAGGGACGCGGCCGGGGCGCTCGTCGCGGAAGCCGAACAGAGGGAAAGGGCGGCGAGCTTCGCAGCCGAGGCAGGTGAGTGGCGGAGGGGTGCGCGCGCGCGCGCGCGCCCTTTCCCCCGTTTTTAGCGCGGCACGCTCGACGCCGTAGCCGCAGCTCAAGCTCAAGCGGTGCCTGACGCCTCGTCGCCTCGCCTGCGCGGCGTCCGCGTGCCCACCGCGCATGCGTGTCGCGCCCCAGCCATCGAAAACTCGCTGCGTGAGAGCGACGCGCGAGCCGAGGCCGAGGCCCGCGCGGCTGCGCTCTCGAAGGCGCTCGCCGCGGCGCGCGAGGAATGTCGCAGCGCTCGCGCTCGGGCGGAGCAGGAGGCTACCGCGCGCGACGCCGCAGAGGGCCGCGCCCGCAAGGTGCTCTGGGAGCTGGAGCGAGCGAAGGAGGCGCTTCAGTTGCACGTTGAGGAGCTCAACACGGAGCTTCACGCGACTAGGCAGGAGCTCAGGGAGAAGCGGCCGCGCGACTCGCCGGCACGCGCACGCGGACGGGGAGGCGACCGCGCCGGTCGTGCGAGCGGGCTCTCGGCGCTGTGGGTGCAGCCCGCGGCAGCCTATTGCGCCTTGTATCGCGCGTGCCTGCGCGCCACCGACTCGAAGGCAGCTGCGTTGGCGGCAACGGCTTTGGCGTCCGCAACGGCTGGGGCTACGGCAGGTTGGGCGGCGCGCACGAGGGGCAGGCGGCGAAGGGGCGGCGCAGCGTCAGGAGTGGCGCTCGGCGCCGCGGTCGGCGCCGCGGCCGCCGTGGTCGCCGTCGCGAAGGAGATCGCCGATGGCCCAGTCGGCGACGGATGAGCTGCAGGCGCATCTTCGCTCATCGCCGTGCCCGAGGAAGCTTTTGTACACTATCGAGCAGCGCGCGCAGCGCGCGCGCGCGCGCGCTCGCAATCTGTAGTCTGAAGGAACCGATTGTGCCGACCCACGCGTTTGCGGCAAGACGGGTTCCGCCGGCGCCAGCGAGCGTGGCAGCTGTCGTCACGCCGACGCGTCCTCGCTCTCCTGATGCATGAGCGACTCCCTGGAGTCGTACGCCCAGAAGCCCGCCACGTCCGAGAGGATGTTAATCACCACGTCGGAATTGCCGCAGCGCATCAGATCGCCGAGCGTTATGCGGTGTGTGTCCCGGGGTGCGATGATGTCCACTACCTCGTCCTCCACGTCATCGGCGTTGATGTCATAGTTGCCCGCCTCCGTCCACTTGACGAGCACCTCGCGGAAGAAGGTATGCAGGTCCTCGCGGGTGAGGTAGCCCTTTGATCCCACGTCGAGCACGCGGAAGAAGTACGCAGCGGCGTTCGGGTGCTTCTTGTGCGACATGGCCAGCTCAAACTCCACGAACGCCGGGAATTCCATCTCGGCCGTCGAGTAGCGCCCCTGCTGAGCGCGGCGCTTGCTCACGTGCACCTCAAATATGCGCTTCACGAAAACCTGCGTGAGGTTCCCACCACCATATTGCAGCAGCTCTCTGACCGCCAGCGTGCCGTTCATGTCCCTGTCGAGATCCATGAACTTCTGCTGGAGCCTCTGCGTGCTCTGCATGCTGAACCAGTTGCGCCCCAGCGCCTCCTGCGGCGGCGCCTCCCCTCCGTCGCCGCCGCGCAGCTCGAAGAACTCATTAAGCGCGGGCGAGGCCACCAGTTCCGCAATGCGCACGCGGCCGCGCAAGTGCGCGTCGTGCAGGAAGAGCAGCTTGGCCATGGCGATGTCCAGCCATGTGGAGCGGAAGCTCTCCTCCATGCCGGACAGCGCGGGGATGGCAGACGCCAGCGTGTCCAGGTAGTCACGCAGCTGCGCCGCGCTGATGTACCGCGCGTCGTCCGCGTGGAATGTCAGGTGGATGCGGGTCTGCGTGGCGCTCACGGAGCGCATGGCGTATGAGAAGATTGCGAGCGAGGACACGCGCCCGAATCCGTCCGCAGGGAACTTGAGGAAGGTGGAGGGCGCTAGCAGCGCGCTGCACTTGGCGCCCCACAGCTCGGCCGCGCGAGCGGCGACCTCGCAGTACGCGTCGTAATCGAGCACCTCCTGGTCGGGCGCGGGCGGCGCTTGCGTGCCGTCGGGCCCCGGGGGCGGCACCTCGCCCGCGACGACGACGCTGTGCTCCTTGAGAAGGAACCACAAGGACTCCACCTCCTCCGAGTCCAGCAGAAGCTCGTTGCGCAGGCGCAGTGCGCGCATGCGAGCGTCGCGGGAGAACAAGTCGGCCAGGCTGCCAGCCTCGGCCTTGGGGGTGAAGAGTGCCGGCAGCGACGCGCTGGCGCTCGTGCTCGCGCCGCTGCTCCTCCCTTCATCGGTGCGCAGCCGTTCCATCTCGCGTGTGCACAGCTCGGCGATGGCATCCTCCTCGGCGACCTGGTCCGGGGGCGGAAGCGCGTCTGCTATCTCTGCCAGCGCGTGCGCCCAGCCACGCACGGTGGTCGTCATCGCGCGCGGGCCGCCGTCGCACACGGTGTGCCGGCCATGCGACGCGTGTTGGCCTTCCTCCCGCCCGCGCTCACCACCCGCCCGCCCCTGTGCATCGCGCCCGCGACCACGAGCGCATTTCGAATCCGCGGATGGTCGCTGCGGCGTTTGGGGGAACGCGCGACGTCGTCGCTGTGACTTTGATTTCCATTGGATGAGCGAAAGGGACCCTTCCGAGGAACCGAGCACGAGCTGCGCCACTCGCAACCCGAATGAAATGGAGGTCGAGTGCGCCAATTGCGAGTAACGTCAGATTTACGGGCACGAGCGGCTCGGCATGCGCATCAATCGGGTGTGGCAGGGTCCTCCTGCCCGCCACCACCGCTTGCGTCCGCCGGAGCAGCAGGGGCAGCCGACGGCCGGGGTTGTTGCCCTGCGGCGGCCGCCACCAGGAGCTCGGCTGCTTGGGCCATCGTGCGTTGGAGCGCCTCACGGCGTGTCTCTGCGGCGGCGGCGCGCGCCTCTGCGGCGGCAGCAGCGTGCTCAGCGGCGGTGGAGCGCTCCGCCGACGCAATTGACGCCTGGTCACATTCGCGCTGACGCGCGGACGCTGCACACGCCACACTCTCGGCTGCCTTGCGCTCAGCCATGGCTTCTTCCTTGGCCGCCCTCTCTTCGCGCAGCGCCACCTCGAGCTCCTCGCACCGGTCCTTGAGTCGTGCCACCGCGCTCGCTCGCGCCTCGGCGCTGCACGCGTGCCGAGCCGCAGCGCGCTTCTCTGCCTCGGCCTCTTCGCGAGCCTCTCGGGCATCGGCAGTGGCGCGCTCGGCCGTCGAGCTCGCCCGGTCACGTGACGCTTCAGCCTCGGCGCTGGCAGCCTCAGCGCTGGTCCGCGCGGCCTCGGCGGCGGCCAACGCGATCTGCATCTCGTTCACACGATGCGCCGTCTCGGCAGCGCTGCGCTCCGCCTCGACCTGCGACTCGTGCGCCTGCGCCACCGACGCAACCGCGGCGGAAAGGAGTGGTTGGTTTGGTTTGGTTTGGTTTGGGTCAGCTAAGGGGTCGGCGCACAGGGCGCGCGCGCATGAGGGCGGCGCGAGGTCGCGCGCGCGGTTCAGCCGAGGTCAGCCCATCCCTCGGCGAGATGGACGAAGGTGTCGGCCAGCACGCGCCTGCGCGTCGCGAACAACTTCACCTTGAACGCTGCTTCCTCTGCCTGATCTGCTCGGTGCTCTGCGTGCTCGGCGCGCTCTGCGGCGTCGCGCGCCTCCGCTCGTGCCGCCTCGAGCGCTGCTTCGAGCACGTTCGCCCTGCGCTCCGCGCGTGCGGCGAGCGCCTCACAAAGGGCGGCTTCCACCGTGCGATCGCCCGACGCGCGCGCGGCGTCGAGGGCGCTCTCCCCGCCACTGCCGCCACCTGCCCGCGTGGCATGCACAGGAGCACGCGGCTCCGCCCCTGCTGCCACGAGCGTGCCGATGGTGTTCCCGCGCCCCCACTTGGCCGCCTCCCACAGAGCAAGGTCCAGATGCTCTTGCGCGTGAACGCCGCTGACAAGAAGCGCGCGCACCACGTCGCCAACGCCGAGCTTCGCGGCCGACGCGAGCGCGGTCAGTCCGCGCGCGTCCCCGAGAGCGGCGAGCGCGCTCGAGTCGTCGCCCGCACGCTGGAGCACCTCGCGCACGACGACAGCGGCACCCTCAGGGAAGGGCGAGAGCGCGGCGGCGTGCAGAGCGCTCTCGCCGAAGGCGCTGCGCGAAAGCGGGTCGGCGCCGGCGCAGAGCAGCACGAGCACTGTCTCGGCGCTTCCTGCGCGCGCAGCGGCGCAGAGGGCTGGCTCGCCGCCGGCGTCGACGGCATCGGCGGGGGCTGCGCCGGCCTCGAGCAGAGCGAGCACTTGGAGCGTGTCCCCCGCGGCGGCGCGCTCAACGAGCACGTCGCCGCCGGCGACGGAAACGAAGGTGTCCTCGTCCGAGGCCGGCTCGGACTCCGCAGCTGATGCTGCCAGCGCGGCGCGTCGGGGCACGGCGCGCGCGCGCCTCAGGAGGTCAGAGATCGTGTCGTCGGAGCTCGTATTGGGACCGTGCTCGGCAGCGGCGACGGTGGCCTCGGCAGCGGCGGGTGGGGCGGGGCGGCGCCGCGACATGGAGCTCGCAGCGGGCCGGCGGGGGCCACCTCTCGCGCCCTTCGGGCGCGTGCGCGCGGAGTGCCGCCGCCCTCGCGCCGCGCCGCGAGCGCGGGGTCCCCTGTCAGCACCCCCCACTCTGCCACTCCAAAGGCGCCCACCCGTTTTCGAACGAGGGATGGATGATGTTCGAACCGCCGCGATGCGCGAGCCGCGGCGTTGACCCGCGCACTGACTCGCCTGCGTGCGCGAGGCGGCAGAGGTCGCGTGAGCGGCGCGGCGCGGTGGCCCATTGCCAAGACTGGGCGGGCCGCGCGAGCATGGAGCCGGCGAGCGCGGCCTGCCAGCCATGCGGCGCGGGTGGCCGCGCGGAGGGGGCAGGGGCAGGCGGCGCGAACGGCGGGCCGCCGCTGTGGGTCTTTGCTGTGCTGCGCCACGCCGGCTGGCGCGAGCGCGCACACGTGGGTGCGCTGTGCCGCGAGTGGCGCGCCGGGCTCAGCGCGGACGGACGGAGTATTTACTGGCGCGTGCTCTGCGAGGCGCTCGCCGACTCAACAGGCGTGTACATCGACACCAAGCGGGAAGACGCGGTCGACTGGCGGGAGGCCTTCCGCGGCATGTGGCGGATGAGAACCAGGTTTGCAGGGCGCGCCAAGGGGGTGCGCGAGCGCGAGGGATGGGGTGAGCGCGAGGACGTGGACGGACATGGATGTATGGGCGCGGAAGAGGACGCGGATGGTAGCGGCGGCGAGCCGGCCGCCGAGTCGACGACTTTCTCCATCCGCGTGTGTGCGCGGTTCCGTCCGCTGCGCGCGCCGGCTGCTGGAGCGGCGGGCACGGCCGGGGCGCGGCGCGTCATCCTACCGCTTCACCAGCGCCTGGCGATGATCCGCGCGCGCGGCGTCGTCGAAGGCGAGAAGGCTGTCAGCCAGTCGGATGCGCTGCGCACGCTGTGGGCCGAGGTCGGCAGGCGGAACGACAGCGAGGCCGGGCCGTGGAGGGACCAGCGCGCGGTGCCCGAGGAGGCGCCGCGCGCAGGAAGCCACGACGGGCGGGAAGGCCAGGGCGGCGCCCCGGAAGAGGCGGCCGACGCAGAACAGCCGGAGCAGGGCGCTGCCTCCGACTTAGCCGCCTCAGTGGTGAGCGTTGACGAGGAGAGCGGCGCTGTGCTCACGGTCGCCCCGCCGCTCGGACTGCGCGAATGGAAGTTTGACGCGGCACTACCCAGTGGCGCTGGGCAAGCGCGCGTGTACGCGGCCACCGCCAAGGCCATCGTCGCGGACTTCATCAACGGACGCGACGGTTGCGTCTTCGCGTACGGCCAGACGGGCTCGGGCAAGACACACTCAATGGTCGGCCCTGATGGAGCGCTGCGCTCCGAGCGCGAGGCGGACAACCGCGGCATTATCCCGCGCGCGCTCGATGAGGCCGTCGCTGCGGTCGAGTGGCGCAGGCGCTGGCTGGCCGAGCGCGGCGCGGGGTCGGACGCGATCGGGCTCACGCTGTCGTACGTTGAGGTCTTTGGTGACGAGGTGACCGACTTGCTCAAGGCGGGCAGGAGGGTGGGTCAGAACAAGGTCGCGGCGCAGCGATACGTCCTCGAAGGTGTGTGCACGCGCGAACGAGCTAGGCCGGGGCGCCGCGCCGCACGATCGATCGTGCTCGCGCTCGCACGCTGATCCACGGACGCCACTGTGCTCGCGGCTGCCCCCAACGCGCGAGCGCAGGCGCGGCGGCCCAGCGCGTCTCGTCCCTGGAGGACGCACTCCGCCTGGTGATGCTAGGGCTGTCACAGCGCAGGGTCGCCGCGACGCGCATGAACGAGCGCTCCTCGCGCGCTCACGCGCTGCTGACGCTCACGCTCGAGCAACCCGATGCCGCGAGCGAGTCAGCGCCGCCGCTCGTATCGCGCCTCATCCTGGCCGATCTGGGCGGCTCAGAGAAGGTGGACAAGTCGGGCGCAAACGCTGGTCTTGCCGCCCCGGGCGCGGCCAACTGGCACGAATACTACGCGAGTAGGGAGCGCCTCGTAGAAGGTGTGTTCTGCGCGCCATTGCAGGTCAAGGGACGGTGCGAGTCGCCCCGATTAGCCATACAGCGCACTGGCCACCTCACTGCATCGCTGAGCGATGGCGGTGGCGCGGACGACCGCTGACCGGCCGCGCTCGGCCCTCCTCACCAACTCTCGCCCGCCCGAAATCCTCGCAGCCGCCAACATCAACAGTGGCCTGTTCGCGCTCAAGCGCGTGATCGCCGCCCTGAACGATCGGCAGCGGCTGAGCGCAGAGGGCGACGCGCGCGGCGCCGCTCGGGTGCACGTCCCCCACCAAGACAGCCGGTTGACGCTCATCCTGTCGTCTGCGCTGACGGGCGGGGCGCGCTGCTCCGTGTGCGTGACGTGCGCCTCCGAGGCCGAGCACGTGTCCGAGACCCTACAGACCCTGCGCTTTGGCGAGTCAACGCGGCAGGTGGCGCACACGAGCATCGACCTCTCAGACGTGGCGCGATCCGCCCTGCGTGCCGCGCTAGCCACGCTTGACGCGGGCATTGCGCGCTGCGAAGAGGAGATCCGAGTGCGCGAGCGCTGGGAGACAAAGGAGGTGCGGCGCGTGGACAAGATGACGCAGGAGGTTGAGCTCCTTCGCGTGACGGCTCCTGTTGGAGCGGAAGAGTCGCGCGAGCGCCTCGAGGCGCTTCTGGTCAAGAGGCGAACGCTGCTCGGCCACGGCAGCGGCGCGCAGCCAGAGGGGGGCGCGGGCGGTTGAAGCGCTCGGCGACACGTCCAGGTGCGCGAGCCGGTGCCGTCATTGTATTGTTGAGTCGATCGACTGATTTGTACTGATTATTTAAAAATAGTGTTCTCCGATGCCGTTTGCGCGACAGGCGGCGGCCGCGCCAAACGCCCCGCACTCAAAGCTCCCCGGTGCTCCACGTACGCCCCGCGCCCCACCGCTGTGGCAGCAGGTCACCGCCGCTGTCGGCAGCACTCGTGGCAAGCAGCGAAAGCACCTCAGCGAACCGCGCAGAATCGCGTACGCTAACCAGCTTCGCAGCCTTCTGCACATGCCTGAGCCCCGCGCCGCTCGGCCCTGATTCGCCGATCCCCACTCCCGCCCCGCCCCGCGTGCGCTCGCTCGCTGCGCAGCCCTGAAGCGCCTTGCTTGCGGCCTGCCCCGCCGCTTTGGCCTCCTTGGTGGTGGTGTTTGCCGCTGAAGCTGCGACCACCGCAATGTGCTCGGCCGCGCAGAGGGAAGGCATCACCACGCGCGCGTCGAACGCCCCCTCGAGCAACCCCACTTGATCGGAGGTGCCCACTATGAGCAGCCTGCCGGCGCCGGGCTCCGGCCTGTTGGCCGCTTGGATGGCTGCCGCCAACACGCCGCCCAGGCCGGCGCGCACGTACGTCTCCACCGACTCGATGAGCACAGCGCCCGCCGCCCCACCGCGCCGCGCGCCTCCGAGCCCCTCGGCGAGCGCAGCCGCCGCCTGGTCGGACGTCAGACCTGTCAGCTGGCTGGCAGGCAGCAGCCCCACGCGCGAGAAGGCACCAGCGTGCTCGAGGAGCGCAGCAGACGCAACTTGCATCGCGCCGCTACCCGCGGCGCCCTCGACTGACACAGACAGCGTGAGGGCCTGCCCGTCCGCCTCGGCGAGCATGGCCACGAGCCGCGAGGCCTCGTCCAGCTGGGCCTCGAACGGCGCGCGGGCGCTCTGCGGGAGCGCCTGCGCTGCCACATAGTCAATGCTCATCACGTGGTCCCCGGCCACGTCCCTCACCGCGCTGCGCAGGTCCGACATTGTGATGTGAGCGAGCGAGTGCGTCGCGCCGTCCTCGTCGCCATCGGCAGCCTGCCCGCCGTCCGCCTCAGGCATGACGCCGATCCACACCGACTCCGCGACCGCCGCGTAGCGCTCGAACGCGCGCGCCGACGCCGCCTTGACTGTCGCCGCGAGGTCCGCGCCAGTGAAGCCAGCGGTCTGCGCAGCGAGAGCGTCCAGGTCCACGTCAGAGGCGAGCAGCCCGGCGCCGCCCAGCCTGTCGGTGTGCACGGCTAGGATCTCCCTCCGCCCCTCGAGGTCCGGCGGCGCTACCTCGATCTGCACGTCGAATCGGCCGGAACGCAGCAGCGCGGGGTCTATGAGCTCCCTCCTGTTGGTCGTGCCCACGACGAGCACGTTCGATTGCGCCTCCAGGCCATCCATCTTTGCGAGCAGCGTCGCCACCGCGCCTTCGTACGGCAGCGCCGCAGCGTCGTTGCCCATGAGACCGCGCGCCTTGAACATCGAGTCGACCTCGTCAAACACGAGCACGTGCAGCTCGGCGTCGTCGCCGTTCTGCTCGGCGTCTTCCTCGGCGGCGGCGAAGAGCTGGCGGATGCGCGCCTCGCTCTCGCCCGGCGAGCGGTTGATGAGCTCGGGCCCAGACACGAAAGTGGTGTGGCGCGTGCCCATGAACTTTGCCAGCTGTCTGCTCAGCAGCGTCTTGCCGGTGCCCGGCGGGCCGTAGAGCAGCAGGCCCTTGACGTGGCCCAGCGCGAAGCCCTCGCGGATGTTCCGTGGCAGCAGGCGGCTCGCCAGCACGCGGCGCATGATCTCCTGCATGGGGCCGGCGAGGCCGCCGATGCCCAGGCGGCTCGCGTTGAGCTCGGGTCGCAGCGCACCGTCGGCGTACCCGACTGCTTCCTCGAGGGAGCCGGTGAGCCCGCCGGCCGTCGTCACGAGGACGCGCGCACTGCTGCCTCCGCGCCCAGCTGGCAGGCGGCAGTACAGCAGCGAGTGGGGGGACTCGACGTCGTGCGCGACGCCCTTGCAGGCGCGTCCGCCCACGTGTACGGTGGCGCCCTCGTCGCCAAAGTTACGCCCCTCCACCGCCAGGAGCACGCCTCCGCCGCGCGGACACAGCACGGTGACCGCCGCGTCCGCGTCGCTCGCGTTGCAGCCGCTGACGCGCTCGACCACGGGCGTCGCGTACGACAGACCGCAGCCGCCGTAGCGCGCGCCACCGGAGCGGATCCACTGCTCTCGCGCGTGCTCCTGCTCCTCGGTGAGCTCCGCCTGCGCGACGCAAGTGCCATGCATGGCCTCGCCGTTTGGCGGCCGGTGGCTCACGATGACGGGGACGTCGAGGCCCGTGCCCGGAGGCAGCGTGCAAGCGATCTCGCGGTATGCCTGCCGATAGCGCACGCTGGCGCACTCGCGCCCGCCGACGGTCACGCTTGCGCCATCCAGTCCGAAGTCCTCGCCTTTGATCACTATTGTGGCGCCGCCCGCGCTGGGGCACTCGTACGTGTGCCCCGTGCCGTCGCAGCCCGAGATGCCCGTGATCGACGGTCCGGCATACGACAGGCCGGCCTCGAGGGTCACGCGCTCGCCTGACTGCGACACGGTGACGTCGAGGCCTGCGCCCACTCCCGGCGGCAGGCGGCACGTCAGCGTGTCGTTGCCTCCGGGCGCGGACGCGCCAATGAAGCTCACGCCAGAGCACGGCTTCGTGCCCACGCTCACGCGCGCCTGGGCACCGAACCCGAGTCCATTGACGTGGAGCTGCGTGCCACCAGAGGTCGCGCAGCGGCGCGTCGCTGGTCCGTCCTTCTCGGGGCATCCGCGAACCGAGAGGATGATCGCGTCGCTGCCTGTCGCCAGCGCGGGCGGGGGCGAGGCGCTCACCAGCAGCACTGCGAGCGACGCGGCGATCCACTGCGGCGCGCGCCCCTCCGGGCGCGTTCGCTCTCTCCTTCGTGGTGCAGTCGTCCGGCCAGGGCGCGCCGCGCGCGGCAGCACAGTCTGCCCACGTCTTATTGTACGCCAGCCGCAGCGCGCCCACCTCGAGCACCACGTTGTCGTCGGACAGGGACTGCTCAACACCACGCACGAAAGTCTCCTTAACCTCCGAGAGGAAGAGCGCGTCCTCGTCGTCTGACTCGACATCCGATTCATCCTCGTCGTCGTCGCCGAAACCTGCCCCGCCCTCCTCGTCGCTCGTGTCGCAGCGCTCCTCGTCGGCGACGTCCACCAAGGAGCGCTGCGGCGGCGGAGCAAGGCTTGCGAAGGCAGCCTCCTGGTCGACCTTCCACAGCAGCCCCCGCCCCCCAGCCCCCACCTCGCTCGCACTCTCCGTGCCGGCGCTTCCCTGCATGCCGCCGTCATCTACGCCGCCGCCGCCACGTANCGCCGCGCCGCGCGCCTGGCGCCCCCCGCGCGCGATCCGCGCAACGGGCGACGCGGCGATGGACGTCGACACGGCCACGGCGTCGGCGGGGGGCACCGATGCGCCCCCCGAGGACGATGAGTACGAATTTGAGGTAGTCGAGGAGCTCGTGCTGCTGCGTGCATCGGAGACGGCGCTCAGCATCGAGCCGGACGACATGCTGCGCATCGAGGGCCTCGGCACCGACACACCGGAGCTCATCGTGAACGGCGGTGCCCGAGGCGAGCAGAAACTGCGCGGACAGTACGAGCACGTGGTGGGCACCAGCGTGCTGGTCGGCGGCGATGGACCCAGCGGCCCGGAGGGGCTGCAGCGCGAGCTTCTCAGGCGCAAGGACGCGGGCGAGTCCCTGGCAGACGCCACCACCGTGCTGCGCGCCCAGGAGGGCGCGCAGCCCATCGTGCTTGGCGTGGCGGACAGCAGGGTAACGCTCACCGGCTATGGGCCGGGGCGCGCGAGCGGGACGGCGCCCTCCAAGAAGCAGGCAAAGAAAAAGAAGAAGTAAACGGCGACACCTTACGTTCGAGCGCGCGCGAGCGGAGCGGCCGCACCTTAGGTGTGCGCGTGCTGCGCCGACCCCGCCTTGGCCGACGCCGCCCCGCGCCTCGTGCCCAGCGCCGTGCCTGCCACGGGATGCGACGTCGACGAGCTGCAGTGCACCTCGTGCACCTCGTCCATGTCGGAGCTTGCGGCGACCTGTGCGTGCGTCTGGCGCGTGAGCACCGCCGACGCGAGCAGCACGATCAGCGTCGCGGTGCTCACGCGCACGAAGACCTCGGACGCGCGCGCACCGCGCCTGCGCGCGCCAGTGTCCACCCCCCCGAGCGTGAGGTGCGCGACCATCGCAGCTCCGTCCGAGCGCTCCGTCGCTTGAGCCGCGAGCGCGCCGACGTCCATCGCCGCCGCAGGCCGTCCGGCCGCGTCGAACGCCGAGCTAAGCCCGGTCGCCTCCGCCCCGACCGTCGAGTGGCGCAGCACAGCAGCGCCAAGCTCGACGGAGCGCAGGCGCGCGACGTGCGTCGCGTGCGGCTCGCGCCCCACGAGGTCGGCCGAGGGCGCCACGATAAGCTCGGCACCCGCGCGGGCGGCCTGGTACGCGCGGTCGTCGAACTCGATGTCGCTGCCAACGAGCGCCGCCACGGCTCCCAGCGGCGTGAGGGCCACGGGCACTACCTCCGCGTCGCCGGCCTCGTCGGGGACGGCCGCGCGGGCTTCGCCACCGGGGGCCGGGTAGCGCTTGGCGGCCACCAGCAGCGGCTCGGTGCTCGAGGGCGAGAGCAGCAGCACCTTGTTCATCACCTGCGCGCGACCGGTCGGCCCGCGGTACACAGCCCCGATGGACATCGCCAGCATCGGGACACCGGGCGTTTGAGGAGCGGAGGGCGCGCCCTCGTCCTTGCCGACCGCTGCGGCGGCCCCGGCGTCGCCGTCGCGCGCCGCGTCCCAGTCTTCGTCGCCGCCGTCGCCGTCGTCGCCGCCGCCGCTCCCGCCGCCGACGTCCGCGCTGTCTCCCCTGCTCGCGCTGGCCGCTGCGCCCCTACCGCCCGCCTGGACGCCGGCCTGCCGCCGCTGCTCGGCGAGGTCTGCCGCCACGTCCGCCAGAAAGGCCGTGGCTCGGTCCACGAGCGCGCTCTCGTTGCTGCCACCCATGACTGGCAATGCGAGCTCTGGCCAGATCACCAGCTCGGCGCCCGCCTGCATCTCCCTCCAGGTGCGCACCATCAGCCTGCGCTCCATCTCGGACAGATCGCGGTCGAGCCAGGCCATTTCCTCGGCCGAGGTCAGCTCTCCGGGAAGGAAGGGGCGCACGCGGCGCCCCACGTCCAACGCGCGGTACGCCCGTTCCTCGGCCTCGCGCCGCTCAAACAGCGAGGATTCTGCGGCGCGGACTGCGGCGGCCGCCTGCGACGCGCGTGACGCGGCCTCGTCCACGGCGGCCAGAGCGGCCCGGGCGTCCGCGGCCGAGCGCGAGCGCGCGCCCCCTCGGCCGTCGCCTTCCTCCGACGTTTCTTGCGAGCCGGCTCCGACCGCCTCGCCGCCGACCTCACCGGCACCCTCACCGACGCAGCGCTCGTCGGCGCCCTCGAGGCGCTCGGCGCCGGGCGCCAGTGCGCATGCGCCGTCCGCTGAAGCGCGGCCGCCGGCGTCCGCGCCGGCGCTCGCGTCCAACCCAGCGAGCAGCTCGTCCGCCGCTGCCTGCGCGTCGGCAGCCGCCTGCGCCGCCACCTCCATTTCGCCGCGCGCACGCTCGAGCGCCTCGGCCGCCTCGGCGACGGCAGAGGCGGCGCGGCGCGCCTCCTCCTCGACCTGGCTCGCGTTCTGGTCGCCAGCGTCGCCGCCCTCGGCGGCCCGCCCCGCCCCGGCCTGCGCGCGCCCCCTTCTTTTCCGTGGCGTTTCGGAGGGCCGCGGGGCGTTTTCCGCCGCACGCGCGCGAAATCCGCCCCGCGGCGGCCCCTCGAGCATGCGCCCCGCCCTCGGCGACGCGCGACGGCGGCGGCGGCGGCGCGCTCTCGGCGCGCGCGCTTGCGGCGCGCGCCCGCAACGAGCGTCGCCAACGCCGACGCGAGCCACACGAGCGAAAAGCCCACGAGCTGCGCGCCCGCGAGAGCCGCGAGCTGCACGAGGCTCCCCACGCCGGAGGCGTACCCGATGCGCGTGGCGTTCCCGCCGAAGCCCGGCGCCAGGCGCGCGCGCACCTCGTCGACGAGCACGACGGCGCACGGCAGGCAGAGCGTCACGGCCAGCGCGACCCACGCCCGCGGGGCGGCGCGGCGCTCGAGCACGCGCGTGACGACCACAGCGTGTAGCACCGGGGGCAGCGCCGCGGCGAGCGCCGTCCAGCCCACCGCGGCCGCAGCGCCGAGCGGTCCGTTGTCATCGACCGCCTCGTTGTTGAGGATGCCGCGCTGGGCGCGCGCGCCCGCCGCTGGGCCGTGGCGCACCACAATCGCGAGCGCGGCGACGGCCGCAGCGGCGAGCGACCCACCGAGCTCAACAGCGAGCGCGGGCGCCGCCGAGGCCGCGACCACGCCCAGCGCGGACTGCGCGGGCACCACGAGCACCATCGCGGCCGCGCCGACGAGCGCGCGGCCGACGCCCCTCGACGCACGCGCGAGCGGAAGGGGGGGGATAGGTTGAAGGACGGGGAAGAGGGAGAGAGGCGGGGGAGGGGGCTGCGGCCGCACGCCTGCCCCCCTGGCGTTGGTGGACGCCCCGCACGCCTCCGCGCCTGCGAGCGCGGGGGCGCTGCTCCTTCGCCTGCTGCGCCTGGCCTGGGCAGGCGAACGAGAGGTCGCCGAGGGGCGAGCGCGCTCCGCAGCTTCCAGGCGTCGCAAAGGTCACTCGCCCTCCCAGCGCAGCACCCCTCGGCCTCCTGCGCCACGTCCGCCCTCTGCGCGCCCAGCCGCCCGCGCCCGCGGCCCGCCTGTGGCGCCCGCGCAGGTGGGCGGAGCGGGCGCGGCGGGCATCGCCTGCAGGGTGCAGCGCGCGGCCGCGGGCGCCCGAGGCGTTGCCGCGGTGGGGCTGAGGGTGCGCGAGGACGAGGGGGCGCGCCCGACGCCGCTGGACGCAATGCGGCGAGGGGGGGGGGGGGGGGGGGGGGGGGGGGGGGGGGGGGGGGCGCGGAGAGGCCTTGCTTGGTACATTTACCTCGGAATGGGTGGCAGTCTGGTGCCGTGCGGGATCGGGGAGGCCGGGGGTGCGGGGTGGTAATGTGTGTGTGGGGGGGGATGGGGAGGCCGAGCAGCGCGCGGCGCGGCACGCTGGGGCGCGCGCACCGGCCGCGTCAGCCGCACGCGCTCACGCGGCCTTGGCGGCGGTGGCGCGTTGCGGGTTGCCCATCTTGTGGAGGTGCCTGAGGTGGCTCATGATGGCGTCGCCGGCCCCCGGCAGGCAGCGGTACGGCACGCCGTGGTCCGCGCAGCACTTCGCGATGATGGGCTGGATGCTCGGGTAGTGGAACTGCGAGACGCCCGGCAGCAGGTGGTGCACGACCTGGTAGTTGAGCCCGCCGGTCATCAGGTAGGTCAGCAGCGAGCCGTGACCGTAGTCCTGCGTGGTGGCCACCTGCTCCTCCGCCCACTTCCCCCCGACGTGCTTCCCCGTGGCGACGCCGTCGGCGACGTGCGAGCACTGGAAGCAGCTCGCCAGGTACATGCCGCCAAGCCAGTCCGCGGCCACGAATTGCAGCGCCACGCGCGCCGGGCTGAAGCCCAGCGCGAGCGGCACGCCGAGCTGCATGGCGAGGAAGGCCGCCTTGCCGCCCCAGAAGGCGAGCCGGTCGACGGCGCGGGGCGGCCGAAGCCGGCAGGCGCCCTTGAAGCCCGACAGGAAGCAGGCGACGTCCCTGGCGCGCGTCACGAGGCCCATGGCGCCGTACAGCGGCACCGCGTACAGCGCCTGGAAGCGGTGAAACCACCGCAGCTGCTGGCCCTCGTGGAAGCGCAGCATCGGCTCGCTGTCCATGTCGTCGTCCACGCCCGGCACGTTGCAGTACAGGTGGTGCACGAGCAGGTGCTGGTGCTGCCACATGTAGAAGGACGTGCCGTTGATGACGTCGTTGCCCACCACGCCCACCACGTGCCACCAGCGCGGATCCTTGCCCAGCGAGCCGTGCGAGGCGTCGTGCAGGACGTGCACGCCGCTCAGCGCGCGCGACACGCCCGCCAGCGCGGCGAACGCCACCGCCGCGGCCGCGCTGGGCGCCGACAGGCTGGCGTACATGAAGCCGACGATGAGCGCCACGATGGCCGCCAGCCGCAGGGCCTGCGTGGGACCGTCGTGCCACTGCTGGCAGTACCGCGACTCGGTCGCGATGTACGAGTGCACGCGCCGCTTCAGGTCGACGTAGAACGGCGTCGCGATGTCGTCGCGGACGTACTGGGGGAGCCCCTGGAGGAGGGGGTCGCTTCTGCTGTCGGGAGCGCTTGGGTCCCCTGCCTGGTGGAGAGGGGGAGCTTGAAACGTGCCCACCTCGTACTTGGCCAGCAGGGGCTCGACCTTGGCCGTGTTCGGGTGGTAGCTCTCGAAGAGCGCGGTCGCGTCGCGGCCCGCCGCCAGCAGCAGCATGATGCGCCCGCCCGGGTGCCGCGAGAGAAAGGAGGTCAGGTCGTACACCTTGCCGCGCACGGCGACCTTGAGGGAGCTCGCGGTGTTGTGGCGCTCGAGCTCGGCGAGGGTGTACACCTGGCTTCTTTGCGCGTGTGGCTGGTCCGGGCCGGGCGGTGACGCGTGTGGTCGCTGCGGCGGTGGGGGGCGAGCGAGCGCGGAGGGAGGCGACGCGGCGCAGTTGGGGGGCGGCGAAACGCCCCTGCGGCTACGCAGCATGCTCCCTCCCCCCGGGACGCACATGCTTCGTTTTCTTTTGTGCGTGCGTTGGGTGGTGCGCCGACCTGAGACGGCGGGCTGCGCGCCGTGGTCGGCGCGCGTGCACGCGCGCGCCGGCGGGAGGGGGGGGGGGGCGCTGCGTCGCGTCTGGCGCGCTCCACGGCCATCCAAAATCGTGACGTGAGGGCGCGCACGCGCGGTGCGCACCACCAACTGACGCGGACGGGGGGTGCGTCGTGGGAACGAGAAGATCTTTTCGGTGAGCATTCAAGATATCCGGAAAATCGGGGCCCGCGGCAGGATTTCAAGTCAAAACGAACTGAGCAAAAAAGAATGCCTCGTGCGTGCGCGTCTGGCTGCGACAGAGCCCGACACTTTACCCGCGCCGCGCGCCGCCGCCGCCGCGGACTCGTCGCAACGGCGCGGCCGAAGCGCCGCGGATCCGCAGCGCACCCGAGGTCAAACGGGTCGCGGCCGCGCGCGCGCGCGAGACGAGGACATCTGTCGTATACTCACCTCGTGTATGTCCCCGATGAGCATCGTGATCTGATCAAGCAGGCGCTCAAAACGCGAGGGGCGCCTCCGCCGACACCGAAGCTCCCGAGGATCAACTCGCCGACTGCGCAGATGTACGAGATCTACTACGCCGCCTCGCTGCGTCGTAGAGCGTTGAGGCTCGCCCTACGCTCGATGAACACGTCGGAAGGCGACTTCATGGTAGAGAACTGCCTCGCGACGGCCGAGCAGGAGCGTCATCGAGAGCGTATGATGCGATACGAAGCAAGAGCAGAGCTGGCGGCCGTGTAATGGTACGTCCAGTGTGCATACCAACATGCCTCCGCATGCCCGTCAATGACAAACCGCCGCCTTGCGTCGAGTGTCCGGCGAACAGCCACCGAGCATTCCGACGCTGCCTCCAAGCTCCAACAGCGCCATCCATCATCCTCTCGCCCCTCATGATCCCCTCGGTCTGCCTCAGCGCTCTCCCACCTGCCCCCTACGCCTCCCTCACCCCACATGGCTGCCTCGCGAGTCGACCCTGAAAAACCCTAACCCTGAAAAATCGAAA
>RQSC01000518.1:0-16864 GCA_013416795.1 Prasinococcaceae sp. CCMP 1430
CCCGCGCGCCGTCGCGTGGGGGCGCGCAGGCAGGCAGGGCGGCGGCGCGGCATCCCGCCGCATGCGTTTTGATGGGTTCCCCGGGGCCGGCCGCGCGCGCCCCTGGGGTGGGGGCAAAAGTAGCCGTTGCGCGGCGCAGCAGCCTCGGGACGTGTCGATGGAAGTGGTCCTTTGTTTTTTTTTGTTTAGGTCAAATTGCAACCGGTTGTTTTGCGGGCCTTTTCCCCTTTCTTTTACGGGCTTGGGCGTCTCTTCCCTGCTCATCATCAGCAGAGTGCACTCCGAGTGAACCCGAACTCTGTCAATCAACGCTGACGCGACAGCTCGAAGCCGAAGCACTCGGAAGCGAGTAGTCTCGCGTGGACCGAGAGTACACTTTCTCGAACAAAACATGGGTACACACTCCCACGGGCGCCACCAACCACGAGCAGCGGGTTCGGGTGAGGTTCGCGTCCGCGCGCCGCCGGCGGGGCGGTCTCGACCCCTCGATCGATCCATGGGAGGGGATTGTAGAAAGCGCGCGAGGTGATGCGCGCCGATGCGCGCGCGCGGCACCCCGGCTTCGACCCGGATCCCCCAGTTGTGGGCTGTCGCAACAGCTGCACGGCTTCCGGGTTTTGAATGGGCGTTCGATTGACGTGACGCGCGAGGGGATTCCCCGAAGAAAACAGCGCGAGGGCGAAAGCCCCGTCAAATCGAAAAGAGCGTCGACGCCCCGCGGCCTGTCGAAACGGGAGTACGACTGGGGTCTGTCGGATTTGTCAGGGTCATTTCCTGCGCACACACGGGTAGGAAGGGCGGGTTTGAACCGGGTTCGTCCGGGGGACGCGCGAAGCGGGGAAGCGCAGCCTGCGCGCGGGGGAACGCGGAAACGACCGGTATGCCGTACATTTCGCCCGCGCGCGGGCGCGAATTGGCGAGGTAATCCTGATGCGATCCGGCTTCGCGGCGGCGGATTTCGCGCGGGGGCGTCGGCGCTTGCGCGAGGCGCGACGTAGCTGTTGCCGCTGGGCGGTGCGCGCGCGCGGTGCCCCCGCGCGTCCCCCAGGGCGCACCTCCAGCGTAATTGGGGGCGTGGTGGGGGTGCGGGTGGGTGGGTGTTGGGCGCGGCCTGCAGCGCCAGCAAGGCGGGCGCGGGCGCGGGCGAGGTCGCCTGTGCTCGCGGGCGCCGGGAAAGCGCGAGGCGCGCCTCGCTTCGCTCGCGCCGCGCAGAGACACGCGCGCCGCCGCGCTCGCTCTCGGTAGAGCGCGCCCGCGGCAACAATGGGCATGGAGAAGTACGTCGTCGACCGGCGCATCGGCGTCGGCTCGTACGGGAGCGCGTACCTCGTGCGCCTGCGCGCGGACAAGCAGCGCTGCCTGGTGCTCAAGAAGATACGGCTGGACAACGTCGGCGCGAAGGAGCGGCGCGCCGCGCACGCCGAGGCCAAGCTACTGCAACGCTTCGACCACCCGTTCGTCCTCGGCTACGTCGACAGCTTCTCGCACAAGGGCCACCTGTGCATCGTGACGGACTACTGCGAGGCGGGCGACCTCTACTGCCGCCTCAAGAGCTCCAAGAGCTACTGGCGCGAGGACGCCATCCTTGACATGTTCGCGCAGATCTGCCTCGCGCTGGACTACGTGCACGACCAGAAGGTACTGCACCGCGACTTGAAGACGCAGAACGTCTTCCTGCATCGAAACGGGACCATCAAGCTGGGCGACTTCGGCATCGCCCGCCAGATGGACGCGCCTATGGATATGGCGATGACGGTCATCGGCACGCCTTACTACATGTCACCCGAGCTCATGGAGGGTAAGGCCTACGGCTACAAGAGCGACGTGTGGGCGCTGGGCTGCGTGCTGTACGAGCTGGCCACCCTCAAGCACGCCTTCGATGCAAACGACATGAACGGGCTGGTGATGAAGATCGTGCGCGGGCGCGTGCTGCCGGTGCCCATGCACTATTCGCCCGAGCTGCGCGCGCTCATCTGCAAGCTGCTCTCCAAGCGCTCCGCCGACCGGCCCACGGTCAAGCGGGTGCTTGAGACGCCCGTGCTCGCCAAGCACGTCGCCAAACACAGGGCGGCGGTGCTCGCGCGCTTGCAGCAGGTCCAGGTGGAGAAGGGCGCGCCGCCTGCGGCCGCGGCGCCCGCCGCGGGCGCTGCGAGCGCGGCAGGCGGCGTCGTGGCAAAGGGACGCGCGGACGCGCGCGTGCGCCTCGAGCGTGACCTTGCGTCGCAGCGCGAAGCGCGCGCGCGCCTCGAGGGCAACATGAACCGTCTCGCGGAGCGCAATCGCAAACAAGCGCCCGTTGGCGGAAGCAAGGCGCCGGCGGTGGGACCCACGAAGGCCGCCGCCGCGCCTAGCACGCCGGCTAACCTGCAGGACGCCATTCGGCGCAAGGAGCGTGAGCTGGCGGCCATCTCGTATGAGCGCCGACACATCGTGTCGAGCCGGCGCAGGATAGTCGAGCCAAAGGCGGCCGGCGCTGCCGTTGGCGGTGCCAAGCGCCAGCTCAGCAACGTCACCAACGCTGGCCGCGCGGGAGAAGCGCCGAACAGAGCATCGTCGCGAATACCGCCGGCGAGAGCCGTCGGTGACGCGGCAGCGCGCGCGCCCGTGCGCATCATCCCTGTCGGCGCTGCGCAGGTGGCTGCTGGTGGTCAGCGAGCCTCGTTGGAGGACCAGATGGCCGCGCATCGCGAACGACGACGCGAGCGCGCGCGCAGCTCGCTGAGCCCGCAAGGGAGCTTGCACAGCGGCAGCGACTCCGACCGCTCCATCGGCAGCGGCAGCGGCGGTGCCCTGAGTGACCGCCATCACGGCGGGGCGCCTGCGCCCAGCGCTCACAGCGATGGCAGCGCGAGCGGCGGCGTTGGCGAGTCGAACGAGGTCAGCTCTGCTTATGTGTCGAGCGGGGATGGCGAGGCAGGCGAGGGCGGCGGCGCGGCCTCGCACCGCGACAACGTGATGGCCGCGCGGAGGCGTAAGAAGGAGGCGGAGGCTGCCGCGCGTGAGGCTGAGCTGCTGGCAGCACGGCGATCATATTTCGAGGAGCGTCGTGCCGCGCACGCTCGCAACAACTCCGAGCACTGCGCATCAGAGGGCAACTACGTTGCCCACAGCCATGGGCTGCGCCCTGCGCACGCCCACGCCCGCGTCCACGCTCACGCGCAGGCACAAGCGCAGGCGCAAGCGCATGGTGGCGCGCAGGGCCCGTCGCCGGGGGGAATTGACCGCGAGGCCGCTGAGATCGAGATGGTGGCGCTGCAGGCGCAGCATGCGGCCGTCACACAGCGCATCGAGGAGCTTTCAGAGACGCTCAAGGCGGCTCAGGTCGCTGAGGGCGATGCGAGCACTGGTGGGGCTGTAGGCGCGGCTGGCAGCGGGGATGTGCTGGGGAGCCAGCACACGCCACCGCCGCAGGCCAATGTGAAGTCGCTCGAGCGGCTCGACACTCCTGCCGCGCGCGAGCTCGAGAGCGAGTTCGACCGCAAGCCGGGCGCCGGTGGCGGCGCGCAGCAGCGCATTTCGCTGGGCGACGGCATGGGCGCGCAGCGCGTGCAGGCCGTGCGGCAGGTGTGCGAGCATCACCTCGGCGCGCCGCTGCTCTCCAAGCTAATGGCTTACATGCGTGAGCGCAACCGCCTCATGAAGGATGGGGAGGACGTTGACGACGCGGCCTTCCGAGGGGAGCTGCGCGCGCACCTGGGCGCGGAGCGCATGCAGTACGTGTCTATGGTTGACCAGCTGATGTATCTGCAGGACAACCACTCGCACGCATCGCACATGCACGCGCACGGCGGGCACGGCCAGCACGTCGTGGCGGTGGCGTGAGGCGCGTCGTGCATGCCTTCTCCGACCGTCTGTAATGCAACGAATTGCCCTCATACGCCTCGCGTGCTCCCATCGGGCTTTCCTGAAGCGACGCTACGCGCGCGAGCGCACTGCGACAGGCCCACGCGAGCGAAGGCGCCGTCTCACACCGCACCAGCGGCGGTTGACTGCCCAGTAGCCCCTTCAGCACCGCCCAAACAGAACGTGCAGGTCAAATACTTCGTTCGCGCGACGCCCCACCCGTCGAAGGCGATCAGGATCGCCGCCACGCCGTTCAACACCGTCGAGGTGATGGCGAAGTAGAAGGAGGTTGAGTACCCGAGCGGCCCCAAGATGCGGAAGGGATAGAGGAAATCGATCCACGAGGTGTCGCTGTTCGTGTCACTCTGGAAGCCGGCATAAGTACCAAGGGCAATGGCCCCAAACACGGCACAGAAGCCGTTTGTCCCGATCGCGACCCAGCTGCCTACCCCGCAGGAGTTGCTTCCGTCGTAGTCGAAGAGGACCCACAGGGCTGCGAGCGCGGCCCAGATTCCCAGAACGACATATATGACCACGAAGGCCCGCGCGGCGATAAGGGTTGACGGTTCGTCGATGCCGCCATACCCGAAGCAGCCCCCATTGATCGCTGGCTCGGATGCACAGAACGTCCAAAGCCCCCTGTGTGACGCGCTCGCGCGGGCGCGGGTGTGGGTGAGCGATGGCTGCGGGCGCACGCAAGGGTATTCCACACACGCGCGCAAGAAATATACATCTTCCGAGGAATGCATGCACGATGCACGCACGCGCGCGCGCGCGCGCGCGCACGGACGCGCGCACGCACCAGTGGAAGTTGCTAATCCAAGATGCACGCGCGCCGCGCCGTGGGGAGTCAGCACGCGGCGACATGCGCGCCCGCGCACGCATTCGCACCCATCCGCACACATGCCCGCGACACACATTGCATCGTCCGGCGGGCCGATGATGAGCTCAGCGCTCGAAACACTCCAGAAAGTCAGAAAGCTGGACGTGAGGATGAGTCCCCACGCGACCCACGCGAAGAAAGCGGCCACGAACGCTGCCGGGCGCTCGCGTATGGCCGTGAAGAGACCGGGGCCACCGCCGCAGCAGTCGCGCGTGCCCTGAAGCGGGTTGCACGTCACCATCGTGCGCGCACCGTAAGGCGCAGTCGCCGTCAGTTCGACCGAGCGGCGCGCACGCGGTCCGAGGGGGCAGGGAGGGGAGGTCGAAGGCTGCAAGGAGCTGCGGTGCTGTGCTTCGACCCTTGGGCGCGGCCAGCGTGCGCGTGCTGTGGCGCGCCGCGCGATACGGGCACCATGCGACCCCACCCACCCGGCACACATAACGAACGATGACACCAACTGGCGGAAGAAATCGGACAAATTGTTTCCCATAAAAAAATAATTGGTATCGTTGGTGAGCTGGCGGCGGCTGCGTGCTGGAGCTGCTAGCTGCAGCCGCGCGCGCGGCGGGGGGGGGGGGGGGGGGGGGGGGGGGGGGGGGGGGGGAAGGGCACACCGCGTGCAGGGGCACGGCGCCGGTGCCGCGCGCACTGGCGCCACGCCCCCCGACGCAGCACCGCGCGGGCATGTGCATGGCCGCGGCGCCCGCCCCCGCGCTGGCGTTCGACGCGGGCCCGACGCGGGACGATGTGGTCGTGCGGCTGGGTGGGCGGGAGCGGCAACGCGGAAACAGCGGTGTCGCGGTGCTCGACCTGAGGATGGGCAGCGGCGGTGAGAGTGGAGACGGTTGCGAAGGTGGCGAGAGCGGCAGCATGGCGGGCGCTGCCACTGGCGCGCATGCCTACGCGCCGCTCGATGCGGAGGACGGGGACTGTGTCGCGGTCGCACGTGAGGGTACCGACGGCGCGTGCATCGACCGGGCGCTCGCGGCCGGGAAGAGTGTGCTTCTGCGTGGCGACGGCAGCGGCAGCGCAGCTGCTGTCGCACTCGCCGTCGCTCTGCTGCGGCTGTGTCGCTTGGAGCCGGCCTGCAAAGAGGACGCTCACGCTGGCGAGCCATCGCGCACCCAGCCGCTCGCGGACGCGCTCGGCGCGCTGCCGGCGGGCACTCGCTGGCCGTGCGCGCGCTTCATCTCCCAACTCGTCGCATGCGAAGTGCGAGTGCGTGGCGGCACGCCCAGCGACTTTCGTGGCGTGGCAGGCGCAAGGGAGTGGCAGTATGTGTGGTTGCCTCCTTCGGAAACGCTCCGCAGCGAGGATCGTGGACGCGAGCTGCAACGTCTGCTCGCGCTGCTCGGCGCTCGCGAGGCCGGCGAGCGCGCACGCATGCTGGCCTGCCATGGCTCATTGATACTGTTCGTGCCGCAGCTGCGCACGACGCCGCGCTTGTCGCTGGCGGAGAACCTCATCTCTGCTGTGGACGCGCAGGCGGTGATTGAGCTGGCGACGCCTACGCTTCACCCGTCGCGCGTCGTCACGAAAAGGCAGACCGGTGAGCAGCGTGTCCGTAGCCGGCAGCAGTTGCTGCACGATGCCGCCGAGAGTGTGCCGGGGCGCACCTCGCACAGCTGCAAGGTGTCGCCGCACGCACACCCGGCGCTGAGAGCGTTGGTGCAGCGCGTCTCCTTCCTGCTCGGCCTCACACCCGCGCACGCCGAACCCGTCCAGGTGCTGCGCTACTTGCCCGGGGAACAATACAAGCCCCACTACGACTACTTTGACCCGGCCGGCGCCGCATACGCCGACGCCATGTCAGCGGGCGGGCGCGGCCAACGCGTAGCAACCGCCTTTGTGTACCTTACGACTCTCCCCAACGGCGCGGGCGGCACCACAACATTCCATCGGAGTCATCCGCCGGTCTCTGTGCCTCCGAAGCTCGGCCGGGGGGCGCTATGGCGAAACGTGCTCGACTGCGGCGCGCCCGATGAAAATAGTCTCCACAGTGGCGACCGCGTCAACGGCGGGCCAGGCACTGAGAAGTGGGCCGTCAACATCTTCTTCAGGGAACGTCCCCGGCCTGGCGGACGGGCCGCTGCGGCGCCATGAGAGCATCCCCGTGGCTCGCGGCGCGCGCGCACGGCCGAACGCCATCGTGCACCTCCGTTGTCAAGTATGTACTTTACGCATGACTCAGACATCGTCTCCGTCCCACTTGCGCTGCGCCTCGTACCTCCCACCTGGCGCGTTCGTTCGTATGACGTCCGCGTGAGCGTCGATCTCTTGGTAGAGCCATACCTGCTCCTTGGCGTACTTGTTGCCAGGCTCGAGCTCGAGGCTGCGCTTGTAGTCGCGCAGGGCGTCCTCGGGCATGCCTAGCCCCTCGAAGGCCTTCGCGCGCCTAAAGAGCGCCTTGACGGCGATCTTGTCTGCCCTGCCTGAACGTAGCACATCGTTGCAGTCAGCGCGCGCCTCGGCCCAGCGCCGTCTCTTCAGCCAACACGCCGCGCGGTTGCACAGATACACCGCGCGGGCACCGCCGCCGCCGCACTCGGGGTCGTCATGGTCGTCCCCGTCTGGTCCGAGCAATCGCAACGCGCGCGTGTATGAATCGGTGGCAGCTCGGTATGCGCCTCGCCGGAAGTGCTCATTGCCCTCGTTGCGCGCGCACCGAGCGTCAAGGACATTGTCCTGCGCGATGGTGAACGCGCTGGCTGCCGCGCGGCGTCCATCGGTGCGCTCCTTGCACATCTGCACATCCTTGAGCAGCGCTGGCGCTTCCTTGAGCGTCGTGAAGTCCCTTCTGAGCACTACGGCAGGCTCGCCCTCCAAGTGCCTGCGGTGCCACCACCAGCCTGCGGGTACGAGCAGAACCTCACCCGGTACGAGGGTAGCAATGCAGGGAGTTGCCGCGCGCGCACGGGGGTACGCCGACCAATCGGGCTGCGATGGGTCGAATCCGCTCACATCGCTCTCCACGGCGCCGCCACCTATAAGATCCGCCTCCAGTGGTGCGTACATCACGTATTGGGTGCTTCCTCGAAGCTGCGCGTGCCAAGAATGCATCAGTCCTCCGCGCGTGCGCCCGAGTGCGCGTTGTGCACCCGGCGGGCCGACGCTCAGACTATGGCACCCGACCCCCGGAGTAAGTGTGCGCTCGGGCAAGAGACTCAGCCCTGCTATGTGTGCCCGTAGCTCGGACGCGGCGGCCTCGTCTGCCACCAACTCCTCCGCCGTACTCCGAGCCGGTGGACCGCCTCTGCCGCTGCCGCCGTCGTGCCCGCCCAGCGAGTCCGTGGCCTCCCCCCTCGCACCAAAGAGGCGCCACTCGTCCAGCTGAAAGGGCTTGCGACGGCCGCCCCCCCTGCGCTCGTAGCGCTCGATCATTGCAGCGGAAGCGTGGCCAGCGACGCTCTTGAACGATGCATACGCGATGAGGTCGGCGAGCGGCAGGACTAGCGCCTGCGCGCGCGTGTGGGGTGCGAGTGGCTCGGGCGACGCGGCGGCTGCACGCGGTGGGCACACGTCGCGGCATGCGACGCGCTGGGCGCCAACGACGCCAGACATGAAGTACTTTGCATCCCTGCGGAAGCGCGTGCGCGTGTCAGGCACGGAATTGGCGTGAGATGCTGCTGACAGCAGCACACGCAAAGATGCCTGCACCCTCACTGCCCGCCAGTGGCGGGCACGGGCTCTTGGCGCGACACACCAGCTGAACGGAGCGTCCCAGTGTCCGCAGCCCGCTTTCCCCCTGAGCACAAGCGGGGTGCGCGGCACGCGCTTATCTCCGCCGACCGCCTCCTCCTGGTCAACGTTTGCTGCTGCGAGCATCGTCGCGATGAGCGCGGGGTCTGCGTCGGCCGGAGCGACGGGTGCCGGCGATGCACCGGGCAGCATCGAAGGCTCCTGCTGCGCCCAGCGCAGATCCACCGACCGTCTCTCGGGGCAGCCACGGCCCTCGCTGTCGCCCGCGTGCTTTCCCTGCACCCCGCCGCCGGCACGTGCCTCGCCGCACATGCGCCCCTGGCGCGCGATCCGCTCAACGCATCGTGCCGAGCACACATGGTACGCATTGGCGGCGTTCGGGCACCCGGGCACGCTGGTGCCCGCGCCGCCGCCTGGCGCGGCGGGCGCCGCGCTCGCGACGCCTGCCATGGCGCCCGACGCGAGGGAAGTGTGGTGATGTGGTCGAGGTGGGGTCTCACGCTCAGGTCAGCGCGCGCCTCCTCGATCTTCCCTCCCCTCACCCCCACCGCCGCGCGCGCCAGCGAGCGCACCGCCGTGCGCGCGCTCTGGCTCGCGCGCGCCACTTGGGGCGCCCCTTCGCGCGCGCGCGGGCGCGCACCGCCCACCGCAAATGGTTTGGGTTACGTTACGAAAATCTTCAAGTTTTCGTAACCCGCCAAGCCAGCCAGACCCCAGCGGGCGCGAACGAGGCGCGAGGGGGAACGCGGCGCGCGCGCGCAAGAGAGAGAGAGAGAGAGAGAGAGAGAGAGAGAGCGAAGGCGCACTACTGCCTGTGGGTGTGTACCGGAGCTGTTTCTCGCACCTCACGTGACCATGCGTGCGTGTGTCGAATGCGGCGACGCGCCCGGGGAGGCGCAGGGGGGCGCGGGACTGAGGCGCAAGCGCATGCGCATCCGCACGGCGCGCGCATGCGCGGGCGCGCACGCGCAGTGGCGCCGCGCTCGAACACACGCGACCGCGCACATGCGCGCGCGCGTGCACACACACACACACACACACACACACACACACGCACGCACGTACACACGCACACACACACACGCACACACGCACGCACGCACGCATGCACGCACGCACGCACGCACGCACAGGCGCTCGCGCGCCACACACACGAGCGCTGCAGCGTCCACGCGTGCGCGCGGAAGTCGCATTTCGATCAGCGAGAAATTGCTTCAATTATATATCATATTAAGTTGAATGACGGAACCATTTTCGGCCACGGCCGCCGCAAAGCCGCCGCGCGCGCCGGCGGCTGGCGGGCGCACCCGCGCGCGGAGCGCGGGCGCGCAGGCGCACGCGTGGGCGCGGCGCGCCACACGCCGCTCTGCGCGGCGCAGAGGCCCGGACCCGCTCACCCGCGCGTGCGTGGCGGGGACAGCCGCGACGGCGGTGGCTGCGGCGGCGGTGGAGGAGTGCGCAGCGGCAGTGGCTGCACTCGCGCACTCTCGGCATGTCGTCCCACCACGCGGGCGTGTCGCCCCACCACGTGTACGGCGCGCATGCTCACGGTGGCGCTCTCAACGGTGGGCATGGGAGAGACACGTCGTCGGGATGGAAGGCGATGGAGCACTTCATGGCCACCCTGTCGCTCATCGACCCCGATGCTGATACTGTCAGCGTCGACGCGGCCCCTGCGGGCAGCAGCGACAGAGGCGCAGGAGAGGCCACGGGCGCTGGCGCGGACAGACAGCCAGGTGCGGGGGCGGGCTCTGCGCGCGTGGGTGCAGACGAGGGCCCTCGCGCGTGTGCGAGTGGCAGGGCGCACGCCGACGCCGGTGTGGGTGCGAGGGGTGGCACCAACGCGAAAGGGCACGCACACGACGCTGCCACGGCCGTCGGTGCGCACAGCGGTGGCTCGCACCCCCACGGCAAAAACCGCAGCGTCGGGCTCAACTTTAACGCGAAGGGTCAGGCGGTGCTTGACCTGAGAAAAGGCAACCGGTTGGAGGACATCGTGTCCGCGGCGCACCGCACGCCTGAAGCGCTCAAAAGTGTTGGCGCCGTGCGCCTGCGCAAATACCACCTCTCAATGCAGAGGCTCGTCGAGCTGCGCGCGATGTTCGCCGACGCCGACGTCGACGCCAACGGCGACCTCAATGACGCGGAGATCGTGAGCTCCATGCAGCGGCGGCGCGCCCTTCGCACAGAGAGCACCGTACGCATGTCTCGAAAGGGCGGGAAGTACACGCGCCTGGCGGAGGAAACAGACAGGCTCGAGAAACTCAAGATGGTGCGCTCGGCGATCGAGCGCTTCGGCGGCAAACTCAGCTTCAGAAATTTCGTCGGCCTCATGCTGCCATATACGACGCGCTTCGAGCGAAAGATGGTCGAGGACGTGCTCTTCCCTAAAAGCGAGGTAGCTGTCGAGGAGGAGAAGGTCACCACCGAGCAGGACAGCGCCGCATACATCTCTGCGCTCTTCGAGCAGATGGACGAGGACGGCTCTGGCGAGCTGGACATCTGGGAGTTCAAGGACATGATGCGCAAGCTCGGCGTGGACGACCCCGATGAGATCGCACAGTACTTCCGCGAGATCGACGAGGACGAATCGGGGCGGGTCTCCGTCGAGGAGTTGACCGAGTGGTGGGTGGCCAATGGGTTGTCAAGGTAGATGCGACCGTGCCCGTGTGTGTCAAGCGAGCACCCCTGCTAGCGGCTTGAGGCAAACGCGCGCGTGCGCGCGAACTCGAGCATCGATCAGCCAAGCTTCGGAAAAAAATGCGGTGCCGCCTATGGGGCACCTGTCGTTACATGCATGATACAATTATATAGCTATAAACACTGTGTCCGTGGTCTGCGAAGCTCGCATGTTGCAGATCCACCCCATCTCGTCTGTCGTCACACTCCGTGTAAAGTATCTGTACATACATTCCAGGACAGAGAGGAGAGATGCGAGGGGTCGGACGTCGCCTTGCGTGTGCACCGCCGCAACTGGGTCCACACGGCGCCGAGGCCGGTAGCTACGTGGTAGGGCAATATCGCGGGAGCGCTCACTTGTGCTCGAGCATCATGTTGTTCTCTGGAGGCAGGCCCACGCACGCGCGCATGATGTTCTCGAGCATCGCACGCTGCTTCGCGAGGGCGTTCACGACAGGAGTGCCCTCGGGCACCAGCGGCGCCTTGGTGAGATACGAAAGCAGCACGGCGACCGGGTGGAAGCCGTGGAACTCCTCGCCGTCCTTCCTGAGTTCGATGCGCGTAATGAGTTCGGCCAGCAGCACCAGGTCGAGAATGATGGGCGCTGCGAGCAGCGAGTCCTCACACGTGTTGTGCATGACGATGGTGTTCTTGCCATTCATGAACAGCTCCGAGGTGTACTCGTCCATCGCACGCTTCGAGTCACCCACGTACGGCAGGTACTTGATCACGACGATGTGATCGGGCGACTCACCGGCCTCGTACAAGATTTCGTTGGACTCGACCATGTCGTCCACGACGTTCGACTTGGAAATCTCCTTCGAGCGGAAGCAGTTCGGCTGGCTGAGGTTGTAGCCGTCGTTGTTGCCGAGATGGTTGTAGCTCACAATGGACATAGGCTTGAGACCCGCGCCCACCAGGAAGTCGACGAGCACGGACTTCATCTTGGTCTGACCTGACTTGAAGTCGTCACCGCCGATGAGGCTGCGCTCCTTGATTGCGTACTCGATGACGCCCGGAACGAACGTGTTCTGCGGCGAGCCGTTGACAAAGGGGACCTTCTCGGCGATGCACGCCATGGCGAACATGGTCGAGGGCGAAATCTCCTCGTGGTCGGCGTCGATGGCCTTCTCCAGGTTCTCGTGGGTGTCATGCACCCCCGCCTGCACATCAGTGTAGCGCTCGGTGTTCGCGGTCCACAGCACGACGAGCGAGTCGCAGCCATTCTGCTCCTTGAACTCGCGCATCTGCTGCCTCACCATCTCGATGCGCTCGCGCTTGGTGCCCTTGAGCACGTTGTCCGCGCGCTCTGCCTGATTGGCCGCGATGTAGCTCGGTTCGTAGATGGTCGGCAGCGGCTTCATGTCCCTCATGTAGGGGGCCACCTGGCGCTGCAGGTCGTAGTCGAGGACCTGCGCTCGCTCCATCGCCTGGACCATGTCCGTGCCACTGATGTCCCAGCCGCCGATCACGATGTCGTTCGGATCCACCATCGGCAGAATCTTACCGAAGGGCACGTGCACCTCGGCGCCGTTGAATGAACCCATGCGCGCCGTCGCCGCCTGTGTGAGCGACCCCCAATAGTTTGCCCTCTTGATGCCCTCCTGCGATGAGCCAGCGCGCGCGCGTCAGCTTCGGACGGCAGCGCAGGCGGCGCACTCGCGATCGGCCGCCCTTCACGGAATGGAATGGCGGCAGCCGCACACTTCGGGCGCGAGCGCGATGTGCCGTCGCTCACCTTGGTCTTCCAGCTAATATCCTCCCTGTTGGCGATGATGCCAGCGGTCACCGTGGTGCCGTTGTTGCCACCCCAGCCCACGAGCATGACGCCGAGCTTGGGCACCTTGGTGCTCGTCTTGAACTCGTACGTGTGCTTTTCCGGCGCGACCTCCAGCTCGCCGTCGGGGCCCTCGCGCACGGCGGTCGTGTTGTACTCGTACGTCGCCTCAATCGCGTCGGCCGCATAGCGCACGTTGGGGCTCGCGACCTTCAGGCCATCCTTGCAGAGCATGGCTGCGCCTCCGGACGGCCGGGCGATGGGATTGAGGGGGGGGCGCCGCCAGGCTGCGCGCGCCAAGTGGCGCGCTGCGCGGCGGCGCGGCGGCGGGCGCTGCAGCGCAAATGTCCCTCGCGCCGCCGCCGCCGCGCCTCCGGAGCCTCCCGCGCGCGCGCGCGAGGGCCGTTCGCACGCAAACTTTCCGGAAACGCCGGCGCGAAAACGACACAAAACCGCGAAACCACGCACCGGTCGGGCCTCGACGCCGCGCGCCGCGCGCCGCGCACAACACGAGCAGCAGAAGCAGACGCGCGCCTCGCCTCTGTGGCTGGCTGGGGCATTTTCCCGCCGATTTTCCCGCGCGGCGGCGCGCGCGCGCGCGCCGCCGCCGAAAACGGATCGAGACGTGGGGCGGCCCGCCCCCGCCCCCGCCCCCGCGCGCACCCTTCAACAGCCCACCGACCGACAGACGGACGACGCTCGTCGCATCACCATCATCATCATCGTCTAATTTTCATGGCCAAACAACACGAACAAAACCGACACACCGACCAAGAAGTGCAGCAGTGGCCGACGCGCCAATGATTGGGCCCGTGGGGCGGCGCGCGTGTGTGGCCTGAAAACTTTGCGGCGGATCCATGCCGCCGGATCGAGCGGCCGCTGGCTGGCGCGCGCGCCGCCGCGCGGCGGGCGCGTGGGGACGAGGGGGGACGCGCCCCCGCAAAAAAAAAAAAAAGATGGCAGAAACATGGGTCCGCCGCGACGCGCGCGCGTCGCGCCGAAAACGAAAACCGCGCGCGCCCCGCGAGTGCTGCGCGTGTTTTGATCGGGAGTTGCGTGCGCTTGGTTTCGCGTTTCCGCTTTTCGTCAGCGCGCCCGCGGTTTTCATGCCAGTTTTCTGTTTTTGTGTTATTTTATTTTATTTTATTTGCGGGGGGAGCGGCGGCGCTCCGCTCTGGCGTTCGTTTCGACCGCGCGCGTTTTTCGCGGGGACGTTTCGCGGATGCGCATTAGTTCCGCCGGCGGGCCACGGAGGCGCGGGCAGGCAGGCAGCAGGTTCCGCCTGCGCTCGGCCACAGGCCACGCGCGCTTCTGCAATAGATTAACGCCGACGCATCCCAGCACATCCAATGCAACTTCATTACACCTCCCTCCCGCCATGGGAGGGTGGGATACATACTGTAGGCGGCAGGGGACTGGTGCGAGGAGGGGTGCCGCGGCGGCCCGCTCTGCGGCTCGACGCGCGGGGACTGAGCCCTGTGCGATCACATCAGGTCTGAGAATCCGAGGCCCTCCATGACCGCCATCCTGATGCGCGCGTCGACCACGTCCTCGAACTCCGCGCGAACCTTCTCGCTGACCGCGTCCTCCACGGGCGCCTGGCGGCGCGAGAAAGCGCGGAGCTGCCCGAGCACGAGTTCGCTCTCCTGCGCCCTCTCCTCCGCCTCGCCACTGATTGCATCGGCCGCAGCACCCTTGAAGCCCTTGAGCACGCTCAGCACCGGCCCCGAGCCCACCTCGCCACCGTCGACGCTCATGTCGGCCGGCCCGGACGCGACGGCCGTGCGCAGCAGCTCCCAAGGAAAGGCGGCCTTCCACGCGCCCTTCGCCTCGGATCCGAACACCCATCCCACAACGGCGTCTGTGTCGAGCGCGCCGATGTCGAGCAGCTTGGACGTCGCGAAGACGAGCTGCTGCGGCGCCGCCGCCCAGAAGCGCGCCGTCGCAGCCATTGCGCTCGCCCGCTCGTCGGCGGCCGAGCAGATGCCGACCAGCGTCTCCTTGTATCTGTCGAGCAAGATAGTCGTGTGGCTCAAGCTCGCAGCGCCGAGCTTCAGCAGCGTTTGCACCGCCACAGCGGCCGCGGCAGACGCCCCGTGCGCCTCGGCCACCGTCCCCTGGAGCCACTCCAGCAGATCCTCCGCGGTGGCTTTCGAGCGCACCTTGTTGACCATCTCCTGCGCCGCCGCGCACAGCTCGGGGGGTGCGCCGCCGCCGTCGGCGTAGGCGAACGCCGGGAGCGGCTCGGGAGGAAGCAGCGCGTGCAGCTGCTCGGGGATGCACTTCTGTGTATGCTCGTAGTACGAGAGTCGCACGAGCGCGCCGAGGGTCTGTTCCACGAACATGCGCTGCGGGTGGAGCGAGTCCTGCTCGGTGACGTCCATCCACGAGTCCCACGCCCAGCCGAACTTGAAGTTGGACATGTGGTGGGCCAGCCAAATCGCCAGGCGCTCGCGGCACTCGACGTCCAGCTTGGTCATGCGCAGAAACAGCACATTCGCGGTGGTGAGCAGCGCTTTCGGGAAGGTCTGCGGCAGGGCCTTGCACAGCTCCATCATCACTGTGCCGTAGAACACCTCGGGGAAGGCCGGCCGAGGCAGCGCGAGCATCTGGCCGAGCAGCACCTCGGCCAGCAGGAAGTGGCTCGGCTCGGGGCACTGCAGGTGTACGAGCTCACCCACCAGCTCGGGTTTCCAGCCGTTGAAGCTCTCCAGCGAGTCTAGAACCAGCTCCTCCATCAACGCCCGATCCGACGGGCAGAGGCCGCAGGCCGTCTTTGTTGGCGGAAGCAGCGAATACGTCCAGCGCCCCTGCGGGAGCTGCGGCACGTCCGCGGCAGCGACGCCCAGGCTGGCAATATCGTGCTGCTGCGCCTTCTCCAGGTGCATCTTGAAGTCGTCGAACACCCGCTCGAAAATTCGTGCGCCTTGGGGCTCCTGCTGCTCGCCGCTCGGGACCGTCGCTCCGCCCGCCGCGCGCAGCTTTTCCCAGATATCTTCCATCGCCAGGCGCATCACGCCCTTGTCGCCTGAGATGATCTGACAGCCCACGCGGGCGGCCTTGACAGGCGAGGGCCGCCCCCCCATATAGCGCTCAAGAGCGGCCACGAGCGCCGCGTACTCCTCGGGCGCGCGCCGCGCCACCTCGTGCTCGGCGATGGGCAGCCCCGACACCACAAAACCGGCCACCGCATCCGCCGACTCGTGCCTGCCCTCGCTCTGGCACGCGATCGCCAGCTCGGTGAACTCGAGGAACGTGCGCGCGAGCGCCGCGGGCGAGACCACATCGGTGAGCACCAGCACCGACCACAAGCGGCACAGCGCGCGGCAGCGGAACGTCTGGCCCGCGGCGAGCGCCTCGACAAGCACTTGCCGCGTTCGCTCGACGAGCCCGCCCACCCACTCGTAGGTGTCGGTGTTCAGCAGCCCAATCACCGTGCCGTATATGCTCGCCTTGGTGGGCACGCCCGCCGCGCACTCGACGATGGTTTCGGAGATCTGCACCGGCGGGCGACGGCGCGATCAGCACGTGAGTGCGTGCGGCGGGGCGCGCGACTGTCAGCGCCACGCACGCTGCGCCGCGGCGCGCCCGCGCGCGCTGCACGCAGCACTCCCGCGGGCGGGTCAAACGCGCGCGCGCCCTCTGCACCGCCAGGCGGAGCACCGCGCTGACGGGGGGCGCCGCCGGCGCCGCGCGACGCACCACGGTGTCGTAGTGCTCCAAGTCAATCTTGAGCGCGCCCGCCAGCTCCGCGATCTCGTTCACCACCGTGAGGTTGGGGTCGAGGTACCGCCTGCCGCCGAGCGCCACGAGCGAGCCGCGGATCGCCTCCTGCGGCGAGGGCGGCGCCGGCTCGTGGTGCCGCGGCCGTTTGTTGTTGCGCCCCTGCTGGTGCGCCATCCCTCCGAGGCACCCGCTGCTCGAGCGCGGACGACCGCAGGGAGGGCCCCGCACCCCTGCTCGGCGCCGCCGCCGCGCCGCGG
>RQSC01000518.1:17191-63367 GCA_013416795.1 Prasinococcaceae sp. CCMP 1430
GCCCAGGAACGGACCCGTGCTCGCGAGCCCGAGCGGGCGGACCGCGCGCGCCGACGCGCCCGCCCGACCAGCCGCCGGACCCGGCAACGGGGCGCATGAGGCGGACCGACCGACACCGACCGAGGCGGAACGAAGCCGTCGCGCATGGCGCAACTAACAGACCCTCTTTTCTGGTCAAAACCTAAACCTGGGCGCCCCAAACTGCGGCCTCCGACCGAGCCGAGGCCGGGGCCGGGGCCGGGCTGCCGCTCCGCTGCCGGGGCTCCCACGCAGGGCTCCCCGGCCGCGCGCCTCGCCGCCCCGGCTGGCTGTTCGCGCGCCCACAGGTCAGCGGCCCTTCAACGCGAGCACGTGCATGCTTGCATGATACCGCCACCGTCCGTCCGCACGTACAGACAGGCGTGCTGGCGTTTTCGCAGGCGTGCGGATGTGCAGGGCGGAGGCTCGAAGGCACATGCAATGCAGGGGGCGCGCGGCCGCGGGGCGGCGGGAAAGGACGGGGGACGCACCGATGCGCGTCGGCGCGGCGCGCGTTCGCCTCGCCGAATTCGTCCCCGAATCCGTCGAGTTTTCCTTTGCGGGTGATGGATGGATGCGGAGCGGGGAGGGAGCGAAAAAACCAAGATGGTGAAAAAACGCGGCACGACAGTCTGAAAGTGGAGAGAAAAGGAAAAAAAAACGCATTTTCCCTTCTCCTTCCGTCCGGTCGGTTGTGTGTGGTGGGGGAAAAGAGCATCGATTTTAGGTGTTGTCTGTTACCCGCAGTTCCATCAATTGATGGCGAATGTGCGTGGAATGAACGCAACGATGGCCATCCGATCGATCGATCGACAGGCCAACGACGGGCCGAGGCGCCCCCCCCCCCCCACACGACCCGGGGCGCGCGCCTCGCCGGGCGCGAGCGCCGCGCGGCATCCCTGCGGAACCCAGGAGGTGTATGGGATTCGATGGAGCGTGTGCTCGCGAGCGAAGAGCGCGGCATCCGCGCAGAATGCGCGGCGGGCGCGCGCGCGCGCGCGGCAAAGGGGGACAGCAGAAGCCCGCGGGCGCCGCGCGGCGGAGGCGTTGGCGCCGGTTCGAGAGGGGGAAAACGCGCGGCGCGCGCGCGCACGAGCGCGATGCTCGCGGAGCTTGACCACGCCAAGCTCATCACGCGGAAGACGACGCAGCCGCTGCCCAAACCCCCCGATGAGGCGCTCGGCTTCGGCAAGGTGATCGCGGATCACATGCTCAAGGTGCGTAAGAGCGAGGAGCCGTGGTGTGTGTGCGTGTGCGTGTGTGTGGTGGTGAGAGAGGGGGGGGGGGAGAGGGGCAGAGAGAGGGCTTGCGGATGCACAGCCGCGAAACCTGCGGAGAGGCGTGCGCTCTGGTCGCCTGCGCTCTCGGTGCACGCGGCAGTTGCCGTGGGCCCCGCGGCACTTCTTCGGCGAAGCGCGCGCTCTCGAGTCGGCCCACCGCGGTGCTCGAGCGCGGGCCGCCCGCTCGGCCGAAGCGAACGCGCGCTGACGCGAGCCGTGCGCTCCCTTCGCACCGCACCCACCCCGTACATCTCCCGCGGGCCGAAACGCGACCCGCGAAAAACGGTGCTGCCGCCGCGCCGCGCCGCTCGGCTCCGCTCCGCTCTGCGCCGCGCGCAGTGCACCTGGCGGGCCGACACGGGTTGGGCACCCCCTGAGCTGGTGCCCTCAGGGCCCATCGCCCTCCACCCGTTCAGCCACGTCTTGCACTACGCCATCGAGTGCTACGAGGGGATGAAGGTATACCGCGACAGCAGCGACAAGCTCCGCCTCTTCCGGCCGAAGCTCAACATGAAGCGATTCCACGAGAGCTGCGAGCGCTTGTGCCTGCCGGCGTTCTCCCAGGAGGCGCTGCTGCGGTGCATCGAGGACCTCGTGCGGCTGGACGGCGACTGGGTGCCCCGGCAAAAGGGCTACTCGATGTACATGAGGCCGGTCGCCTTCTCCACGACGCCGTGGCTTGGGCTGACGCAATGCAGCGAGGCCATGATATTCGTGCTGCTCAGCCCGGTGGGCCCGTACTTCAAGTCGGGTTTCCAGGCCATCAAGCTCGCCGTCGAGGAGAAGCACATCCGTGCCTGGCCGGGAGGCGTCGGCGCTGCCAAGTGCGGTGGGAACTACGCGCCCACCGTGCTCCCTCAAATTGAGGCGGCGCGCGCGGGCTGCTCGCAGGCGCTCTTCTGCTACGGGAAGGACCAAATCGTCACCGAGGCGGGCACAATGAACATCTTCTTCCTGTGGGTGAACGAGGACGGCGAGGAGGAGCTCATCACTCCCTGGCTTGACGACGGTTGCATCCTCCCCGGCATTACGCGGCTATCGGTGATCGAGCTGTGCAAGAGTTGGGGCGAGTTCAAGGTGACGGAACAGGCCGTCAAGCTCGCACCGCTGCTCAAGGCGTCCGAGGAGGGCAGGTTGCTCGAGTGCTTCGGCACCGGCACCGCGGCCGTGATTCAGCCCGTGAAGAGCCTCACGTATGAGGGGAAAGAGTACACGCTTCCCATCGCGGCGACCGGGGAGGCCTCGGGGCCCATCGCGATGAGGGTGATGCAGCAGCTCGGCGACATCCAGAACGGCGAGGTGGAGCACGAGTGGTCGCACGTCATCGACTGACTCCGTGCGCCCGATCCTCGCAGCCGAAAGCCGTGAAGTCGTGGTTCCTCGCCTGTTCGCCGAGGCTGCCCGACTTTTTCTCTAGCTCTAGGTCTCCACATAGCTGCCGATAGCATGGTGTGCGCTGGCTGAACGAAGGCTGACGTCGACGCGCAGGGGATAGGGGTGGAATGGGTGGGTGGGAAGGAGTGAAGTGGGGATGAGGAGGGGAGACCGGGGATGGGATCGCTCGGGCGTGAGCGCGGTCCCCTCAGGACACTTCCGCTGAACGCGCAGCGCTCAGCGGTTTTTTCCGAGTCCTCTAAGTCGCCCTTATGTATCAATGGTTCGAGTCAGTCCGCAGCAGCGAGCGCCAGACAGTCACACGCACCGCATCACTTATTGAGAGCGCAAGCGCCACGAGCACAATGTTGAACGCCTCGAGCCCCTAAACACCCCCCCACGCTGACATGCGCATGCAGCCGTGAATGGCGGCCTTCGCGCTACGCCGCCGCTGTGACCGTAAATGACTTGAGCACCATGCCGAGGTCTGCAGCGAGTGCGTCCGTCTCCTCAGTCCCCTTGTCCTTGCATTGCGCGTTGAGGATGTACAATTTGCTGCCCGTGATGGCGACCGCGTTGAAGACGTGCTTCTTGCCGCGGGTCGAGTCAAGCACGTACTCGTACGTGAAGAGCTCCGCCGCACCGTCGCTCGGTGCTCGCTTGCCGCTGTCGACAAGGTCGATGGACTTCGTGGACTCTTTGGCCACCTCTGCGGCGCGCAGCTTGACCCACACGTCGTCCACCCCGCCGAAGGACGATAGGCTATCGACCTTGACGGGGTTCACCGTCACGCCAACCTGCGCGCGCCCGCGCGTGCGCGCGACGGGCAGATAGGCGCAACGGAGGTCGGGGCGCGCACACGGCGTCAGCGACGCGCGACGCACGCAGCCGGTGCGCAGCAGGCCCACGCCAGCCCCCGCAGCTGCGAACGCACCGAGTTCGACCCGAAGAGCGAGCCATCCGTCGTGTAGAATGTCGAGCCTGGCTTGTCCTGCGGCGACCATCCCTCCGCAGGCACGAGCAGCGAGAAGCCGTTCGTCGTGTCGTCGTACTGCTCGAAGCGCGAGCTCTCCTCGCCGTCGCCGGCAGCGGGCGCGGACGTCGAAGCCTCATCTCCGCCGTCGGCCCGCGCGCTTCGGGGCGGCGTGCCCGCCGCCGCGAGCGCCGCGAGCGCCGCAGGGCCACGCTCGGCCGCGCGGCCGCGCGACGCGCGCGCGGCGGCCGCCATCCCGAGCCGCGACCCCAAGGGATCACCTCCCGACCCAACAGCCCCACCTCCCACGCTCACCCGACCCACCGTCCGCACCCGCCACGCGCGTGCTGTGGGCCCCAGCGCCGCCCGCAGTGCAGGTCTTGCGACGCGTGCGTGTGCCGCCCGGCCGCCTTATCTTTTATCCGCCCGCGCAGGACACCGAGATGAACCCCGGTCTGTGCGCGGTGATCGCGGGTCAATGCCACCAAGACCTGGGAAATCAATCGGAATGACACGCTCATACCGTGGCCAGGAGATAGACCGGGGTTGACGCGGGCTGTGGAGTGGTGGGTGGTGCCCCCCACAGGGGGGCATGCCAAATCATGTACGCGTGCTCATGCCGCCACGGGGGCCGCGCGAGCAGAGGACGACGCGAGGTGCGAGGCGCGCGACCGCAGGCGAGAGGGAGGGACACACGCAGACAGAGCGGTATTTACCGGGGGAGCTCCGCCCGTCATGGCGCGTCGTCCTCTGGGGGCAGGAACCAGGCGCGGCCGGCCTGATAGTTGAGCAGCAACCTGAAGCGCCCGATGAGGCCCGAGCAGAGCATCCCGGCCGAGAACACGCTCGTCTCCACCGCCTTGTCATTGTTCTGCAGGAAAACCGCCATGGCGTTCTCCGCCGTGCTGCTGCCGATGTCAACGCGGTCCACCACGCCCGATCGCGCCTGCACTCGCGCGGCTTTGGTGAGGCCGCGCACCACCATACGGCTCGTGCGCTCGCCCAGGGCCTCGAGCATCTGCAGGCCGCTCGGGCTGCTCGAGTGGAAGATCAGGTCGGTGCCGCGCGCGCCGCTGTCCAGCATGAAAAGCGTCTTGGATGAGATGCCGCAGGTGCTCACGGTGGCCTCCACGTGCGGAACACGGCCGACGAGGTGGAGCGGCTGCGGGGGTGGCAGGGACGACTCGTCGTCGCCGCCGACGCTGAGCGAGGGGTCGTCGGGTGGCATCACGCGCAGTGTGACGTCACTGGCTTTGCCCGCCGCCGGCAGCTCGACGGCGGCGCGCCTGAAGAAGTCCCAGCCGATAATGCCAGCCGGCGCGTTGCTTCCCTGCGCAGAGTCGACGACATCGATGGCGTCGTGGATCTCCAGGAAGAGCGGGTTGGCCATCACCACGGGGCCGATCTGGAGCGTCGCGCAGCGGCGCATCTGGCTCTGGTGCGAGCCGCCCACCGACGTGATGCTCAGCTTGCCGAAGGTCTCCATGCGCAGCTTGTCGGCCGTGGCCTTCGACACGACCAGGCCCGAGCACCCGGTGTCAAGCAGCCATTCGCCGCAGTCGCAGCCGTTGAGCAGCGCGCGGACGAGGATGTGCCCCCCCGGCGTGCGGCGCGCCTGCACCAGCGGTGACATGTTTTCGATGTACGTCGTGTCCGCCGCGCGGGCATGCACGTCAGGGGCGACGAAGAGGGCGTCGCTCACCGCGGCCGCGCCCGCCCGCGTTGCCACGTAGGTGTCCGTGCCACCGCTCGCTGGGTAGTGGGCCACGCGCGCTGGGAACATGGCGCCGCCATCGGAGGGCGAGCGCCAGTCCGAGAGCTCGTAGACCTCCTCGCTGCCCCACATCTGCATGCGCAGCTGCAGCGGGATGCAGTCCTCGCCGAGAAGTAGCCGTGCGCACACCTTCCCACCGCGGATACGCACGTGCACCGCATGCGCTACGCCGTCTGGCACGCGCGGCTTTCCGTCCGCATCCCCCGCGTCGTCGCCGCCCGCGCCCTCGCCGCTTTTGACGTCGATGACCAGCCGCGGGCGCACGTGGGGCAGCAGCCACGCGCCCGACCGCATCCACATCGACAGCAGCGCGTCCTCGCGGTCGTCGAGCTCCATGAGGCTCGCAAGGTCGTTTTCCACGGTCCACGCCGTCCCGAGGTCCGCACCGCTCACGCTCGCGGCCTCCTCGTCGCCCTCTGCCGCGACAACATCAGTGGCCCCGCGATCGTCCGCGACGGCCGCAGCCGCCGCTGCTGCCACGCGCGCGTCGGTCCCGCCCGCCCCCACGGGCTTGGGTCCCTCGTATCCTTGCTGGTAGTGCAGCCCCTGCCCCACGGTCACAGTCTCCGAGTGAAAGGCGCCGTCGTGGCGCACCTGCAGACGCCAGCGTGAGTGCAGGCCCATGTACGTCCCGTCGCCCTCGGCGCACGCGAAAGGCGTGCTTGGCGCGATCGCCTGCGTCCCGGCGAGCGTCGAGCCGCTCGGCAGGCCCAGAGCGCTGCGGATGCGCTCGAGGGTGCGCTCGACCTCTTCTGAAGCAGCCTCCCCGGCATCGGAGGGAGCCACCGCCGAGGTTGGGGCGCGCCGCCTCGAGCGCTCCCCGCGCCGCACGCGCGCCGCCGCGGCGACAGGGCACGGCGGGTTTGCACGCGCCGCTGCACGCGCCACCAAACGTGATGCCATCGCGCGCATCACCTTCCGGCGCCGCACCGCGCACACTGCGCAGAGTGGCCGCGGCTCGGCCCCGGCGCAGCAACGCAACACGAGATACGGCGGTTTCCACCCGCGCAGGCGCCACTAGCTGCGCGCGGCGCGGCGCGGAGCGCGCGGAGTGGCGCGCCACGGGGCACGGCTGACGGTCGGAGCGCGCCTCCCCCCCGACCTCCGTTCCCCTCCCTCCACCCCCGTCGCTGGCACCGCCGCCGCCGCCGCCGGCCAGCAGCAGCAGCAGCAGCAGCAGCAGCAGCAGCAGCAGTGGCGCCGCCGCGCGCGCGCGCCCCCGTCCGAACGCGAACGAGAAAAAGAAAAGCCGCGATTTCGCGCGATTTCGCGCGGCGCGGCGCCCGCCCGCGCACATACGCAAATGACGCCAAACCACGGAACCGCCGCGGCCTTTCTGCGGTCCTTGCGCCCCTCCCGGGCGCGGTTTGGGGGGGCGCGTGTGCGTTCCGCGCGCGCCAAAAAGTTCCGCGGGAGTGACCGCCCCGATCCCGGTCTGTGTACGAGATTTCGCCGAAAATACCGGGTCATGCGAGGATGTACCCGGTAATGTCGCGCGCGAATACCGGGGGGAGGGGAAGGCCTGCTCTGGCGCAGCAGCAGCGGCCGCGGTGGCACCTGGCGGCTCGTGCGCCACAACCCGCGCCTGGCGCTGCCCGGGGCGCACGATGGCGGCGGCGGGTGCTGGGCGACCTCGATCTTCCTGATGCAGCCGCCTTTGCGGCCGCGGCGGCCGCCGCAACGTGGGGAGCGTGCGCCGCGCTGCCCGTGACCGGGGCCGCGGCGGCGATCCTGATGATTGAAGCGCCCACGTTCGCCGTGCACGCCGCGCCGCTCGCATCGTTCGAGCCCGACGAGCGCTACATGGCAGCGTTCACAACGCCGTACTTCTTCGCCGCGGAGTGCGCGCTCATCACAGCTCTGTGGGTGGCCTCTCCGCTGAACAGCGTGTTGCCTGCGGTGGCGTTCGGCCTGCACCTGGCCGCCCACGTGTGCTACACGCTCATCGCAGCCGTAGCGCCGCAGTGGGCACTGCGCACGAACGTCGAAAGGGTCGTCGAGGCGGGGAGGGGTCTCCGCTTTGCGCTGCCGTCGCTGTGGGCTTGGACGCTGACCGTCCTCAATGGTGTGGACGCGGCAATGCACGCCCTGTACGCCGCGGCGGCAGCGCACGTTCTGGCCGTTTCGCCAGGCGGGGGAACCGCAGTGGCTGCTGCCGCCTGTGCTGCGGCGGTGCTGCTTGGCGGAGTCACCTGGCACGCCTCACGACCCGCGCGAGCGAGCGACCCAGCATGTGCGTGAGTGGCACCGCCAGATTGCGCAACCTTCGATTTGTATGTACCAACGATCTCTGTAAGATATGTGAATGGTCACTCAGCAAAGGCCATCGAGACAGTGGCCCGCTTGCGCTCCTCGCACAGGCTCACAAGCGCGCGCACCCCCTCGAGCGAAGAGCGCCACCCTCGCCGCGTGTCGAAGCAAGAAATATTGTACAAGTGCTCCGCGCGCTCGCTGCTGCCTAGCCCTGCGCGACGGCTGTGGTGCCCGAACCCGCAGCCTCTTTGGCGGCCTCGAGGGCAGCCTTGCGCTTGGCATCGCGCTCGATGGAAAAGAGCTCGAGCATCTCCTGCTCGAACTCGTGCACCTCGCCGCAGAGGATGAGCGAGTGCAGCGGCTCGCCAAAATCGACTGTGGGCACATGTGTGGGCAGGAAACACTGCGCGTCAGCGTGTGATGCCACGCACGGGCCCTGCGTGAGCTGTGTGCGCGCGCGCACCTTCGAGTAGCTCGCCCATAGTGCCTGCGACAATCTGCTGCCTCTCGCCGCTGCCGACGCGCGCCAGCCCCACGGCCATCGACTCCCTGCTGTAAACTCCCTCGCCGCGCTTCTCCTCAATCTCAAGCAGCTCTTCAATTGCAGTGTTGACGCTCATGTAACGCGGGGGCTCGTACCGCTTCTTCCCCATGCACAGCGCCTCCATATCGGGCTCCTGCGAGTGGTGGCCGAGCGCGTGAACGCGCGTCAGTGCCCTGCCCTGAGGCGGCGACCGCGAGGGAGGCGCGCGCAACGCAGGCGCGCGTGGAACATAGGACGGTGGGGCGCGGGGACAGGAGGGAACGGTGGAGCGCCGATGCTCTCGAGCGGTGCGATGCTGCGCGCACCTTCACGCGAATGTCGAGGAGGCAGAGCGTATGCAGGCCGTTCTTCATGTTGGCCTTGATTTTGTCGTAGAAGGAGTCGGGCCTCCAGCTCTCGGTGAAGAAGACGATGGAGATGCACTCGCCGAACCTGTACAGCTGCAGGCCACAGGCACCGACGGCTGTCATGACGGTCGAATTGTGGATGACGCGCACGTCAATGCCCGCCTTCGCCGCGCGGAGCTGCATGTCGCTGTGCGTGGTCGCGCCGAAGACGTCGCCGACAACTAGGAATGCGACGTCGGCCGTGCGTGCCTCTTCGAGCATGGCGTCGACCGCGGAGTCGCTCTCGCACTTCTCGCGGTCTAGCAGCTGCACCTCCTTCCCGTAGAGTGCCTCGAGCTTTTCCTTGCCCACCAGTAAGATTGACGTGTATGCCTCGAGGTACACGCTCGCGCACGAGCGCACCGCATCGAGGCCGCGCACGGTGATGTCGCGCTCGTCACACAGGCCGAGGCCGATCATGTACAGCATGACCGCCGCCGCCACGGACCACCCCGCCACTCGTCGGCGACAGCGCTGCGAGGTGGAGCTGGGGGCGCGACGACGGGGCGCCGGGAGGGGTTGGCGTCGGGACGGAGACGATGACTGGCGGGCGGACGAGGGGAACGGGTAGGGGGGGGAGAGGGGAAGGGGGGGGGCGCGCCCTGCTGCGGCGCGCGCGCGCGAAGTGGCAAATTGCTTGGCGTCGACACCCGAGTGCGAAAATCGACGTCCAGATTTCCCGGAACGCGCGGACGCGCGCCCGCCGGGGCGCCTTTTCGGGGGCGATCACACGAAACAAAATCTAAATTTATCTGGGGGTCAGTATTTCGATTCCGTCGTTTTTGGCGCTTTTTTGGGAGGGCGTGAGGGGCGGGGATTAGGGTTGCATGGGAGGGTTCATATTCCTATGCGGAGGTTCCACGCACATCGCATGCACGTGCACACGGCCACTGTGCGCCGGCGAACGGGGCGTCGTCCACCTGTCCACCGAGCGAGGAGGCGCGCGGGCAATGCAGGACACGCGTGGCGAGTGACGCAGCGAGCACGGCCGCACGCGGGAGAGTGCGAAGAGCAAGTTACATCGTACGCTCTAGCCAGTTGAGGGTGTAGAGAGGTGCAGGGTGCAGACATGTTGTCGGCACGTTTCCTGTCGCGAATGCCCCCGCTGCGTCTCTGGGGCGCTCTTGAGCTTTTCTTCCGTGCGTGCAAGGGCATCGGGTCGGGCGCCCAATTGAATTGGTGTGGTAGGTCGCTCTCGAAGCGGCGTTCGAGTCATGCTCACGTCTTGGTGATGACCCTGTGGTGGAGCTCGGCCGCCTCAGCATCGCGAAGCACGAAGCGCATCCCGAAGCCCTCGGCCTCGACGGTAAGAAAGCCTGGTCCGGGGTGAAAGAACGAGCCGTATGCGTCCTGCTCTGGGAGGGGCTCGTCCGGATGGCTCGACTGCCTGGTCTCCGAACCAGCGCCAGTGGTGATGTAGAGCATGTCGCGTCCTTTCGGTTGGTTTGGCAACGTAACCGACGTTCCGTCCGGGACGAAGTACGGCGCTGCCGCAGGGTCGGTATACTTCGCGGTAGGGATACCTTCCGCGATGCAGCGCACATCTTCGTCGAAGCCGTCGGCGAGGAACTCCGCCAGGGTATTACCGCCCAGAGTGTACTCGTCGACGGCGCAACAGTACGGGCGCGTGATGAGCTGCAGGTCGTGGTCATGCCCATTGATGTATGCGTCAACGCCGTGCTTCCAAAGGAGCTCGTCGACATCGTTGAGCAAATCGATGCTGTCGCCGTGATGAGAGTGGCTCCTGATCGGATGATGGCCAAAGGCCAGCAGCCAGGTGGTCTTCCCTTGCAGAGCAGACAGGCGCATGCTCTCCGCTGCGCGCGCGAGAAGGTCGTCGATACGCGCGAGGGTTCCGGCGCGCCACGCCTCAACTGACGCGCGATATGAGCTCACGCTGTCACTGCGTGCAAAAGGTGGCCCACCTATACCCTGGAAATCGGTACGCCGATGCGTGAGGTGCGCCGCGATTCGTCAGAGCGCGAGGTGCCTGCCGGCATCCGAGCGGGCGCGGGCGCGGGCACAGGCGAGTGCACGCGGCTGCAGGCGCGGTGCGCTCACCTGGAAATCGTACGTGTGCGTGCCGGGGCAATAGAGGTAGTCGCTGATGAGCACGTTTGTGTCGATGTGCACGGCCCACACGATCACGCTCTCGTCCGCAGAGGTGTAATTGGCGATCTCGAATAGAGCCGCGTGCCAGCGCGCGTCCTTGAGCTGCGCGACAGAGTCAAACTGCGCGCTGATGTTGCCGCGAAAATCGTGATTCCCCATAATCACATCCCACCGTTTCCCCTGCATGACTGGCGCGCTGTAGACATTGGTGAAGCTCTCGGTGAACTCCGCGTGGTCGCCGTTGATGAGACCATCTTATCCACCATGCACGTACAGAAATTTGCCACCGCCGCGTCGCGCTGCTGTCAGGTGACGCTTTGCGGTGAGTGACGCAATGGCTGCTCAAAGTGCCGCGCACGTACTCTGATAGAAATTGTCGCCGACAGACACCGGGAACCACGCGGCGCCCAGGTTCGCCTGGTTTTCTGCGAAGGTCGCCATGCCGGCGGCAACGCGCGTCTGGTTCTCTCGCGCCGCCGGATCCTGGTCGGCACCCTGGCGCCCCCAGTCGCCCACCACCACGAGGCTCACCCTGATGGCGCCCACGCCCCGGAATTGCGCAGGAATCGCGCGTGCCGCCGGCGCCGCCGCGCCGAGCAGCAGCGATCCGGTGCACACGCTGGTCACCCACCGCGCACCCGGGACTTGCCGCGCAATGAAGGGCACTGTCGTACCATCGTGCAACGCGTCTGCAACGCCATGTCCGCCGGGGACACAGATGATGTCGGCCTGGGGGCAATCGGCAAAGCTGACCGTGGGGACGAGCGCGAGCGGGCAATCGGTCCCGACCGGTGCCGTCGTCGCGGCGGCGATGTGCACCGCCGCTCCGGGCAGGCGCGACAAAAACAGGGCGACGGCCGGGCGGGGCGCGGCCGGCCAGCCGCGCGCGCGGGGAGGGGGCGCGGTGTGCCGCCGGACACCTCCCAGGCAAGATTCCCCTCAGGCGGCACAGATGCCCACAGCCCAGCAAGCAGTCATTGCTGGCCAGGAGGTCAGCCTGCACCGCACCGCCACCAATGCGTTTTGACCTGCATTCGGATTCAATGGATTCCACGACATATGGTCGTACTTCACATTGGATTCCAAATCCGATTCGAATGTATTATGATATATTATCTGCTGTTGGATTCCGCGGCTGGCGCCTCTGCGCGTTCGGAGCGCCGCCTCTGCGCGTTCGAAGCGCTGCGGGTGCTCGCGCGGGCACTCGCCGCCCGCGCGGCGCGGGGCGCTCGACCGACGGCGCGGCGCGCGCAGGCTCGCGCGGCTCGAGGCCCGGCTGCGTGCCGAGATGCAGGCGCGGGCAGAGGCGGCGGGCGCTGTGGAGAAGGAGGCGCCGCGCGACCAGCATGGCGCGCCGGAGGGGGAGGCCAACGCGCGCAGCGGGTGCCCTTCCCTCGCGCACGGAGTGGGAGCCACTGAACGGGACGCAGGGGCCGACTCGCGGCAGACGGAGTCGGCCCGGAGCCGCGAGCATCAGGACGAAGTGTTGAGGCAAACGACAGAGCACACGAGTGCTCGCAGCGACAGCGGTGCACACGCGAGCACTTCTGCGGAGGCAGCGCGCGTCGTCGCTCCGGCGCCCACGGTGACATTGGCATCGTGCTGGGTTGACCGCAACCGTGGGAAGTTTGCGTGTCAGCCCGGCAATGCCGATGACGACGACACAAACGTCAACGAGCTCTTCACACAACCGTTTTCGGTGCTCGCATCCATCTACGAGAACGGCCGGGATGCATACCTCGGCAGCGGGCGGGCGTTCAAGGCGCGTGGCTTCAAGCGCGCGGCGAGCGCGCTCAAGCGGGCGGGCCACGCAATCACCACACCTGCGCAGGTCGATGAGTTCTGCGATGCGACCAAGGGAGTGGGCGAGTCCATCCGCGAGCTGATGAAGGAACTTCTGCGCACTGGCACGATGGAGCGCCTGCGTCACCTCAACGAGAGCCCGGACATCACCGCGGTGCGTGAGCTTCAGAAGGTGTGGGGAATTGGTCCGGGTACGGCGCATCGAATGATTCAGCGCGGGATTCGAACGCTCGCGCAGCTGCGCAATGCGGTCGCTGGCGAGGACAAGCGCGTGGCGCTCTCGAGACGACAACTCGTCGGGCTAGAGCTCGCCGAGGAGCTCGACACGCGCATGCCACGCGATGAGGCGGGCGCCATCGCTGCCACAATCGAGCATGCAGCGCAGGTGCTGTGCCCCGGGGCCACCGCGACGCCATGCGGGTCCTATCGACGCGGTGCGCCAACGTGTGGGGACGTGGACGTGCTCATCACTCACGCAGACGCGTCGCGCCTACCGGGGCTCCTGGGACGCCTTCTGCAGAAGCTCAGCCGGGAGGGTTTCCTCACGCATCATCTGATTGTGCCAAAGCTTGCGTCGAGTGCGGACGTGCCGGCAGACGAGATGAGTTTTCCGGTGCGCATGGGAGGCAAACCGTCTAGGCAGGAGCTCCCGTCCACGTACATGGGCGTGTGCGTGGCAGGAGATAAGTACACCGCGCACCGGCGCGTGGACATCAAGGTATACGCGCCCGACACGTTGCCATGCGCCGCACTCTATTTTACTGGCTCTGGGCACTTCAATCGTTCCATGCGCCTATTCTGCAAGAGAAAAGGGCTCAAGCTCTCCGACACAGGGCTTTGGCACAGGGAGAGCGGGCGACAGATCAAGTGCACGAGCGAGGAAGACATTTTCAAGGCCTGTGGCCTCGAGTACGTCGCTCCGCGAGACCGCAGCGTGTGAGCGCGAGCGAGTAAAGCGCAAGCCTTCCTCTAGTACGTATTATGAATGTCTGCGGGGGAGTTGCGCCACCACGGCGCGCGTGTCAGTGCGCTGCTTGCCTTTCGAGCGCCTCATCTCTCACTCGGGCGAGCCGAGCGAGCACCTCGGCGTCCACATGCGGCTCGAAGCCGTCGACGGTCGCACTGGCCTCGCAAGTGACGCCGTCGACGCCGCCGGCGTCGACCACTGCCTGCAGCATTGCGGCGCTCTGCTCCGCCGTAGGCAGTAGCGACGGCACCGTCCGACCGGCCGCTCGCGCACCGACCTCGATGGCTGCTGCGAGCGCGTACGCAGTCCAGTTGCTCGTGTCGCCGACGAGGCACTCGTCTGAGGCCACCTCGCAGGGTTTCTCTGGCAGACGCTGCAACTCCTGGTCGGAGGCAGCTGCGCTCGAGCGCAATGCGCGCACTGCGTCCGCTACGTTTCCCATCCCGCACTCGTTCCCGCCGTCCCCCACCGCGAGGAGCAGGCAGCCACGGTATTGCTCGTAGGCCTCCGAGGCCGTGGCGACGAGCTCCCTCTGCCTGTGCACAGCGTCGAAGATGGCGTCGGCACGCGCAGTGACGTCTCCGAGGTCCTCGCCGCGACAGCTGAGGTATTTCCCATCGCCGTTGCGCCCGCATCGCTCCACCGACGCGCACAGCGTGGGCCGCACGTCGGCGAGCAGCCGCTCGGCGAACGCCGTGTCCGATGCCGCGCTTGTTCCCATCGGGAAGCGCAGCACGTCGGCGCTGCTGCCGACGACAGCCTGCAACACGCCAGCGGTGGCGTCGTCGGCGACGTACGTGACTGTGTGACGCTCGCGCGCGGGGGCGCGGGAGGCGCAATGTACTCTGGGCGTCAGCGACATGTTAGGTGGGCACGCTCCGTGTCCGCAGCGTGAGGAAGGGGGAGGGAGGACAGGGGCGGGGTGGCAAGAGGCGGGGCGGGGCGCGCACCATCGAAGCCGACAGCCGTCAGCGCTTTGCCCAGCGTAGCTGCTCCCGGCGGCCCGTCCGTCTCCGCCGCGCGCGCCTTTCGCACGTAGAAGCCACTGAGCAACAAGCAGCGCCCGCGCGGCTGCTCGAGCACTCTCCGCGCCGCGCGGCTGACGTAACCTGCGGGCGGTGCGCCCGCCGCGACGAGCTGCCGCATGCCCCGCTCCCCGCGCCGCAGCAGCTCCGCCTCGAACGGCGGCGCGCCAGCCAGCATGGCGCGCGTGCTCCACGCGACGCCCCGGCGGGCGGCGGTGTGCCACCGCGCCGCGCCGCGCCGCGCCCCTCCCCCCTCCCTCCCCGCGTCCCGTCCCATCCACTCCACACCAGGCGCCCACACCACGCCACGCCACAGCCGCCAGCAGCGCGCGGAGGGAGGGAGGGAGGGTGGGTGGGTGGGCTCGCGCCGAGGCCGCGCGCCTCGCCCCCGCCCAGGACAGCATTCACCCACGGGAGAGTCACACCACGCGCTTTGAGGTTAACATCCAACCCAAACACCCTCCACGCAACTCACATCCATCAAATGAGCTGAGGAACGCAGCACAAACCCTGAATGGCCTCGCCGGGTGGGATTGATGGATTTTCGCCCCGTCATGGTATCGTCTCGCGCACGCGGTGCGAAGAGGGAGGCCGACAGGGAGTCATATGGTGCGCGGGGGGCGTTACCTCCTCCCCCCCCCCCCCCCCCCCCCCCCCCCTTCCTCCTCCTCCTTCACTCCTTCCGTCGGGGGGCTGATTGGGGTCCTCTGTGCCCGGGGCGGAGGTACGGTGGCGGGCGGCGGCGGCGGCGCGCGCGCGCGACTGCGGCGGCGCTGGCCGCCGCGCTGTGCTGCGCGGTGCGGTGCGCGGCGGCGGCACCGCTGCGCATCACGCTCGCGATGCAGCTGGAGGACATGGAACGGCAGACTGCGGCGTGTGCGAATGGCATCGACGCGGCGGAGGCGACTGAGCTGCTGCGGGACGATCTGGTGCCCGCAGCAGTGGAGTACCTCGAGTCGGTTTTGGATGTCCGCGAGCCAGTGCCCGAGGGCACGCCGCTGCACATCCAGTACTCCTGCCGGACGGTCGCCAGCACTGGGGATTGCATCGACTGGAGCGCGACTCCCGCGCCCGGGGCGAAGTGCTTCGCGGCCACGTATGACACCGCCCACTTTCCTGAACGGACGACTTACAGACTCCTCGACAACGGTCAGCTCGGAGCAGAGCCCAGAGTCGAGCCAGGCGGGCCGGGCTTGTACAACACAGACATCGTTGTGTACGTGACGGCGCGCGACACGGGCATATGCGGCGGTTCCATCGCGCAGGCGGGCATGTGCGCGCAAGATCCCGTTACCGACCGGCCCGTGGCGGGCAACATCAACTTCTGCCCGTGCGAGCTCAAAACGCGCTCTATGGTCGATGCGGGTGAGGGTGGCATGCACTCCGGCGTATGGGCAGAGGAGCGCAGGTTGCAGGTGGGCACCACAGTGCACGAGCTGGTGCACGTGCTGGGCATCAGTGCGAACCTTTTCCCGTACTGGCGCGATGCAAACAATGGGGGTGCGCCGCGCGTCGAGCGAAATGCGTTCGGCCAGCCCCTGGAAAATGACGCTGCGGCGCTCTCCACGCTTGGACGCGTCGAAGTCAGAGACTCAGTGCCCGTGCTGCGCTCACTCGCAACACCCGCGCTGGTCGCTGCAGCGCGTGCGCAGACGTCGTGTGCCGAGGTGACCGAGGTTGAATTAGAAGACGAGGGAGGGGCGGGGAGCGCGCTTTCACACTTCGAAATGAAACACTACTACGGCGAGCTCATGACCGCGCAAGGCGATCGCGTTCAGCTGCTCACCGGCATGAGCGCGGGCGCTCTCGAAGACAGCGGCTGGTACGTGGTCGATGATGCGGTCAAGGAGGCGAAGATGAATTATGGCCTCGGGGCGGGGTGCGCACTTTTTGAGGACAGCCTATGCAACCAGCCGACGCACTTCCCCGAGTTTCTGTGCGACTCTTCCACCCTCGACTTTGACTTCGACGTGCCACAAGACCTCGTGAATGCTGCGCAACGACCATCGCCGGGGCACAAGATGTCTAGGTTTGCGTGCACTCCTGACGGCCTCGCTGTGGGCGTGTGCGGGGAGGGGAATCAAGAGGGTTTCCTGGGTGGCTGCAGGCGCGTCGTCGAGTACAGCAACTGGTTTTGCCCGCACGCGCAGGGCATGGGCAAGATGTGGGGTGAGTCTTACGGGGCTGACAGTCGCTGCTTCGAGAGCACGCTGTGGCTCAAGGTAGACAGGCAGAAAATGACTGTTTCGAGCAACGTAGCTCCGCTAGGAGCGGGCTGTTTTCGCAGGCGCTGCGACGCAGAAGGCAACCTGGATGTCCTCATCAACGGCGCGTGGCAGCGATGCGCCTCGGATGGTCAGGAGCTACGTGACCCCGGCTTTGAGGGGGGCTACGTGCGCTGCCCTTCCGACGTAGCGGCGTACTGTGCGCATAGCGTGTGTCCCGACGAGTGCCACCTGAATGGCGCGTGCGTCAGCGGCGCATGCGAGTGCTATCCTGGCTATGGTGGCGTGAACTGCGCGACTTCTTTCCACGGGGAGCCGTCAAGCCCGCCGCCGCCAGCAAAACCGCCGGCGCCGGGCGGCCGTTCTGTCGGCGATGGGGGTGACGATGGTGCGGACGAGACGTCTGACGGCATTCTGCCGTTCATCAGGGACAATCTTGTGCTCATTCTCGCTTTCAGCGGTGGTTTGCTCTTGCTGATAGCATGCTGGTATACGTACACCCACTGCAGGCACGCGCGCACGGCGCTCCGCATGGCGAATGCGGAAGCCCGCGTGCGCATGGATGCGGCTGACAGGGACATTGACGGTGCACCCTGGCATACCTGGGCGACCGCATTCCAGCCAGCGGCGCCTGACGCGGTGCCGGCGCGGACGCACGCGCAGGTACAGCTTCAGCCTCTCGCCTCGCTCCAGCGGCAACACCAACAGCGGGAAACCATGCAGCAGGCCAACGGCTTCGGTGCGGGCGGTGTGCGAGTTGGCAACGGGGGGCCTCCTGCCTCGACCACATTCAACAATGCTGTGTTCGTGTCGGCCACGTCCGCGGAGCGTGCCATCGCTGCTCAGATCGAGGCGATGGCGCGCTATCGTTGAACAGCCCCCGGTGCAATCCCGGCTGATTATGTAATTATGGCATTCATAACACCTCACGCAGCGTCGCTAGGGCCCACCGCCGCGCGGCCCGCGCAGCTCACTCGCCCCTGTGATGAGCTCGCACAGCGCGTGGCTGAGCACGCGCCCGCCCTCGATCAGGTCGTCAATTTTTGCCGACTCGTCCGGGGTGTGCGAACGCCCTCCCTCGCACCGCACGAAAACCATGGCGGTGTCCAGTCCCGCGGCGTGCGCGTAGCTTGCGTCGTGAAGGGCGCCCGAGAGAAGCACCGGAGCTTCGAGCGACAGCTCCTCCGCAGCACGTTCCACCGCTGCGCGCGCACTGCCGTCGAAGGCGCAGGCCGTGTCCTCCGAAAGGGAGGAAAGGGAGCCCACGCTGCCGCCGACCAGCGCTCCTCCGAGCGCCCCCGTCAGCGCCTCGAGGCGAACTGCGAGAGCGTCACACACCTCGTCGCTGGGGCACCGCAGGTCCACGCTGAACGTAACGCTCTCTGGAACCACGCTTGAAGAGTTCGGGGACACGTGCCACCTGCCGATGGTGAAGCGCACGAGCTCCTCGCGGTCCTCCGTCGCATCGTACATCGCGTGGGCAATGCGCACCGCGGCGTGCATCGCATCGCGGCGGTCGACGCGGCGCGTGTTGCCTGTGTGCGCCACCTCGCCGCGCACGCGGACCTCCAACGCCCGCCGCGCAGCGATGCCGCTCACGACGCCCACCGGCTTGCTTTCGGTCTCGAGGATGGGGCCCTGCTCGATGTGTGCCTCGAGGTAGTGCGTGTACGCGCGCGCCCCCGCGGCACGCGCGCCAAGCGGCCGTGCGTGCACGCCGCCGAGCTTGAGCTCGGCGGCGTGCGCGTCGACGGCCTCGCCGTATGTGATCCCCCCAAGGCTGGCCGAACGCAGCGTCGCGCGCAACGTCGCGGCGTTCGAGGGCGCGGCCCACGCACGGCTGCCGAGCGTGCCCACGCCAAACGCCGAGCTCTCTTCGGCGGCGAAGTCGACGACGCCGACGCCCCCGCCGGCGCTCACGTTGGCTGTGCGCATGGCCTCGACGGCACCCAGCGCGGCGAGGACGCCATACACGCCGTCGTAGCGGCCGCCAGTGGGCTGGCTGTCGAGATGGGATCCGAGGAGCACAGCCGGACCATCAGCGACAACGGCGTCGCACTCCGCCTCAGATGACTCAAGGAAGAGGTTGCCCGCCTCGTCGAGCGCAGGAGCGAGGCCTGCGCTGCCGTCTTCCGCCCAGCGAGCGAGCGCCACACGCGCGGCCGCGTGGCTCGCACCGAGCGCCGTGCGGTCGACGCCGGCGGCGCCGCCACGCTCGTACCGCCCGTGACGCGCGAGCTCGCCCAGCCGAGCGGGCGGGCGGGCACCCGGGAGGGTGGGTGGGAGGGCGGGTGGACGGTCGGTCGGACTGGCGGGCGGGCGGGCGGGCAGGCACGCGGCGCGCGTGCTGCGTGGGGCGTGGCTTGTGGGCTCGGTCTGTGGGGTGCGCACATTGTCATGCTAGGCTGCCCACGGCGCCCCCGACTTCCGAGGCGCACGCCTAGCTCTATCTCGCTACTGTAGAGACCCACAGTATGTAGGTTAGTTTCTGTTGGCCCTTTTTTATTTTATTTTTTTGCCGAGAAGAAAACAATGAAAAGCTGCCTTACAGGACAGTCGAGGCGCAGGAAGGCTCAGAGAGATCTTCACACGCCGAGGGTGTCTCCGCCGTCACCCTGGCCATCCCCCGCGCTGCCGCCGTCGCCCTCCTCTTCATCATCGTCTTCGATGTCGTCACGGCGCTCTGCACCGAAGCGCTCGCGCAATTGTTTGGACGGGATGTACGAGCCGTCGCTCTGCATGCCCAAGAAGAGGAGATAAGTGTACGGGTGCGCAAACTCATCCACATCGCTGTCAGCTGCAGTGAGGTTCTCCTGCGGCACGTACGCGATGGAGTACTGGCCGCTGGACATCTCGACGAGCACGTGATAGAATGGCTGGCTTGTCCCGTTCTGGAGCTCGTCGATCCCTACCTCGTTGCGCCATTCAGCACTCTCGCAGCATTCCCTGTCGAAGCCGCAGATGAGGCCGCGGTACCCTTCGTTCTTGTGCACGATCTGGCGCGCGCGTGAGGGGTGCAGGCGCGGGCAACATCGAAGCGAGCAGTCAGCACCTGCGTGGATTTCAAGGTGCACAAGCGCCAGTGGTATGTTGTGCGATCAAGTGGTGCTACGCGACGCACCTTCTGCCCGAGAAACAGATCCACCGACGCCTGCACACTCCGCCTGACAGCGGCAGCTGCCTCCGAGGCGAAGCTCGCCGCCTCGAGCTTGGCGAGCTCGTCGCGCACGCGAGCCGCCGCGGGATAGTCCTCAGCCTCAATAGCCCGCTGCAGCTCGGAGCGCAGCATGAGGCCGCGCGCGACGGGATCGACTGCCTCCTCTTGCTGCTGCTTCTGGCCGGCCTGCAGGCCGCCGTTGGGCGACTCGCCCGCCGCGTTTGCGCGTTTGGTGGTCTCGGTCTCCTGGAGGAGCTGCTCGATTTCCTCGAGGTTCTGCGAGCGCGGTGCAGTTTGGGCCACGCGCGCGCGAGCAGGCGGGGTGGAGCGAGGGATACGCTTCAGGTCAGCGTACGCTCGATCCATGGCTCGCTCGAGAGAGCCGCGGGCGCAAGGGCGTGCACGCACCTGTTGGATGAGCTGCACGGCCTCTTGGCTCTGCATGGTGATGGCACGTTGCAGCTGAGTGCTGAGGTCCAACTTCATCAGGAAGAGCACCACCTCCTGGTTGATGGTACTGCTCGCCTCACGCAGCGCTGTGGACGCTGCGCGGCACGCGGCACGCCGCGCCGTGCGGCGGAAGCCGACGCGCTCCGCGCGAGGCTCAGCATGGCCGGCAACGCCATCACGCGCGAGGGCGGCGGCGAGCGCGCACGCGAGCGCGACCACCGCGCACGCGGCGCGCGGCGCCATGGGGTCGTTCGTGCGCCGCTCGCCGCGTGTGGCGCCAGGCGAGAGCACGTGCGTGACGTGCGTGTGTGTCTGTGTGCGTGTGTGTGTGCGCGCGTGTGTAACTGTGTGGGTGTTCGAAACGGTGTTCGAAATCCGGCAATGCACATTTCACGCGCGCCTCCCGCCCCGCGCCACACGCCGCACAGCTCCGCCGCCGCGCGCGCTCTGTGGCGCCCCTGCCCCCTCCCGCACACACGCGCTCACGCGCGCAGGGGCAGAGGACTCCTCCGCACCACGAACGAAGCTCAATCAAGCTCGCGTGAGCAAGAGCCCTCCCGGGCAGTTCCTGGCCAGCCAGCAGGAGCAGCCACGGCTGCCGCCGACAGGCATCGCGATGCACGAGGGTTTGTGGCGGGTCCCGGCCTCCCTCACCCCATCCATCGCCGTCCATCACTTTCCTTCGTCGTCGTCGTCCCTGGCCGCCTCCTGCCCCCGGACAGACCCACGACCACGGTTGGGGCTCGCCACCCCACCGACCGCCCGACCTGTCGGCGGATGGTTTTCCCGGTGATGCTCGGCGCAGGGGCGCGGTTGGGCGGTTGGTTGGCGCGCGTCGCCGCCGCGAACCAACCGCCCAATTGGCGGGAGCGCACCGCGCGGGCGCTTGCTCGCGCGAGCCGGGACCACACAGTCTCGATCTCGAATCGCGCAGAGGGTGTGTGTGTGCGCGCATGTATGCGCATGTGCATGTGCAGCAGTGCAACGCACACGAGCGTGGGACTGCGTGGTGCGGCGCGGACTGCGGAATTGGCGCCGGTCGTCGGTGGCGGTGCTGCGGGGGGCAAGACCCAGGGACGGCACGTGGGGAAGACGGCGGGCGGGCGCCACACGCGCGCAGGGGCGCGCACTGTGCCCCCCCCCCCCCCCTTCGAGGGCAGTGCCACTGCGAGCCTGAGCTGTCGTAAAGGAGCGGGCGCCAGAGCGCCGTGCGCGTTCCCTCGCGGCGAGGGATGGCAGCGGCGGCAGTTGCGGCAGCGGCGGCGGCAGTTGGGACTGCGCCAACAGTGCGCCGTTGTCGCAAGCGGTGCTCAAGACGGCGGTGCGCGCGGCAGGCGGAGCTGCCCGACTGGGCTGCGGGCGCGCTGACGAAGGCGGGTTTCGACCCGGACGGCCTCGAGGGGAGGCTTGCGAGTGCGCGGCGCGAGAGCGAGGTGCTAGGGATGGGCATGGCTCTACTCTGGCGTGACGTGCGGACCGACGCGCCATTGCTCGCGCGCGAGCTGGTACGTGAGAGTGGTAGCACACTTGGCCAGATGGTCACCGAGGGGCGCCCGCTCAGCGAAGCTGAGCGCCTGCGAGCGCGGCGGTTCGGTGAGTACGGGTGGCCCGCATTCTGGTACTCGTTCGTCTTCATGAACACTGTGCCATACACGCCGCTCGTGCTGCCGGTCGTGCTGCGCTTCGTCGACAGAGAAAAGGTTGTGCCGCCGCAGCTTGATGTGGAGACCGATCGCAGGCTCGCGCTGCTGGTGGCGTGGAAGCAGAGGGAGCGCGAGCTCGAGTCCGGGCTCGAGAGTTGAGCAAGGCAAGTGCCTGTGAGATAATGAATGTATATGTATTACACGTACACAGGTGTGCTGGGCTCGCTAGCAGGCGCGGGGGGCGCGAGCGATGAGCCTGCAGACGGAGGTCGGGCAAGGCCACGGCTTGTGCGGCCGTCGCAAGCTCCGCGCTCGCGCCGCCCTGTCACCATCTGCGCAGCTACCGCTTACTTGAAGAACATGGCGTGCCTGGAGCGCATGACGGAGTCCGCTGCGGTGTGGCGCTTGGGCGCGACGTGCCTGGTCTTTCCCTCTGCGGCCAGTTTGGCACGTGCCTCGTCGCGCTCCGCCCTAAGCCACCCTTCTACCGTGTTCAGCAGTCCGTGCCTGTGCGTGGTATCAACACCCATCTCAACGGGAGTACCGACCGCGACAAGCTTGCCGTCGGTCACACGCGCGATGTGCGTGGCCCACTCCTCCATGCCGTCGAATATGTGCGTGGCGTATACCACCGTGCAATTGCGCGCCTTGCATTCCTCCTCGAAATACTTCATCAGCTCCGCGCGTGCGACCACATCCAGGTCGACGGTGATTTCGTCGAGCAGCAGCGCGCGGAAGGGCCGCATGAGGCCCATGGCGAGCTGCACGCGGCGCCGCTGGCCGTCCGAGAGCTGGTGCATGCGCCATTCCAGGTCGATGTCGAGTGTCTTGATAAGCTTGAGACGACGCTCCTCCTCCACTCCAGGGACGTTGTACAGCATCTCCCTCGCCGAGAAGTCGCCCTGCAGTGGCATGTCGTTGCCTGCGAACGCAACATCGCGCGTCCACGCACCGCCGATGTACGAGATCTCGCCGCTGCACGTGAGCGCCGTGTCGTGGAAGGGCGAGCCGCCGCAGACGGTGATAGTCTCGCGGCTCACCATGTTTTTGCCCGCCAGCACGCGCAGCACGGTCGACTTGCCCGCGCCGTTGGCGCCCAGCAGCAGGCACCGGCTGCCCGCAGGCAGGTCAAGTGTGAAGTCGCGCACCGACGGCTCGCAGCCCGGGTACGCGTACGTGAGCTGCTGCACGCGCATGCTGTTGTTGGCGCCGTCGCATTCCTCCATCGGGGAGGCGCACATCCTCGCCCACTCCCGCCCTGCCCTCTGCCTCTCCGCCCACCGAGTGCTGCGCGGCGTGTGGGCCGTGCGCGCGCCGCGCCGCGAGGGTTCCGAGTGGCGCCCCGCGCGCCCTCACCCAGTCGCGGCCCGTCACGCGGCGGCCGGCGCGCGCGCGGAATGCGGATCGAAAGCAGGGAGCGAGCGGCCGCGGGCGGACGCTGCCGTCCGCAGCCGGGAGGCGGGCGAGGAGGAATTCGATGGGCTTGGGCTCGCCGCCGAAACCGGCGGCGGCAGCGAGCGCAGCATCCGGCCGAAGCGGGAACCGACCGATACGGCGCGCGGGCGGGTGGGCCTCGCGGTGCGTTCCCCGACTCGAACGCAGCGGCGGTGGCAGGTCGAGGCCCCGCAGCGGGAGCGCGGGCGGGCGCGGGCAACGAGCGGCGAGGGCGAGGGGCGGGGCAGCCCCGCAGGATGGCGTTCGATGATGTGGGTGTGGCTTGGGGTGCGTGCGGGTGGTCAGACGGGGGGACGGTGCTGGCAGCGGGCCAGGAGCTTGGCTCTTGTGCGAACAGCGCCGCCTCGTCCGCTGCCGTGAGCTCCTCGGGCTCCTTCTCGGAGTCGATATGCTCTCACCGTGGGCCACACTGCGCCCTCGCGGGGCGCACACAAAGCGCACTGGCGCACCCAGGCGGGAGAAGAGGGAGGAGGGAGCAAAGAGGTAGCGGAGGCGCCTGTCACGCGCACGCGCACGCGCAAGTGGAAGCGGGAGCAGGCCTGGTGTGGACGGGGGAGGTCAGGGATGGCGACGGTGGCACCCACGCATTCGATACCCGTGGTGTTCGCCGGCCACCGCGACGCGCTCGCGCGCGAGCTGCGCACGCGCGCCGCCGGTGCGTGCGTGACGCGTTACGAGGTACGTACGATGCTTGGCCGCATGGGTGCCCCTGGCGGTGCCGCGCTGTCCTCGTTCTTGGCTGCAACATTCGCAGAGGGCGAGCAGACGGCGGCGGCAGACGCTCTTGCCGTGGCCGTCTCGACAGGCGCGCGCGTGGCGCCTGGAACAGCACGCACGCAGCCTGCAGAAGTTGCCGCAGCTGTAGCCGCCCAGTATGACGCCAGCAATGGCGGTGATCGCATGCCGCTGGAGTTCGTGGGCGCCGCCAAGTCTCCGCTGCGTACGGGCAGCGCGATGCGAGCGGTGCGGTCTGCACTCGGAAGGACGAGCACGGCGTCGGCTGGGAGCAGGTGCGTGGGCACCGCCGCCCCCAGGGTGGCTATCGCCAGCAAGCGCCCACTACCCCAAAGCATTGATGGGGCCGACGCTTTAGTTAGTTACGACTCGCTCTGACTAGCTTTGCTCGCTCCCTCTTTTCCCGATCTCATGCCACAGCCTGCTCGGCGCAGGCCGCCCCCTCAGCGGCCCCGCCGCGTCGGCGGTTGACCGCCTGCTCGCCAAGGTAGGCGCTCCTTCGGACGCCGAGCTCGCTGCGCGAGAGGAAGAGATCGCTCGCGCATTGCTAAGCGGCATTAAACCACCGCCGCGACGTGATGCGTCCGCTGAGCTGGCGGTGGGCAGGCGCGCATGCGCGTCCCCGGCAAAGGAAGCGACGACGGCAGTGACGCCAGCGGCAGGAGGTGCTGTGGCGACTCCAGCGGAGCGAGCGATGAGCGCGCAAAAGCAGGGTACGGCTGCATCTCTGGGACGCTATGTTACCGATGCAGCACTGGCGGAACAGGCACACTTCGACAGGTGAGGTCAATCGCTGCGCTCGAGGGCCCTTCGTGGCGCACAGGCTAGCCGTTCGGACTCCCACCTCGTGGCACGTGCTCGCATCGTGTGCTGACGCCCGCCCCCTCTCGCCTGCCCATCGTCACATGCTGCGTCCGCCAACGCTGTGCGAAAAGCAGCGGTGGTGCCTCTGGCGGCCGCGTGCCAACCTCTGCTGCCCATGACAATGCACAAATGCCTTCGCTGCTGCGCAATGCTGTGCTCGAGGTGAGGACTACAGAGGGGCAAGGCGACGAGGCTGCAGCGGAAATGGCCGCCGCAACTCTGCGCGCGGACGCATACGTTGCCGCTTTGAAGCACCGCATGCATGGCCACAGGCGGCCGGACGCGGAAGTTTCCGGTGGCGCCGCAACGCCGCGCGATGCGCCGAATCCCGCACGGCCTAGCCCCAAGGAGGCTACACTGGAGTCGGTGTTGCGCCGCGAGGTGACAGATTCAGTGGCGGTCACCGGCACGGCCGCGGCCGCGGAAATGGGAGCCACCGCGAGCGCGAGCTCGAGGATGGGAACGGCCGCCGACGCTAGTACCAGTGCGGGCCATCACGATGCTTTGCTCCTTGGAGCCAAACCCACCAACTTGGCACTCAGCGCGCACGAAGATGAGGTAGAAGCGCTCAAAGGCCGGCTGGCAGTTGAACGCGCGCGCGCCGATGCCGAGGCGCGACGAGCGGAGGGCCTCAGATGCGAGGTGATGTTGCTGCAGTCAGCTCTTGCAGGAGCCAGTGGCGCGGCGGAGGCGGCCGCCGGAGATGCAGAGAAAGCTGTCGCAGCGGCCAAGGGGGAGGTGCGTGTGCACGCGGCCAAGGTAGTGGCAGCGTGCGAACGCGATTGCGCGGACCTCGCATGCTGACACATGCGCCTGCGCGGCGCCTGTGAGCCGCAGTGCAAGCAGCTGCGCAGCGCGCTGATCCGCTGCAAAGAGGAGTTGCTTGCTGAACGCGAGGCCATTCGTGCCAAAGAGGAGCAGCTTCTGCTGCGCGAGAAGCGCATGCTCGCCACCCTCATGCAGCAGCTGCAGGCTACACAAAGGGACGTGCATCGTCTGGACAACGATGCACAGAGCATGGAGGCCATGCAAGGGCGTATCGAGTCGCTGCACGAGCTTGTCGCTACCTCGGAGGTGCTCGCCGCAAGCAAGGCGGAGGCCAACGTGCGGACAAGTGTGCTGCCTGTCGAAAAGATCACCTCGCTCGACCTCTTCATGGACACGCAGCAAGTGACGCCCAATCAGAAGGGCGCCCCGCCGGCGCTGTGCGCGCGCGCTATCGATCATTCACCAGGCACAATGGTGAGCTCTGAGCCCTCGATGCACGGGGCCACCCGCATCCTCAGCGAGCTTGGCTCTTTGAAGAGCCAGCTGACTGCCATGGCATGAGAGTCTGTCGCATGCGTCCGACTAGACTAGGGGTGGATAAGACGTCCGATTACGTGCACGCCGCATCCTTCAAATCAACCACCACCACCGCGACGTTGTCCTGCGTCTTCTTCTTGGTCGCATAAGCCACCATGGCCTCGGCGGCTCGCTGGGCGTCCCCGTGCGCGCTGAGTTCCTTCGCGACGAGCACAGTGGCGTTCTTGGACGAGCACACGTCCCACAAGCCATCCGAGGCGAGGACGAGGAACTCATCGTTCGGCGTACGCTCGATTTCAGAAACGTCGGGCGTGGGGATGACCAGGTCCGACTCCATCGTCGCCTTGCGCGCCTGGGGATAGTCGTCAAGGAGCTCCTCGCGCAGGTCGAACCGCCCGCCCTGCGCGCGCAAGGCCGCGCCATTTGGGGTTTACACACAAGCGCGCGCGCGCATGGTCAGCGCGCCGCCACGTGCGCATCGGGCCCCACCCAGGCGGGATGGGACCGGGTGCGAGGCCCGGTGCACGAATGCCAGTGCCAGCCCCTGCCGCGGTGCGAACGCGCTGTGGCGCAGCTGGACGAGGCTCTCAGCGCGCCGCACCTTGAACTCCCAATCGCCGAAGGCTCTGCTAACCGCCAGAATGCCGCACACGCGTCCTTGCTGCACCCACCCCCCCGCATCCTTTATGCGCTGCACCTCCGCGCGCGACGTCTTTGATGGCCCGTACACCCTGTGCTCCGAGGTGAGATCGATTGCTTTGCCGCCGCGCGCAAGCACAGCGCGCGAGTCCCCCACGTTGGCCGCCAAGATGCGGTCCTGGCGCACCAGCAGCGACGTCGCCGTGCTGCCCGAGAAGCAGTCCGGCGGCGCGAACTTTGAGAGGTGCTTTGCCAGCGTGGCGTCCGCCTCGTCGAATGCTGCGCTGAGCGTCTGTTCCAGCAGCGACCCGCCGTCCTGCGCTTGGGCTCCGATTGGGCTCACGTCGCACCCCGCGGCGTCTACGCCCTTGGCGAACGCCTCGTACAGGTTGTCGCGCAGCCAGGTCGACGCCGCCGCGCCCTCGTGCCCATCGAAGAGCCCGGCGTACAGATACCCGCAACGCGCGTCTGGGTGCACGACTAGCGTGTCCTCCATGTATTCGCGCGGCCCCTGCGCGAGCGCGCTGCCGAACTTCGGAGGCCACGTCTTGGGTGCGGGCTTTTCCCTCTCAGCGGAGCTGGCATCGCCGGCGAGCGTGCTGGAGCCGCTGTCGCGGCCTCCTCCAAAGAGCCCCCTGGCGGGAGCCAAATGCGCTCCCTTCGTAGGCACGGGTGCATGAGGCGCGCGCGCCGGTGCACGCACGCAGCGGCCCACCCGCGGCACTCGCGCACCACCGCATGGCGCGCGAGCCCTTCCTGCGGACGCCATGGACATCCGCGAGCACGCCGCCATCCGCACCCTTTCGCGCAGCCGCACCCTCGCGTGGGCGCGTCGCGCAGGCCCGACCACAGAAACGACCGCCGCGCAACCGATCCTAGCGAAGCAACCCTCACCCCCGCTCGCCCACCTGCCTGCACACCGCCACCACGCACCCGGCGCGCCTGCCCCCACCCGCCCGCCCACGCGGCGCACAGCCGCGGCAGCTGCGGCCGCACGTCGCCCCACGCGCAGGCCACGCCTGCAGTGAAAACTCCCGCTCTTCTCACTCCCGCCCTCTCAGCCGTCGCGCAGGCCGTCTGCCCAACGCACACCTCGTCCCCCGTCTCTGCACCCGCGCGCCCCTCCCCCCCCCCCCGGCCCCGGCACGGGTGCGTGCCCCACGCAGCGCCCGGCGCGAGAAGTGCCGCCCCTGCCGTCCCCTGCGCCCTCGCTCGCTCCACCTGTGCGGGCGCTGGAGCGCTGCGTCAGGCGCCACGGGCCACCGCGCCGCCGCGCGCCAAGCTGCTCGCACGCTGGCTTGAGTCTTTGGATCGTCGTCGTAGCTGTCGCCCCTCGCCTTTCCCACCCATCCCCCTCCCCCCTGTCACCCCTCTATTTTACCCAGCACCCCCGCGCCCCACACCTCACGCCACCACGACAGGCCCTCCGCGCTGACGCGTGCGCTGGCGGCGCGCGCGCGCAACGCGACGGGGGTCAGGGTTCCGTTCCTGCCGTACTGACTGTAATAATAGTGACAGGGACAGGCTTGGCTGATCCCCAGGATAACACCGAGATTTCGTCTACCGCGGCTTTGGCCAGGGCGGAGGTGCGGCTGATCAGCGAGAGACAGACCCGGAAATAGGCTCGATCGAGCAGCGCTCTCCGCCCCTGACTGACTGGTGACTCACTCACTGACTGACTGACTGAATCGGGCGAGGCCGCGCGCGCGATCCGATCCCAATCCGATCCGGGGCGCGGCAAGCCGGCCGACCAGGGTGTCGCCATCAGCCAGCCAGGGGCGGAAATGCATGCCATTGAGCAGATCTAGCTTGAGCTGGCTGGAGTCGGTCGTTCAGTCAGCCCCAGCCAGCCAGCCAGCAGCACGAGACGGAGGAGTGCGACTCCCGGGCGGATCGGGCAATTGATCGAGATGTCATGGCTGACTGACGACGGGCGGGTTGGCGACTTGACCGCATCTGGATGATGGATCCGTCCGGATGTTTTGCTGCTTTTTGGGTTGGTGGGGCGCGTCGCGCGGCAAACAAATCTTTCCGCGGCGCGGCGCGCCCCGCGCCTCGCGCGGGGCGCGCCCGCGGCCGCGCAATCCGCACCNGGCGAGCGATGCCCGCCAGGGTCGTGGTTGGACGTCGCGTGCAACTACACCGTGGAACGCGCCCTGGCGCCGCCCGAGCCCAGCGAGCGAGTGCGTCCTACGGCGCTGACGATGGCGGGCGACTCGGTCGCAGCGGGGCGCTCAAGGCCGCCGAAGGCGCTCGTGCTGCTCATGAACAATGCGGTGGAACACGACTGGGAGACGACGCCGTACGAAAGCCTACCGCCGGAGTGCAAGGCCATGGCCGCCGCGGGGGCGTATCGATATATATCGGGCATGCGCGACCCCTTCAGCGCCGCGGTCAGTGACTACCTGTACACGAAGGTGCGTGGCGCCGAGCGGGTCTCAGTGCCTGCTCCGATGATTGGCAGAAGTGCCACTTGCCGAAGTCCGTCTCGCGCCAAGCAGGGCGCGCGGCGCTCGCCAGTGGCGGCTCGCGCGGTGCCGCGGGTGCGCGCGCCACCTGCCGGTGCGCGTGAGGGCGAGCATGCGGGAGTCGGGGACGACATCACAGTGCCGGAGATGCTCTGCAAACCGCAGATGCCGTGCGCCGCATTTGCGCTCTCCGCACTCGCGCAAACGTCGCCCGCGCTCGCCGCCGACGCGGCGGCGGACGCGGCGGACGCGGCAGCGAGCGCGAGCGATGCGGGCGCGGACCCTACCGTCGTTGCTGGTGTCGTCGCGGTGGCAGTCGCGGCCGGGGTGCTTTTCAAGGGGAGCAGTTCCGACGCCGAGGAAGGCTCCTTCGAGCAAAGCTTGGTGCGTGCGCGCACGCGCGCCGGCTGCCCCGCTGGTGTGCCGCGCCTACGCGCGCCCTCCATGCCAACCTCCGCCGAAGCGTGCGTGCGCACGGTCCCTTTGGGTCGCGGGGGTCACTCTGGCCACCTGTACTGACGTTGGCACCCGCGCGCACCTGCCGGCGTGCCGGCCCACTTGATGTCATGCGCCCACCTGGCCATGTGTTCTAGACCATCGCTGGCGGCGAGAGGCGCAAGCGCAAGCCTCCCCCGCCCTCAATGTGAGCCGCACCGCACGCACCCACCCAACGCACCTTCAGTGCGCGTGCGTTGGGATCGACGAGCGCACCGCGCATGGATGGCCACGCCCACAACGCTTAGAGCAACACACACGTCACAAAGCTCATGCGTAACGATGTACATGTAGGTCGTTTGCTTGCCAGTGCGCACGCGCTTAGACACCCATGGCGCGAGGTCTCTTCCTTCACCAGAGCCTACGAGCGCGCGGGCGTGTTTCGTCGGTCGCGCCGCTATGCGCCGACGACAGCTTGTGTGCCTCGTGCCGTGCTGTCTCTAGCGAGAAATGTATTCGGACATTTATGTGTGTGCCGTGCTTCTTTCTTGAAAGAAAGAAGACGAGCCGTATAGAGGGGAGCGCCAGGGCTGGCGAGCTCACGCAGGTCATTCACTCGTCAATCATGGCCTTCGCTTTTGTGGCAGCCTCGCGCGCGGCCTGCAGTGCGGCTTCCACAGCGTCCTTGCCGGCCAGCGGCGGCGCACCCTCGACATCGCTCTCTGAGTCAGCCAAGGCGAGCGACGGGGCGCCGTCCGGCGCGATGGCGCAACCTGAATCGTCGCACACAACCGCGCTCGCCTCAGTGAGGGCGAGGGTGCGACGCGCGCGAGTTTTGGCAGCCTATGGCACGACAAGTCAGCCGAGGGAAACACCAGAGCGACGTCAGCGCGCGTGGCGTGGAACACAGCAACGCAACAAGCGCGCGAGCTGCGCGCGTGCTCGCACACACACTGCGCCCCCTGGGTGCGCACGACGCATCGCTGACTGCTCGTGCGAGAGTGTCGCCCTCGCGCGTGATTGCCCCCTCAATGAGGCGCGCGGGAGAGCACCCGTGCGCGACGCACCTTGGAGGGAGCATTCGGCAGCGCGCAGCCCGACTCGTCACAGACGAGGCCGCTGTCGGCCGCGCGCGGCCCCGATGAGTCGGGCGCTGCGTCCTGTTTGAGCATCTCCTCTGTCATCGCAAACGCCCACAAGGTCACAGATAGAGCTGCCTCTTCTGCCACACTCGTCCCGTAGTCCACCCTGCCCACGCGCCGGCTCGGGAGCTGCACGACCGCGTCAAAGAGGGGGGGGGCGGAGGAGGTAACACGAAGCGCTATCCGGGGCTTGAGGCCCGCGGGAAGCTGGAGGGTGGCGGCGTATACGCCCGCGCCCACCGATTCGAGCTCTGCAACTGCCTCATGGGCAGGTTGTGACTGTCCGCGAGCCTTGCTTTCGACGCTGGCGACGATGCCGTCCATATCCTCGTCGCCCTCACTTTCGACGCGCACATGCAACGATACGGTCTCGCCCTTGGCGAGCTTCGGCGCGTCCTTGCGCTCGACTGCCGCGTTGCTGTAGTCAGTAGAGAGGACCTTCGGCTTGGTGCTGGCGTTCGAGGTCGTCGTAGTCGCGCCCGTGCCCTCGCCGGCGACTGCGCACATCAGCCCGCGCGCACGTGACTGCGCGCGCGGTGCAGCCGGATGCACGGTGGCGAGGTGCGCACGCAGACCGCAGACCACACTGGGCCGCGCGCTCCTCGGGGGCGCGGCAGCCAGCATCCTGACGATGCCCCTTTCTGCCACGAGACAGTAGACGCACTCGTGCTCAGCTTCACTCGCGTGGCCCGCGCCCGATGGCCCTGCACTGCTGCAGCCCGCCGTGCTCGGGAGGCACCCCCGTGGCACTTTCCGTTCGCAGAGGTGGTTGCACGCCGGCGCTGCGCGGCTCGGCGCAGCGACAGAGCGCGGCACACGAGCACTGCGATTGATGGGCGCGGCGCCCTGCTCAGACGATAGCTCCGGGAGCTGATCAACGCCTGCAATCCTTGGTCGCGCGCGCGCGCGGCGGCGGGTGGGAGGGGGGGGGGGGGGCGCCCTGCGCGCTTTGTGGAGCCTCCGGCGCCAGCGCGCGGCCGCACCTCCCGCCGCGGATTCCCGGCGCCCGCAGCCGCAGATTTGCGACGCGGGCGCCGGCCTCACCCCGCACACGCACCCGACACGTGCGGCCGGCACGCACTCTCGGCCGCGTCGCGCTTGGCTGCTGCGGCTGGGTGCTGATGTCAGCAGAGCAGGCCGGTGACTGGATGGCTGGTGAGGACGCCGCCAGAGCAATCCCCATCACCCCATCATTCCATCCCCATCAGATCGGCAATCGCATCATCACTCGACCGACTGAGTCGTGATGCAGACTGCGGCACCCCGAACCGAAAGCAAAAGGGGGTATGGAGTGGGGTCGCGGGCGCGCGCTCCTCTCCTTGGCTCGCGCCGTGCGAAGCGAGGACAGATCGCCGCATCGATCGAAGCCGGCAGCCCTGGCCCTGCCGGCGGCGGCTCGGCCGCGCAGCCGCCGCGGACGCGGGCGCGAGGGCGCGCGCGGTGCGCGCGCGGTGCGCGCGGTGCGCGGGGCGGCCCCACAAGCTGCACACCAGACGCGCGGGCGGGGCGCGTTCTCATCGCCTGCCCGCTGCCCCTCGCTCGCTCTCTCTCTCTCGCGCGCGGGCGGGCTGCGCTGCGGGTCGCCTGAGCGCAGAGGCGCGAAGCGAAGCTGCCGCCGCACAGGCAGGGGGGCGCAAGGCAGGCGGGGCGGGGTGAGGTGGGGCTGTGAGGAGTCAGACGCAGCCCCGAGGGGGGTGCGGTCCTGAACATAGCGGTGCGGCTCGAGCGCAAATCCTCGCGGGCTTTAGATGCGCGTGGGCAGTGCGCTCGCGGCAGCGGCGATGGGAGGTGCCTTCGGCATGCTCTTCCAGCGGAAAGGAGGGCAGCAGGTGCACGCCGATGGCCAGCAGCAGCTCGACACCGACGCGCCGCGCGCCCTCGTGATCGCCGGCCCGTCAGGCGTGGGCAAGGGGACCCTGATAGGGATGCTCATGAAGGCGCATCCGGACAAGTTCGGCTTCTCGGTGTCGCACACAACGCGTGCACCGCGTGAGGGCGAGAAGGACGGTGTGCACTACAACTTCACCACTATTGAGGATATGGAGCGGCGCATCGCAAAGGGCGAGTTTCTGGAGTACGCGCGCGTCCATGGCAAGATCTACGGAACGTCGTTTGCGGCCGTGCGCGCTGTCGCGGAGGGTGGCGAGCCCAAATGCTGCGTCCTGGACATCGACGTGCAGGGTGCCGACCTCGTACGCAAAGCAAAGCTCCCCGCTGGCTTCGTCTTCATCGCGCCGCCCTCGATGGAAGAGCTCGAGCGGCGGCTGCGAGGACGAGGCACCGAGTCGGAGTCGGATGTCGAAAAGCGCATCGCGAATGCGCGCGGCGAGATGGATAGGCGCAACGAGAAGGGCCTCTTTGACGAAGTGATTGTGAACGACGACCTCGACGAGACGTACAAGAGGTTCGAGAAGTTCGCACTCAGCTGCCTGAGCTCGAAATGAAGCGTTACGCGACTTTGGCTGGCTACGGCCCACATGAGGTCAGTGTCGGTAGCAGCGCTGCCCCCGCGCACTGGCGCGCATAGCTGGCGCGTGCACCAATGACGACACCGCACAACTTATCATTCATGCGTGTCAGCTGAAGGATCCCTTGTGATCGACTGCATCAAATCTTCTCACCGAGGGCACGCGCCGCGTCCATTCGATCGGCATGCAACTCTGGTAGCCTCGCTAGGGCCCGCGTTCTGACGTAGCACCCGCGCGTGCACCCGATGCGCGCCCTCGTGCAACACAGGGCGCTCGACTTGATGCTCTTTAATTGAAGACTTATCGCGACTCATCGCGCGTCGCTCGCGCCAGGCGCCGCGTCCGCGGCGCAATTGGCGCCGTCCTCGATGGAGACGGCAGCGTTCTCGACCGCGCGCTCTCCGCAAAGTTTGAGCAAGTGGCGGAGGTCGGCGCTCTCGCCCACACAAGCGTCGCCCGAGCATCGCACGCGCTTGTCGAGCTTGGCCAGCTCTGCTTTAGCAGCGCGCAGTGCCGCCTCGGAGGTGGTTGTGCGCACCAGATCCCATCCACAGCGGCTCGCGAGCACACGGGTCGCGCAATCCCACCACTCACTCTCCACTTGATCCAAGCCGGTGCCGGTGGCGCCCTCGTGGTCGGCACGTGCGGCGCTCCTCTGTGGGCGTGCACCGCCACCACGCGCGCGTTCGGCATAGCGGGCGACGGCTACGCATACGCACAGACTGGCCGCATCATCGCCAGTGTAGAGCAGCTCAGGCCACAGGTGCGCAGTAGCCGTAAGCACGCAAGCACACGCCACGCTGCGCCTTGCCTGTGCTCGCCCATCATCCCCAGTGCTGCGAGCCTTCGGCACACTCTTCTGCGAAAGAAACACTGAAGTCGCCAGCGCTGATCGGCATAGCTCGGCGGTGCCAAAGTGCCTGTACAGCCCTAGGGCAGCCGCCCAAAGGGCCGTGACCACGCCCGCCTCCCCCGGAGCGACTGTCTCTGCGTGCACCCTCGAATGCAACGGCCCCTCGCCGCACATTGCCTTGCCGGCGGCGCGGCATAGCTGTGCCGCAAGTTCAAGTGCGAAGCCAACGTGCGGGTGCCCCCAGTCGTGCTGGGAGGTCGTAGTGTCGGCGCCGGCGGCGACGTCGATGTCAATGTCCACCTGCGATGGCAACCAGGTACGCACGTTGTGTAAGCATTGCATTCGTGTATGCACGCGCGCAAGCGTTCGAGTCAGAGCGATGGGGTGTCAAGCGTCAGACAGAGCGAGTGGGGCAACCGGATCACATTTTGCGCGGCTGCCGTGCAGCAAGCTCACCTCGTGCGCGTCGGTGCTCTTTTGCTTGAGATGTTCTGCAGCGTCAATGACCGCCCATACAAGTGCGCTGAGGCTGCCCTTTTCGCGCACCGCCTCTTTGCACCACCAGCCATCCACATGCACGCCGGGCGGGCATAGACCACTGCTGCCACCGAAGCGGTGCTTCATGGCGCCGCAGCGCCGAGGCGGCGCGTCGCCGATCCCATGCGCGGCGCACCTCACGACTGCATTGATGATCACAATGCAGGCTTCCCGCGACGAGGCACCACCAGCGAGCGCCGTCCGCGCGATCGCGGACGACACCGACGAGCGTGAAGCAGCCAGCTCCGCGTCCACGTACGCATCCAGGGCCAGCGCGCACTTGCGGACGGCATCGAGCCGCGGCGCGGTCGTCAGAACAGGGAGCCCGCGACTGTCGGTAGACGCCGCTGCCGCCTCGAGGTACGGCTCGGTGAGAACCACAGGTGTGCGCGGCGACACCACGGGAGAAGACAAGTCCACGCCGACCGCAGACGAATACTGCTGCTGACGCAAAGGCTGCGTCGGCTGAGTCAGGTGGCCTCCCGCTGCCTGTGTGCGCGCGCGCGGCTGCGGCTTCTGGACGGCTGCTGTCGCCTCCTTCGTGGCAGATGGCGCCACTGGGCGTTTCTGTCGCTTGGCAGTCGATGCAGTCGCACCTCTACCCTTGGTGCTGGTAGCACCTGCGCTCGTCACCCCAGGCGCAGCGCCACCGCCGCCGGCAGTGACATCACCGGCCGCACCTCGCGCTCGCGGCTGCGACAGCGCGGGCGGCAGATGAGATATGGTCGGCTGTTGCTGCACGGCCGCCACTGCAGGCGCTTGCGACTGTCGCGGACGCTTGAGTGTCGCTCGAGGGGCGCGCTGCCGTTGCTGTTCAGACTCCTGCTGCCCGGTCGCTGGGCGCTCCAGGGCGCCCCTGAGCGTTTGACGCTCGACATCCTGCGAGGTCTCCAATACCGGATCCCGCAGTGCGCTCGCCTCGCCCGCGCCGCCGACTGCTGCTGGTGCACGGGGCGTGGCCGCGTGGCTCAGCGCGCGCTGCTGCGCCTCATTGAGGGCGCGGATGTTCCGCATTGCTTCTTTGAGCGCATCCTCAGTGTGCTGGAGGCGCTCTTTGAGCGCATCCTCAGTGTGCTGGAGGCGCTTCATCATTTGCCCCATCTGCGCTCGGTGGTCTCGCCCCTGCTGCTCAACGCGTTGCTCGAGCGCAATGACCTGCGCGATACTCACACGTTGCTCGCCCTGCCTTCGCGTGGCGGCGAGCTGGGACTCGAGCACCTTCACCCTGAGCGTACTCTCCTCGGCCTTCTCCTCGGCAGCGGCGCGCGCAGCCGCCTCCTCAACGCGCGCCTTGCGCTCTCGTGCTGCCTCAACGAGAGCGTCCTCTCTTGCGCTCATCGCCTGCCCGAGCGTCTCCTTCGCAATGCCCAGGGCCTCGCGCATGCGTCGATTCTGCCGCTGCAGATGCTCCGCCTCGCACGCAGGCATGGCGGCGGTCTCAGCGACGGCGGTGCCCGCGGCGGCCGCGGCCACCGCCAACGTTTCCGCCGCTGGCACAATGCCGCCTGCTTCGCGAGCAGCTGTGCCAGCGGTAGATGCAGCCATCGCCAGCACGTGAGTGCGCAGCAGCTGCCACCGCCGCCGTCGACGAGGACGAAGAGGGCTCCTGCAGCCGTTGCCACCACCCAAAAAGTACGAACGACGGCCGCTCGCGCGAGCGGGGGCGCGTGCGCACGCACGCGCGGGTGGGTGGGAGGGTATGCGCGCCCCCCTACACGCGGTGCTGCAGCACAGCACGCACGCAGCGCGTCGCTTTCCTTCCGCGGCTGCACTCACAAGCTTCAAAGGCAGTGTCTGCGTCCGTGTCGCATGCGGCCTCTGCTGTCGGCCGTCTGAGGCCGCGGCCCGGGCCTGGCAGCGGCGCGTCGGTGCGCGCGGCGCAGGACTCCGAGGTCGGCGACACACCACAGCGCGCGCGCGCGCGCGCTGTGGTGCGCCGCCGCCGCCGCCTCGCCCGCCCGCACATCAAAACGCACGCGTCCGCACGCGTCACACATCACTTCGAACCCCCACCCTCGCCCCCCCGCAAAAAAAAGAAAAAAAAGTCACAATCGGACGGGGCGTGAGAAAAAAAGAGAGCGGTTTTCGAAGCTCCATCGAAGCTAAGCCCCGTCGTTGCCTTTTCCGTGCGAAAAAAAGGAAAAAGAAAAAAAGAAAAAGATGCGCGCGTGCTGCACTGCACGTCTTCCTTCTCCCGTGATGAGCACGTTTTAAAAAGAAAAAGAAAATCAAATGGGGAAAACGAGAAAAAAAATGCGTGCGCACTGTGCTCGGGGTTGGGCATTTTGGCTATGCACTGTCAAGCGGCATTTTCGATCAAAGTTTTCAGTGTTTTACCGTAAAGGTGACTTTCAGGCATCAAGGCAGGGTACACTACAAAGTCTTTTGCTGTCCATTTTGCCTTTCCCGTGAGCACATTTTAATTAAAAGGAAAAGAAAAAAGAAAAAGAAAAAAAAGGAAAAAGGTGGGTGCGGCGCGTTCAGATTTTGAGGCCTTTTTTTTTTCCCCCGCGCGCGTCAGCCCGCCGGATTCTAATCCGCGCCCGCCCGCCCCGCGGCGATTTTCGCGGCCGAAAAGGAACGCGCGTTTCGGTCTCGAGGTCAGAATGCGTCCGAGACGCGGAAGGGTATCGCGGAACGGAGCGCGAAAAAGCCCGCGGGGGTGTGCATCACACCGCCCTCCCGCCCCCACAGCGCGCACGCATGCACACTGGCCAAGCCCGCGCGTGTGGGCCTGTCCTCTCCATCGCCTCACCTCCCCCCCCTTACACACACGCGCACGCACGCCGTCCGCCTCGCACGAGCGCCCTGGGGCGCGGCGGCGCCACACCGCGTGCACCTCCGCGCCCAGCGCGCCCCGCCGGCGGGCAGCTGAGCCATGCCCACCGTCGCGCAGCTGCGAGCGCAGCTCAAGGCACGTGGGCTGCGGACCGATGGCCTCAAACGCGAGCTCGAGGCGAGGCTCGCTGCAGCCCCGCCCGGTGCGGGGCGTGGCACGGCGATAGACGATGGCGGTGCAATCGGTGCACCCGGACGGGAGGGGATGGAGGAGGATGCGTCGGACGAGAGCGAGAGGGAGGAGGAAGAGCAGGACCAAGATTCGGAGCAGCAAGGGGAGGGCAGCGACGACGGCGAGGAGCTCGACATCGACGCACTCGCTGCCGCAGCAGGGGCGGCCATGCGGGCACGCCTCGTTGCCACCGGGCTCAAGCCGCGCAAAAAGGGCGCGCGTGCATGCGCCACGGCCGAGGAAGCGGCGGAGCACGCGTGGTCGCCGGACCTGCGCGGCGTGTTCGGTGCACGTTCAGGACGTCGCCCGTCGCGGCAGGCACCTGACGCCGACTGCGCGGCCGGCAAGAATGGCGTTGGAGACGACCCCAGCGTGCTCGCGGCGGTCGACGACGCTTCCAACAGTAAGGCGGAGCGAAAGCGCCGTCGCCAGGCGGAGCGCGCGTGGCACGAGCTTCCGGAGCAGACGCTCACGCCCGCTCTCAAGCGCGAGCTGCGCCTGCTCAAGCTGCGCTCGGCAGCCGACCCCAAGCGCTTCTACAAGCGCAACGACTCGACCAAGCTGCCGACTCGCTTTGCGGTGGGCACCGTCATCGAGGGCGCCACCGAATTCTACTCGGCTCGCCTCACCAAGAAGGAACGCAAGCAGACCATGGCCGAGGAACTGCTTGCTGACAAGCGCCTGCGCGCCTACCGCAAGAAGCGCGTTCTGCAACAGCAGGCCGCCGCTGGTGGCGGCGGCGTGCGCAAAAAGCCGCGCGCGCAGAAGCGCGGTAGCTCCAAGGCCACGGGGAGCGCGTTCAAGCGCGAGCAAAAGAGGGCCGCAAAGGCTGCAAAGAAGTAGGCGAGCCCTGGAACCTTCGCGAGCCTGAGGTACCACAGACATGCAGCGCGGTGCCGAAGGAGGCATGGCTGCTGCTGTGTGCTCCTGCCGCCGCTGCTGCCACTGCCGTTGCCGCCAGAGGAGCCCGCTCGCACGTGTATAGTCACTATGTATACCATCGATGCGTCGTACTTCTAGCTAGCTCTAGCTAGTAGAGAGTCCTGCTGTGCCAGGCAGGCCTTGCTGCTGCCCAGCGACGCATCGCGCCAAGTACTCTGCACGACACGACTGCACGTACCGTAAACCCGCCATGCTTTTGGGTACCGTAGCGGTTCGCAGGTTCGGCCAGCCGGGCGCATGTGCACGCGCACCTCATGGTGCACCGGAGGCAGGACCACACGCGCGTGCGTGCGCGCCCCGCAGGGCGCTGGCAGGTGGGTGGGGGAGGCACGCCGCGCTTCCAGCGGCGCCAGAGAGAGGTGCAGCGGGCGCGATTGGTTGCCTGGCGCCGCACATGGCCGTCCGGCTGCGGCCACGCGCATGCGCGGTGGGGGCCAGGCGACGAGCACGGCCACGCAGCGGGGCACATCCGCATGGGCATGACCGGCGGCGAGAGCGGCGCCAGCCGGGCAAAGGAGAGCTGCGGCGAGCTGCGGAAGCCACCGACGAGCGAAGCCCTTGCATGACTCGGCGCGCTGGCGTCGCGGGTGGAGCGCTCGCCACCAGCGCTGCGGTCGCCGCCGCGCTGAGCACGCGCATGGCTGCTGCCGCGGGCGCGTGCGACGTGGGAGACGTGTCGCTGGCGGCAGAGACGAAGACGGTGCGGGCGCAAGCATGCGCCGCGCTCGCGGCGCGCGTGCGCGCGCGCTGTTCGAGCGTCGCCTGCTCACACCTGTGTACGTGCGCATTCCTTCGCTCGTGCATGCACCGGCACCGCGCGCGCGCGCGCGCAGCCCGGCGCGTACAGCTCGCCATGCATGGAGCTCCCGCAGCGCACGTTTGTGCGCGGAGGGCGCGAATTGGTGGTGGAGCAGCGGCTGGGGTCGACAGGCAGTGCCGCACGCCGCACGGGCATCGCCGTGTGGGAGAGCTGCGCAGTTCTCACCGCATACCTCGACGCCGCCGAGCAGCGTGAGCACGGCCGCGTGTCAGGCGCACGCGTACTCGCACTCGGCAGCGGCGTGGGGCTGGATGTGCTCACTGCGCACGCGCTGGGCGCGGCGGCTGCGCTTGCCACCGATGCCAACGACGAGGCGCTCGCGCTCGCGAGTGCCAACGCGGAGCGCTACAGTGCCACACTTGATGCGGACGAGCTGGTCCAGGTCAGTGGTGCCCAGCGGCGCCGCCACCCGACCCATGCCGCCGTGCGTTGCATGGTCGCAAGTGCTGACGGATGCGCTGGCGTGCGCTGTCGCGCAGCGCCCACTGGGCGTGCGCCGCCTACGCTGGGGCGTCTTCGAGGACGTTGACGCCGTGCTCGACGGTGGCGCGTATGACTTGTTACTGGGCTCGGACCTGACGTACAACCCGAACGCCTGGCCGCAGCTGGTGAGCACGGTGGTGACGCTGCTCGAGGCTGCAGAGGAGGTACGAGCTGTGCGCGCGTGCGTTCGGTCTGCATCGCGCGGCCGCGTGGCAACTGCGGCGCGACCGGCGCCGCAGCGCGCGCGCGCGGCGCGCCCTGACGCGCGCCGCGNCCCGCGCGCCGGCAGGCACGTCGACAGGGCGCTCTGCGACGCGGGCGCCGGCGGCGCGCATCGCGTCCGCGAAGCGCGCTCGCTGCGTGCGCTCGGCACGGTCGCCCACGACGAGGAGCTTGTCTCCGCGGGCCGGGCCGGCGAGCGAGCCGTCAGGCGCGCGCTCCAGGCCCAGCAGCAGCAGCACCGCCTCTTCCAACGGGCCCACGCCTTCCGGGTCGTACAGCACGTCGCTCATCGCCACGACGTCGAACGGCTCGCGCACGTCCGCCTCGAGCGTCCAGTCGAAAACTTCGGCGCGCACGCGGCCGCCGGAGCGCCGGCTGCAGAGCGCGCCCGCGCCGGCGGCGGCGACGCCCGCGACATCGCTGCTGCTGGCGCTGGCGCCGCTTTCCGCGGCGACGCTCCCGTCGCTGCTGCCCCCCTCCCCCGCGTCTGTGACGGCGGCGCCCGACGACACAGCTCCAAGCAGCGCGCAGTGCAACGCCGCCGGCTCGTAGTCGAGGAGCACGACGTCCTCGGCGCCGCCGTGCAGCGCCGCGGCGACGCCCACCACACCGAGGCCCGCGCCGAGCTCGGCGACGCGCTTGCCCTCACAGCAGCGAGAGGCGACGACCTCGCTGGCGAGCGCCGCGCCCGCCGGCCACACGTCCCCCCAGAACGGGTCGGCGTCGACGTTGCCGCAGTCGGCGTACCACTCGTAGAGCTCGTCGCAGCTGCTGGGCTTGTGCAGCTTGAGCGCGGCGCCGCCGGGGAGGCCGAGCGGCAGCTCGACGTCGACGAGCGGCGGCAGGGGCGTGCGCACGAACGCCGCCCGCGGCGGCGCGNGCGTGGCAGTGGTCTGGCCCGACCTCGGCGCTCATCTCTCGGTACAGGATGTCGATAGCGTCGGCGGCCGCCCGCCAGCGGCCCTCGTCGAAGCCAGCGGGTTTAAGCGCGGCGATCTCTGCGGGCGTCTTGGGATCGGGCCCGACATCCAGCATCAGGTGTTGGAAGCGCCGCGTGTAGTCCTCGTTGTTCGCATCGGCGGCGTACGCCCTGGCGACCTTGGCTGCGTCTGCCTCGCACTGCGACAGCTGCTGCGTTCCGAACGGCGACGCCGCAGGCGCCGGAGCCCCAAACACGCCGCCCCCCGCGGCGGCCGGCGGCGCGCTCCCGGCGCGTGGCGCCTCCAGCTGACCGAGCTCGGCAAGGCGAGCGGCGCGTACGCAACGGTCGCCGGCCGAAGCGAGGGCAATCTGTCCGACGTCCTCGCCGCACTGCCGGAGCTGGGCACCTCCATCGCCGAGGTGCGGCGATATGCGCTGCAGGCCGTCGAGGAGCCGTTCTCGCAGCCGCTGCCGGCGTACCCCGTGCGCAAGAAGCAGCGCGCGCAGCCCACCTTCCGCTCGACGAAAAAGGAGGCAGGGGAGGAGCACGTCCCGCCGCCCTCGGTGCCTGTTCCGGACTACTTCCCCATTCTCCCGCGGCCACACACGTACAGGTCCACGCCGACGTACGACCCGGCGCGCAAGGCGCAGCGCACGATCGTGCTCGAGCAGGCCGCCACCAAGAAGCACGCCGAGCGCGCGCTCGTGCGGCTCGAAGGCGCGACGGTCGCGGCGCTCGAGAGGGAGCAGCGCAAGGCGGAGGACGGCGTCGACGCCGACCTCATCAAGGTGAGCCCCGCTCATGGCGCCCGCGCACACCCCTCAGCCCGGCCGCCGCGCCCCCTCCTCGCCCTCGACGCGCGCGGTGATCGACAACCGACCTCATTACATTTCGGTCCGAGATGGGCGGATTCAAACCCGCGACCATCTCTGAGTGACTCCACATGTTTTCAGCCTTGTCTGAGCGCACGCGTGGCACGCCCGCCATCCGTGAGCGCGCGCACGCCCCGCGCCGAAGCTGACGAGCTCACGACGCACCCATCCACCACCCGCGCGCGCCCAGGGGAACCCGCTGCTCGCGGCGAGCGGCGACGCGGACGGCGGACGCGGGCGCGAGGTGGCCGCCTTCGCCCTGGCCACGCAGCAGATCGAGTCGCTGCTCGAACAAGCCAGCGGCGCTGCGGCCAAGGGCGCCGCGGGCGACGGCGGGCGGCAGCGGCAAGGGCAGCGCGCAGGCGACGCTGCGGGCCCGTCGCAAGACGAGAAGAGACCTGCGCCGCTGCCCGCCGGTGGCGTGCCCGCGGTGGCGTTCACGCCGCTGTGGGACTCTCGGCTCGGAAGGCGCCCCGCGTCTGCGCTGCGAGCGGCCGCCGCGGGCGGCGGGAGCGCTCAGGTGTTCGACGGCGAGGACGAGGAGCGCCACACGCGCATCCTCGGCGAGGAGGCGGAGAACATGGTCAAGGACGCCAAGGCGGTCATGCAGGCCGGCCGAGAGCAGCGATTTGTGCGCGACAGGACAACCACGTGATGCGTGGGGAATGATTCGTGCGGGGCGTCGTAACTCGCGTGCACGTTGTACAGTCTCTGCCGGTCACTCGACGGGGGGGGACAGGGGCGCCGAGCGCGCGCGCGCGCGCGCGCGCGCGCTCGTGCCCCTCTCTCTGTCTCACGCCGCGACGACACGGGCGGGGGGATCGATCGACGCCCATTTCCCGGACTGCCGGTGTCAATTGCGCCGCGCCGCTTTTTTGCGACGGCGGCGCCGCCCGCGCGGCGAAGCATCGAATCGAATGCATTAGGGGATCGGAGAGGGTTCGTCGAAGCGTTTGCCTGTGTTTTGATGAAGAGGATGCCCATAGTCATATGCGTAGTTATTTGAAAACCCAAACTGTGACTATGTCACATTATCAAAATGGAAACAAAAACAGAGAAGATTAGCAAGGCCCCTGTGTAAGGATGACTCTTGACAAATCGGTCGAGTTTCCAACGTTTCGCTCGCCCACGGGCGAGCCGCGGACTTGGTCCCACCCGCGTGTCGGGCTGGGGCGACCGGCATTCCTGTGCACACTCCGGCGACCCGGAGCCAGCGCTTGCTTTGTTTCGATTCTCTTTTTTTTTTTTTTTGGAAAAGGGGGTTGCGGCTCCTTTTTTTTTTTTTTCCAGTCCCCCCCTTCTCGCGCGCGGTCTTCTCTGCGTGCTGGTCCGGGGATCGATTCTGCGTGACTCCTCGGAATTCCCCGACGGACCGACCGGCGCGCGGCGCAGCGCGGGACCCGCGCGCCGCGGCGCCCTCTCCGGCCGGGCACCGGTGGTACATACTGTATGGTCTGAGGCCACCCCGACTGTTGTGATTACATCACCCCCATGCGGCGCTGGTGACCAGCCGCGCCGGGCGGCTGGCTGGCGTCTCACACCCCCGCTCCTCCTCCCCCCACCGCCGTCCCCCCTTCCGCCCGCTTTCTTGCTCGTCCGCCGCCGCCGCCGTCGCTCCTCTCCCGATCGTGGTCGGGGTCGTGCTTGTGCGACCGCTTGCGCTTCTCGTCCTTCCCCCCGGACGTCTTGCCCGACTTGCGCTTCTTGGGCACGACGGTTTTGGCCTCCTCCTCCGCGACGGCCGCCAGCTCGGGGCGCACCCCGCGCAGCCGGAGCAGCCACTTGCCGGCCATTTTCGGCCGCGAGTGCAGGCTCGCGCGCCAGCAGCGCACGAAGTTTTCGCTCGAGCAGAAGTTCTGCGTGACCGCGACGGTGGGCTCGAGGTTGATGACGGCGTGCCACCAGCCATCGGGCACGAAGATGGTCTCGCCCGCGTGCTGCACGAGCTCCACGGGCGGCGCTATCTCCCCCTCGTCGGCCGCGCGGCGCAGCCGCGGCAGGATCTTCGAGAACCACACCGCCGCCTCGTCGCCCTCGCCGGACGGGTCCACCAGCGCCTTGGGCGTGTCCGGCGGCAGCAGGCACCAGCGCTTCGAGCCGCTGATCACCGTGTTCCACGCGGCGGTCGCCAGCGGGTCCACGTGCGCCCACGTCCCCGCGCGTGGCCCGCCGATGACCAGCCAGCGGTACGGCGGCCGGCGGCCCTCGCCCACGTGCTGGAAGAGGTCCTCGCTGAAGAGGTGCGGCACGCGAAAGTCGTCCAAGAGCGCGGCCGTCGACTTGCCGTCCTCGGAGAACGTCGAGTCGAACAGGTACATGGGCGCGTCGTCGCGCTGGTGGGCTGCGAGTGCGCCGCGCACGCGCGCGGCGGATGCGATTGGTTGCGGGGTGGTTCGGGGGTGGCGGTGGCACAGTCAGCGGCGTGCGGCCGCAGCCCGAGCGGGCGCAGCGGCGGCGGCGAGGCGCAGCGGCTTCGCCGCCAGGGCGTACCTCGGTCGAAGAGATAGTAGCAGAAGTACTTGAACTTGAGCCGCACCGGGTACCCCTCGTCGTCCTCCCCGACCTTCAGGCGCGCCTCGGCGTAGCGCGCGCGCAGCCGCTCGAGCGACCACTCGCCGTCGCGATACGCCGCCCAGTCGTCGGCGAGGTGGGTCAGCACGCACGGCGTGCGCCGCCGCTCGAACCGCGCCGCGAACTCGCCAGCGTCCAGCCGGCGGCCGTCGAGCACCGGCACCTGCGGATGCGCGCGCGCCGGTGCGCGCGCGGCCGTGAGGCACGGCTCATCCGCGAGGCCCATCTGCGCCCACGCGCGGTCGGGAGCGATGTCAGTCTTTATCTCCTTCTTGGCGTCGCGTATGCGCGCCTCCACCTTGGGGAGTCGCAGGCCGTCGGGTTGGAGGGCGGTCGGGTGCGCGGGATGGGAGGGGCATGCGAGGGGCGCGCGGGTCAGCGCGCTTGCCTCGCCCGCTGCTGATGCAGCGCCGCGCCGGGGCACTCGCGGCCTCGGTGGGGCTCTCGTGACGGCGGCGCACCTGTGCGCGGTAGTCGCTTCTCTGCAAAGCCAGATCGAAGCGCTCCGATGGTGGTGCGAACACGGGCGCTAGGAGCGGCTGTGCAGCGGGCGCTTGCTTGCCCGGGCACGCGTCGGCTGAAGCGGTGGCCGGCACCGCCTCAGCGAGTCCGCCGCGCCCGACGACGGCGGCCGCCGCGTGCTGCTGACACATTCTGGCCGGCCAGGCGCGTGTGCAGGATCGCGGCGGAGGGCTGGAGGTTGCGCGGTGGCCGCGGCGCGCGCGTGCGAGCCTCGGAGTCCCTGCTCCCCGCGCACCGCCACCGCCTCGTCGGCTGCCGCTCGCGGCCTGCGGCGCCCGCCCTCCGCGGGCGAGCCACGCGAGGGCAAGTACATACAGCCCATCGACGCCCGAGCCGAGCGCGCTCCACGCCGCGCCGTCCCACTTGGCGATACCCACCCCCCTCCACACCGCACCGTTGCTCCGCTCCGTGTGCCTGCCGCCAGCAGGCGGTGGTGGCGCGCCGGCGGCTGCTCTGTGTCATCCGCCACACTGAATGTACTGACTGACTTTCCTCCATGCGTGCTCCGACCGACCGAGCCTCCCGACGAGCCCCCGCGCCTGCGCACTTTTCCCGGTCGACTGGGCCGCGAATCCACCGCGGCGCGCCGGGATCGCGCGGACGCGTTCCGCGCGAAGCGGGGACCTCCATCGAACGCGCAGCCGCCGACCCACCGGCATGCATGCAAATGTACCTGGTACAGTGTACAGTACAAACAACTGTACGTACAGTGTGATGAAGAAGTAAGTGCGTGTTGGCAGCCTTCGACGGCCCCCGCCCGCCGCCGCCACCGCCACCGCGCCCCACCACACGGCGCGCACCGCCATGGGCTCCGGAGCGCCGCGCAGCAGCCATTCCACGCGCCACAGGCTCAGCCGCAGGTGGCCGCGCGCCGCGCCGCCAACGCGCGGCGGCAGCGCCGCGCCCTCGATGGGCGGCGGGAAACAC
>RQSC01000518.1:72509-130009 GCA_013416795.1 Prasinococcaceae sp. CCMP 1430
GCCCCCTTTAGCCACTCGGGCCGCGCATGGACTCCCGGCCGGGCGCGACGCCCGCGGCCGGCCGAGGCGCGCGACGTCCCCGCCAGTCGCGGGGGAGCAGACAAGGCGGGGGGCCGGGGGGGGGTGGTGAAGGAGAGCCAATTAAAAATAATTTGCTTACAAAAATCATGAAAATATCGCCTTGACAAAAAAATTGAAGGTGACCTGGCATTCCTACTCTGCGTGTGCCGGGAGTGATCAGCCGCTTATGTAGTAAAGGACTGGACGCCTCGCGGGCGCGGTGACTTGGTGAGGTCGTCGGGGGCTGGCGTCTGGACGGGTGTGTGTTGACGCGGGTAGCAAGCCGCCACTAAAGCCCGTAGGGTGAGCGTCATGCATGCATGCGCGGCTGCGTACACGGGGTGCGGGAGCATCCATCGGTGCGATCCGTGCGGGGAGGCGTGCACGCTGTGGACTGCCGGAGTGTGCCGAGCCATCGATCGACGCGAGCAGTGCCAGACGCGGCGGCGGTGCCGCACGCCCTGCTCCTGAGGATTCTCGCGCCGCGGTGCGTCCCTACAGCTCGCCGAAGCTGTTGCCCCCCCACTCGAATGCGCGCACGAAGCGATCGTGCATGTCCTTGGCGCTCGCGCAGGTTGGCACGCGCAGTGTCCAGAAGCACGTCGAGGCCACGGGCAGCCGCGTGCACCGCACCCCGATGGCTGCGCCGGCGGCAGAGGCCGACGCGGAGGGGGGATGCGCAGGGACGTCTGGCACGCTTTGCCCTCCTCCTCGCTTTTGGCTGGGAGCGCGGGCGGACGTCTTGGTGCTCGAGGCACAACACGCCCGGCACGCGCAGCGGGTGATGTTGATGCGCCCCGCGACGGCGGCGCTTCGGTTGTGCAGTCCTCCTGGAGGCACGGCCCGCAGACCGCAGCAGAAGCGGAGGAAGCGCGCAGATTCCTCGCCAGAGAAGGCGCCCAACGTGTCGAGCAGCATCGCTTTGACTGCGTCGCTCGGGGCGTTCGCTCTCGTGGTCGAGAAGTGCAAAAGCGGACGCAGGTCCGTCGTGAGCGGAGTGTCACCGCAGAGGAGATCCTCGAGCTCGCGGCCAGAGAGTCCCTCGAGCGCCGCGGCGAGGGGCGTGTGGGCGCGGAAGCCTCGGCGCAACGCCGCAAGCGCAGGGACGCGAGACTCGCTCGCGCCGCCGAAGAGTGTCTGCTGCATCTTGCGGTGCACGAAGTCGCGACGGTCTGCGACGGTGACGTGCGGAGGGCTTGGGCCGTCTGACTCATCAGACGAGCCTTCGCCGCCGTGGCTGAGACGCAGCGGCAGGTGCATCGAGGCCAGTGTCGCGGGCGAGGCGCGCAGGATGGCAAAGAGGCTGCCAGCTGCGACCGGGTCAAACGCTGCCACTTCGGCCATTGTGACGGTGCTCCCAGGCGCCTCCTCCCCGCTCGTGGCGAGGTACGAGAACACGCTCGGCGCGAGGCTAGCCACGGGCGCCGGCACACCTTGAACGAGCGCTCGCGCGAGGGCTGCGCCCACGAGCTCGAGCGCGTCGCGCGCTGCATGCCGCGACGGCACCACAGTGGGCTGCTCGGTACCCACAGGTTCGAGCGGTCCCAGGCACGTCTCGAAAAGCCCTGCGCTCGGGTCGACAGCAGACGCTAGGAACTCGCCGAGAAACTCAGCCATGCAGCCGCCGCTGTCGAGCGCAAACTCGCCCTCGTAGGTGACCGTCAGCGGAATGTCGGGTGCCGTGGGATTGACCGCCAGCAACTGCAGTCCGGTGGCCACGATGCTTGAGCGCAACACCCTGCTGGCTGCATTGCTGCCGCGCGTCTGGGCGCGCCTGGAGCGCCCGCGCCCACGCAGAGTCTCCAGAGCGGCCGTGGCGCGCGCGATGGCCTCACGCCGAACGGTGCTGCCACCAATGCCATCGTTGGTGGCGCTGCGTGACGAATCTCCTCTCTCCAAAACCCCACCACATGACACGGCCGTTGCGCTCTTGCACGTCGGCGAGACCTCCTTAGCTGCGGCGGCCCACTTGGACCAGGCCAAAAACACACTCTGCGTCAAGTCCACCGCCTGCCTCCGCTTGGAGCGCGCCAGCTGCGCATCCCGCCGCTTCGACTGCCGCTCGATGAGGTCAACTGCGGCACTGAGTTTTCGCTGCTCCCTCGCACTCAGCACAGGCGGCTGCGCGGAGGCCTGCTGGAGACGAGCGGCACCTTCACTGTCAAGCGTGCCAGCGAGACACAGGTCCTGCATCGAAGACTCTAGGCCGCGTCCTCCGGCTGTGTCGCTCGCGTGAGCGTCAAACGCATCCCCGCATTTGGCCTTCGAGCCAGGCGCGTCTGCATGGGCGACAAAGACGCAGCGGCGGTCTGTCACGCGCTCGGTGCATTCGGAGTGCGTGTTTTGTGGCCTCGACGCCCTTGCGTTTCGCTCGCGCGACCGGCAAGTGGCAGCCCTAGTGGCGGCGGGACTCGCGGGCTCTGCCGGCCGCTGGTCGGCGGGAATGTGCCGCCGGAGAGGCGCCGGCTCGCAGCAGACACTTCCAGGCTTCTGCTCGGACTTGCCTCCATCCTGGGGCGAGGCAGGCACCACGTCTTGTGGAGACACCGCAGTGCTGTTGTACTCTGTCGCTTGCAAAGCCGGCCGCGTGCCCAGCTCTTTGTCTCTTGCGGCGACCGGCGGATTGGGGTGCACGCCTTTTCCTGCGGCCTGCGATGGCGCGTTCCGGAGCGCCGGGGCATGCACGGGGCGACCACGCTCGCGCGTCGTCACTAGCTCGAGGACATTTTCTTTGTCCGCCAGCAGCGCCGACACGGCCTCTTCGGCCTCCGCCGACGAGCGGCGGCGTGGTCGAGGCCATGCGGTCGACAGGCTGCACCGCGCCGCCATGCTGGTCGTGCCAGTGATGACCCCCCCCTCCCTGATCTCACGTGGCCGCTGTCCCTCGCTGTTCGTGGTCGGAAGGACGGCTGCTGTACGTCACGGGGAGCTATTGCTGGCCATCACCGCGTACTGTCCGAGCAAGCTGCAACGGGCAGCCACCCGCGGGCGGGCGTCGCGGGCAACGGGGTGTGCGCCTGCCCGACAGGCGGCGCCGCCACTCACCAGCGTGCTGCGCCAGCTCACGCGGGGCTGTGTCTGCTTCGCCCGGCGCGTGTCCCCCCGCAGTGGTTGCGCGGTGGTCCGCCGCGCAGTGTGCCGCCAGGTACGGAGTGCGGGAGCGAGGTGCAGCAGTGGGGTACGCCCCTCAGATTCGCACGCGCGCGTCACGCGAGCGTCGTGCCCCGCGCGCCGAGTGGCGCGCGGCGTGGCGCACCTCGGCAGCCGCCAACCAACAGGCTCGCCATCCTGCAGCGCCCCGGCGCCCACCCGCGCGGATCAATCTGCCAGGCGGCCGCCAGGGTGGCGCCCTCCCGGGAAAGCGCCCGCGCCTCCAAATGCACTGTGCGTTTTCGCTTTCGCCGCCGCACATCCCATTGTTCTGAGATGCGGGGCCATAAACTCTTCTGCGAAAATGTACGGAGCAGCGCGCGATGCCGATGCGCCGCAACGAAGCGCGCGCCAGGCTGGCTTCATGCGGCGGACGCGCACCTGCCTCGAGAGACCTCGCTCAGGCGCGGAAGGCCTGTGCGGTAGGGTAGGTGACGCCTGCACCGCCGCTCTCTTGCCCGGCGCTGCGCCAAAGCGCAACAGCTGAGCGTCAGCGCGCCCGCGCTGGAGGGATACATACACACTATGATTACATGTCCAACTGTGATCACGCCCTCTCCTGCGAGTGGAGGAAGGCGTGCAGCTTGCCAGCGCGCTGTCCGGGCATGACGGATGCTAGCACTTTCTCGTCCGCGCGCGCTATGTCGCGAAGGCTCACGCCCGGCGCATTGCGCGAGAGCTGGTGCACGTCGTTGGGATGTACGCCCGGCAGCATGCAGAGGGCTTCAACCGCGGGCGCATTGAACGCCGTGCTGTTCACGTCGGTGGCCTCGGGCATGCTCACGTCCGCGGCGGCCCGAGCGTCAGGCTCGGGGTGGCCATCTTTGAGCGCCTTGAACAGTGCGGCAGTTTGGTGCATAGACTGCGACCAGAGCAGCCTCAGGCCGGGGAAGTGCATGACGAGCAGTGCGACCTTAGAAAGGATGCTGTTCACGCTCACGTCGTCGCCCAGGTCCGTGCTCTCAGCAAGGAAGAACGGCCCCTGCGAGCTGAACTCGACCAGCAGCACAGGCGTGCGGTAGCACTTTGCCATGGAAGCGCATTGCTTGTAGAGGCGGCCAGACGCAAATGACTGCCTGAGGTCGCTCAAACTCTTGCGCTCGACGCACACGGTCGGGGACAGGACGTAGTCAGCCACCTCGAGCGTGACAGGCTTCACGTGGAAGCCCATGCTGTGCAGCACGAGTGGCAGGTTGGACATGAACTCACGCATGTCCACTACGATGACAGGGCGGCCTGCAGTCCCAGAGCCTGCGCTGCCCCTGGCATTGCCACCGCTACTACGGGCAGCGAAGGGGCCAGATGCGCCCAAGCTGACGGGCACGCCGAGGGCGCTGATGCCGTTGTGGATCGAGCGACTGTCTCGCTTGAAAGGCACCTCTCCATTTTGGTCCAGAGCGCCCCCACCCGCGGTCACGCCGTCCTTTTTGCAGAGCATCTGCTTCGCAAAGATGAGGCCTTCAACGAACGCGCGCGGTCAGCCGGGTCAGCGCAACAACGCGGCACTTCGTGCTCGGAGACGCATCGAAATTGCGGGACAGCGCTCGTCAGCACACCCGCGCTGGCATTGCCACCACGCTTACCTTCGAAGGCACTCTTCTCCTCCTGCACGCTGCTCACGAACTGCTGTGCCTCGATGCTCTCTTCGTACATGAGCAAGAAGCACTTGAGCACGTCTCGACCGGGTCCGCCGCCCGCGCAGAAGGTCTCGAGCTCACGAATGACCTGCGCGTGTATGTCATACACCACCACAGCGCGCGGACGCAAGTCCCACAGCGGGCTGATGCACGGCCCGTCCTGTGTTGCATGGAAAAACACGCGGCACGGTGGCGGCGCGCCCTTGCCGCCACCGCCACCGCTGGCACCTTGCACAAGCACAGAACGGTATGACTCGCCCTCGGCCATTCCGCCCGGTCGACAGCTCCCCTCCGATCCTCCTGTGCTAGCGGTGCCAGCAGCCCCAATCACTTGGGCGGCACTGGCTCGCACAGCGGCCGGTGTCGCTGCGCTGCTGCTATCGGCGCCGGTACTAGCCCCAGTCCCGGCCGTGCCCCCGCCTCCTCCCTCGCCGCCTCGCGCCTTGCGCTTCTTGGGTTTTCCGGCCGCGCGCACTGGCCTTGATTTGAGCCTCGCGTACGCGCGTTGCATGAACTGCTCGGCGCCCTCAGTAAGCACGGACTCAAGCTGCAGCGCCGTGCCCTGGTCTCTGACGACAACGAGTACTGGCACCTCCTCCTCCAAGTCATGCTCGGCGGCCACCTCGCCAAGTACGTCGCGCAGCAGGCCCCACTTGGGCAGCGGCTCGAGGCAGATGACCTCTGCGCCAGACCCACCGCTCTTGGTTGCCACGCGCCGCTGTGCCGAATCGAACACAGAACGCGCGATGTCGAGCGACAGCCACACCGAGCGCTGGCCCTCAGACTCGCGCAACCCGACGAGGTACGCCAGAAAGGTGGCGGCATCGTGCGTGAGCAACAGAGTGGCGATCGTGCGAAGCGTACTCAGGTCCCCCAGGATGAGTTTGAGGCGGCGGGGGAGCAGGTGCCAGACTGTGCCTTTCTGCCGCTTGACGAGCTCATCGATTGGTGCGAGCAACCCGTGCTCAACGGTCAGGCCCGTAACGTCAAGCTCGGTAGACGTCGCGAGCTCCTTCAGGCAGTGCTCCATCGCCTGAACAATGCCACGCTGCACCGCAAGCATGGCGGCGGTGAGTGGTTGCTGAAGTTCGACTACTTGCGGAGGCCGTGCGTCGAGCACGCGCGCGACGTCGACCTGGAAGCGCGGCCACAGCACGAGGCGCGGTGCGCCGAGCAGTCCCGCGACCTGCTCGACGCGCGACGTGTTCTTGAGCGAGCGCGGCGTCGCGCTCAGCCCGCAGATGTGTGTGCTGGCATTGCCCTCGCGTATGAGCCGGACGGCGAATGCCTCGGGCGACACGTCCTGAAGCCTGTGCGCATTCATCACGACGACTCTGCGCACCTGCGAAGGCTTGAGCCGGCCAGTGAGTAGGTCCACCACGAGGATGCGCGTGGTGACGAACATGCTGGCCGAGCTGCGAGAGTACATCACGGCTCGGTGCTCCCCTGTGTAGTCAGCGGTCACCTCTACGGGGAAGCGCACGGCTGACGCAGCCGATGATGCTCCGAATAGCCGTACGAATTCGCACTTGACTGCGTGACGGTCGCTCTCAGTCTCACCAATGCACAGAAGGAGACCTGCGCTGGATCCACCGGGCAGGCTCGCACGCTCAGAGTCCTCTGCAGCGCTGGCTACCACACGTGTGGCCCCGCTGCCGCTGGCACCGGCGCTTGCGGCGGCGGCGCTCTGCCCCTGTGCGCCGGCGCCAGCGGGTGCACTGTCCTCAGCGCATCCGCCATCACCATCATTCCCGCCAGCATCAGCGCCCTCCCCCTGCGCGGTGCCAAGGCCGTATGCGGGGCAGCCATTCCCACCTGACTGAACCCCCGCGCGCGCACGCGCGAGCAAGTGCGCAGCGACAGAATGGACCGCGCAGCCACTCGCGAAGACAGACAGCGACGCATGTGGACCGGCCGTGGCTCCTGCAACCATGTAGCGCACGAGGGTCGCAGCGTCTGTCGGCAGCGCAGCCCGGCCGTCCGCATGTTCCGCACCCAGCTGGTCGGACTCCATCGCTCCGGTCGTTCAGGCCAAGGAGCTATGCAGTCCTCGTGCGCATACGGGCGGTGGCCGCGTGCTCGGCGGCTGCAGGCGGGATCGGATCGGTGAGAGAGAGAGAGGACGAGCCCCGCGACCGGCAGCAGCAGCGGCAGTCCCGGCGCCAGCGCCGGCGGCGCGGCGGTCGCGGGGGCGCGCAAGCCTTCCTCCGCTTCGGCGCTGCGGTGGGGGGCATGTGCGCGTGCGGAGTGTGGCACTGCCCTGCGCGAGGAGCGCTGTGCGCTCTCCGGTCAGGGGCGTGCTGCCGCGGCGGTGAACGCGGGCACCGGTCATGAGGGCGGCGAGCGCGAGCGGACCTCGGCGCGGGCGTGCGATGGCCACGCGGGCCGCATTGCTGCTCCGGGTGATCTGCGGATCTCCATCGATGCCTGCCGGTTCGTTTCGCCGCGCGTCCGCAGCTTTCCCAATCGTTCTTCCATAGAGCCGCGCGCGGCGTTTCGCTTCGCGCGGCGCCGCCGCTGCGCTTCCGCGCCGTTCAGCGCTTCGTCGATCGCAGCCCGGATCGTGGGGTCGGAATGGCCACGGCGTGGCGTGAAGCGCGCGAGTTGCCGAGCTCGCGCGGCGGGCGCGGGGCACGGGGCGGCACGCTCGGCGCGGCTCCTCGAGGCGAGGCGATCGGGACGACGCGCCATTCGACACTCCCACGCGCGCCACGGACGGGGGCGCCACAGCGCGAGAGGGAACGCAAAGGCAGCAGGCAAGCCCAGGAGGTTTCGGCGCCAGAGGGCGCGCGGGGCGGGCAGGTGTGTGCTTCGGCTGGGACTGGGTGGACTCGGAGGCGACCTGGGACCCTTGACACACCCGGCTCCCGCACAGACGAACGCCCCTCAAGACGTGCGCGGCAGCCCATATCTCCTGGTGCACGCTGCGTGCGGCAAATGGCGACGCCCGGGGAGTGGTACGCGTCGCTGCCGGTGGTGACACGTACGTGGGGCACAGCATGCGTCGCGACAACGGCGGCGCTGTCCTTCGGCATGGTCACGCCATACACGCTGTTGCTGGACTTCGGCGCGATCGTCAAAAAGTTCGAGGTGAGTACTTTCGCTCGCTTGTTTGCTTGCGGAGGACATCGCAGCGTTGGCAATGGCGAGTAGGTGCTCTGCCACCCAGCGTCGCGATTGCTCTCCGAGCAGTAGCACTTGCAGTCGCGCACCACGAGAGGCTCAGCGACAGACAAGCGCTGACAGACACGCACGCACCACGTGCTCCCCTCCCCCCCTTTCCTTGGACCCCTCTCCGCCGCCTTCCCCCGCCACGCGCGCGCATATGTGCGTGGACTTGCATGGTCGCCCCTGCCGGCCACGCCATGCATGCGCAGATCTGGCGGCTGGTGACGCCGTACCTGGTACTCGGGGGCTTCGGCTTCCCCTTCCTGATGAACCTTCTCTTCATCATGAACTATGCGGTGCCTCTTGAGGTGGCGACTTTCGAGGGGCGCAAAGCAGATTTTGGGTACATGCTCTTTGTGGGCATGGTGGCGATGTTGCCCTTCGCATGGACGCTGTCAATGCCGTTTACTGCGGTGCCACTGGTATTCATGCTGATGTATGTGTGGAGCCGGTACAACCCGAACAGCCAAGTGTCGCTGTATGGTGTTCTCAAGCTGCAGAGCTTCTACCTGGTACGGCTGTGGGCGTGCGTGCGTGCGTGCGCGTGCGTTCGTCGCTCGGTAGACCGCAGCAAGGCTAACTGTGCGCGCCACGCCTTCAACAATCCCATGCCTGCGCACCCTGCGCCCGCGCAGCCTTGGGCCATGGTTGCCATTACTATGCTGCTTGGCAACGACCCCATTCCTGACCTGGTGGGCATCGCTGTGGGGCACGTGTACTACTTCCTGGTCGAGTTGTATCCGCGCGCCGGCGGGCCAGCGCTGCTAAACACACCCAAGTGGTTCGAGTCCATGTTCTTCTCGCTGGGGTGAGCAGGTGGAGGATGCGACGCGCCGGTGCGCGGGTGTGGCAGTTTCTGTATGCGTGGACTTGCGCTGCTCGACTCGCTCCTGACCATTGCTTTCGCGCGTTCCCGTTGCTGACCTCACCAATAGGTTTCGAGGCGACACGACGACACGCGCGCAGGCGCAGGCGCAGCGGGCGGCCGGGTTCAGAGCATTCGGCGGTGGCGGGAGGCGGCTGGGGGGAGACTAGCAAGCTACTGTAGCTAGAGAACGCTCGGCTTCGGAAAGCCGATCCTTGAAATGACCGGCAGTGGCCACGACGCTACTTAGTTAGCTTGGCGCAATGCGGTCGGCGACATCCCATGCAGGGCCCGCAGCGCGCCGCTCTATCAGCGACATCTGTGTGATGAGATCGACTGCGCGGAAGCTTGCTTGGGCGTGCGTCATGCAGTGTTGCGCATAAGGTGCTCTGCCGACTGCGGGTCCGACTCAGCAAGCTCGACGAGCTCGTCCGCCTTGGCGACTGTCGACGCCACCACGCGCTTGTTGGTCTCCTGCTGGTGTCCCGCGAGCAGGAGTTCGTCCAGCAAGAAGTACGCCCTGTGAAAGTTAAATACCAGATCCAACTGTGTGATACGTTGTGTGCACGGCGCCAGCGCAGAAGCGCAGAAGAGAGCAGCGTCAGCTATGGGCCGCTGCGTGATTGCCGCACGGTCTCCCTGATACACGCGTCAGGTCAAACACACGTGCATCGACAGGTGATCGTCGATAACAGATGCACGAACCTCACACACGTTCCCAAAGTACCGGTCGAGGATTTCGACAAATTGGGAGATCAAGTCGAGCGTCGCCAGCTCGTTGTCCGCCATGTCGGTGGCCACGGCAAAGAAGAGGCTCGCAAAGCGGCGATATACGATCTGCCTCGGCCACGAGGACGGGTAGGGGAAGGGGCGGTGCGAGGGAAAGAGCGTGCGCACCGTCAGTGCAAGCTCGGGACCATCACGGAGAGGGTATCACGTGCCTCGGCTGTCTCGTGCGACACACGCGGCAGACGGGACCGAGTTGCGGGCCCGACCGAGCAGCGTGTCCTCTCCGCAAGCGTCTCTAGCTAGCTAGCTAGAGCTAGCTTTCGTCACAACTCACCTTCTTGTCGTCGCGCCATTCGATGAAGCTGCACATCCGGTTGGCATTTGGCCCTTTGGTGCGGGCCAAGACTTCGGAGACTATGCCGTACTGTACCTTCCGCCGCTCCTTCGTGGTGGGCGCGCCGCTGTAGAACTTGGCCAGCCGCACCTTCCCCTGCTTGGAGAAGAGTAGCACTGCGTGGATCATCCTCGCACAGTCCCTCGAACGCGCCGCGTAAAGGCAGGCAGTCGCTCCACGGCGCGCGGCCCTGCCGCTCCTCAACACCCGCGCGCAATAAAAAGGCCAAATCCCCAAGTCACGGTGCAGGCGCGGAGCGCGCAGGCCGGGCGTCCGTGGGACCTGGCTCCCGCCGCGGGCCCCGGTGACTGGGGTGCCGAGGCGACGCGCGGCCCCGAGGGGTCGTCTGGCGCGGGGACAGGGTGCTGCCCACTCCTTCGCGGCACGCTGCGACGCCGGCACCCGTCACGGACCTTCATTCAGTACTTTCGGGCGATATTGCAGGAATGTCTCAGAATGTCTGTGTCAGCGTGCCCCGATGCGTCCCAGGTGACCAAAGAACCGCGGCCCGAGTTCTCGCGGACTAGCCCGTTTTTTTTAGGAAACGATAAGACATCTTCACCGCAACAGGCAGAGCGAATCGAAGCTTTGTTTCGTCGGACATCGCCGATTCTTGGGTCGGGGGCGAAGTGTTCCTCGTTTGGAGTCGTGGTCGATGTGACGTCTGTGTCCCAAGCCATGGGCGAGCGCGAGGCGCTGAGAGCGCCAATCCTTGCGCGGAGCACGAGCCTCCGCCGCGAGGCGGCCCCGCTTGGCACACCGCACGGCACACGCGCGCGATGCTCGTGCCTCGCCGCCGCGCCATCAGCATGCCTGGCGTGAGCGAGCTCCGCACAAAGCTGGCAGGCTTTGTCGTAGGCGTTAGCTTCGGACATACGTTGGGCCGGAGCTTTGCCGGTGCAGGTGCCAACGACGACAGACCAGTCCTGGCCCGCATGTCTTCCGAGGCTGGCAACGCTGAGCTTGCCGAAGAGTGCTTCGCTGCCCCCACTGTCACTGACAGTCCAACTGAGCAAGAAGTTGCGAAGAGTGTCAAATGTCAGGCAACCGAGACCGTCGCCCAAGCTGAAGCTGACGACGGCCTCGCGGAGCTCGCCGCTTACCTCGCGGCACGTGCCCTCTTGCTTGCGATTGCGGACGTCGGTTGTGCACCGGCCAGCGCGCAGCCTGATCCACAAGCCTTCTCAACGACGGACACCGGGAAGGACGAGTCCGAGGGCGACGTAAAGGACTCGCAGGAGGGCGAGGGCGCGGGTGACAGCCAGGGTGGCAGCTGCGCAGGCTGGCAAGAGACACGCGCCGCCCTTACGAGCACTGTCGGCGAGGTTGCTGCGAGAGTCCGCGCATGCGGCACACACGCGCTCAGATGGGTTGTACGCGAACTCGTTCGTCTGAACCTCGTGGAAGCGATTGCTGTCGTGCTCGCCGCTCTCCCACCTTCGCTCGTGATCGCGTCAGGCCTGTTCACAGACTTGACAAGGGCAACGCGGAACCGGCCGATGACCACGCAGCTGCTGGCGATCATCCGCATTTAGTTAGCTATTGCGTGCGCGGACGTAAAATCCGGCGCGGGGTGCACAGTCTGAACCAGGGGTGTTTTTGTTTCAGCCTGTTTCGCACAACTCCGCGTGGAGGCGCCCGCCCCGCAATCAGGAGGGCACAACGCGCGCGCGCGCGGTGGGCGAGGGTGGGGCGCGGGTGGGGGGCGAGGCAGAATGCAGGCTTCGAAGCAGGCCGCAGAAGCTCGCGCCCACGCGATGACATCGGCGACACGGTGTCAGCGGCGCGCGGCAGCGCCGCGGGGGCCGGCACAACGCACACGGTGGCGAACAGGCGCGGCGCGCGCCCGCGCCCAGGCGTGCGTGGGAGCGCAAGCGGGCGTTGGCGCGGGCAGGGGCGAGGACCCGAGCGTGGGTGCGTGCACCGGGGGAGGAGTGGAACCGTGCCCGAGCTCTGTGGGCAAGGCACAGGAGCCCGCAGCTGCGGAGCTCGCGATGACGCGCGAGGCACTGGCGGACGGCGGGCACAAGACAGTGCTCACGGCGTATCGCACCTACGTCGATGCGCTGATCGCAGCTGCCGAGGTAGCGCCCAGCGGTCAGGTGGACTTGAGCTTCACGCCGCCGACGGAGCTCACTTGGGAGGTGCTGCTTACAGCAGGCATGGCAGGCCACCTGGAGGGTGTGCGTGCGGGGTACAATGCGTACCTTGATGCAGCGGAGGCCGTGTGCACGGCGATGCATTTGGAGGCCTCAAGCGATGCCAGCAGCAGCACGTACACAGGAGGACCGCCGCCGGCTGCGGTCGCAGCGGAGATGGACTGCATCGACGAAGCGTGCGCCGCTGCGCTGGGCGCGGCGGGCGACGTGAGTCTCGCCATGCAGCGCACACAGATCATGCTCGGTGCGGTGACGGAAGGCTCGCGGGCGCCGCTGTCTGCGCGCTTGCTCGTGTCCCTCGGGAAGAGCCTGCAGAGACACGCGGAAAGCGCGCGCGAGAATGCGCGCGGAGGTGGCACGGGGTTCGACATCCTCAAGAGTGGCAGGGGCATGGCTGCGGTAATGGGGTGCCTGTGCTGTCAGCCAGGCGCTCAGGGCGACGCGCTGCGGGCAGAGTTTGCGGCCTTACTGCGCGGCTGGGCTGAAGGGCCGGGCTTTGCTGGTGCGAAGGAATTCGGCGCGATAGAGGTGCTCGAAGGACTTCTAGACGCGTGTGGCGCCGCGCCACGCTTTGCGGTCGGCACGCGTGTCGTGTGCGAAGCTGGCGAACCGATGACCGGAACAGTCCTCGCGCACTGGTGGCGCCACCCGCAGTGGGATGCCCAGGACCCCGCAGCCGTATATCAGGTCGAGCTTGAGGGCAACGGCGAGCTTATCTTCGTGCCATTGGACCTCGACAAGTGCATCCGGGCGGCGTAAGGCCGAAAGTGCCTTCAGCGCAGCGCGCGCGCGCATTTTACGCTAAATTGCGAGGTCTGTGGCGCACGCACGGAGGCAGGGCTCTGCCGCCCGCTGCACGCTGCATCGCACTTAGGAGCCGCACGAGGATGCGTGCAAAGGGAGTGCGTGAGTACTTGCCACGTGCATTTATGGCGGGAGCAGGCTCGGGAGGGTTTGAATGGGGATACAGATAGCTGCTCTCTCTCTGCTTGCGCCAACAGGTCTGCTGCGATGGCAGCTGCCGCTACTGCCACGCGAAGCAGCTACTTCTTCTTCAGGAACTCCGATACCCAGTCTATTCCTGCGGACAGCCCCTCGCCGGTCAGCGCGTTCGACGCCACGATCTGCCAGGGTCTGTCCTTGATCTCGCTCAAGCCGAGAGCTTGCATAGTCTCAACTGCTGACAGCGAAGATGGGAGGTCTTGCTTGTTTGCAAAGAAGAGCACTGGCACGGGGGACATCGCCTGGATGAGATCGTCGCGACACGAGTGCGCGCGTCAGCATCGCACCCTCGTGAAACATGCTTTGCTTGCTATCACAAGCGCAAGCGCGGCTGATGCGTGTGAGTGACGGAGGCTGCGATGACTGGTCGTACACCTACCTTTGAGCTGAGCATCATCTCGAGCTCGTCCTTGGCGACCGCCATGCGCAGCTTGTCGGAAGTGTCCACCACGAAGATGACCGCCTGCGCGTCGCGGTAGTAGCGCTCCCACAGGTTGCGATAGCGGCCCGCGCCGGACATGTCGAAGACAGTAAACGCGCACCCATTCTGCGCGGACGCGCCAGGCGTGCGCGGCAGCGAGCGGGAACGCGGCGTGAGCGCTTGGTTAGCTCTGGGAGTTTGCATCCCCCGCGCGTCTGCACGGGCGCCTCTGGTCGAAAGCCCGCGCACGCTTGCGTGCGAATCGCACCTTCTTGAACTCGTCGACAGTGAAGCCAACGGTGGGCACGACCTCGCTGACCTCCGCCCTCTTCGGCTTCAGTTTGTTGATTATTGTGGACTTGCCACTGTTGTCCAGGCCGACGACCAGCACGTTCACCTTCTTCGCGCCGCTGAACGCCCCGAAGAGGCGCTTCCAGAAGCCCATGGCACGCGCGACGCCGCTCGACGCGCGAGGGCGCGCGCGCGCCACGGCCGCCTCCCCGGACTCGCACCGATCCCTCGGCCACCCAGTAGACGAGGCCGGGCCCCTCCCACTACGCTGCGCACCGCGCGCGCTGTGCCCTCGCCCCTCTCACCCTCAAGCGGCCCCCCTTCCCCGCGGCGCAGCTCGCCGGGCGCGAACACCGCGGGGGCGGTCCGGGGGCGCGGCCCCGAACCCGACCGCGCCCCGAATTTCGTCACCGCCCCGCACGTCGCGAACATACAAATGTTACTTGGTGGGCACGGCGATGTCAGAATTCGTCCGTGTTCCCCGTGCTTTTTCTTCTTCTGCGTCATCCCCCGCTCCAGCGGTTCCCCCAGCCAGCAAGCACCGCCCCCCGGTCCCACCCCGCGGCGTCAAGCAGCCCCGTCAGCCTCGGCTCGCCAGCCCCGTTTCCGTTGTTGGTTTGGTGCGGGGGGGAAAGGTCTCGGTCGAGGCGCCCGCCCGCTTTCGTTTTGATGTGATGGCTGGCAAAAGTTTTAGTTTTTGCACCGCGGCTGAGCCGACGCCCCCCCCCAACGGGCAGGAATACAGTATGTTGCGGCGGGAGCTCCCGCTCCGCCCGGATGGTGCTGTGCGAGTTTGGTGCCCATCCGCTGCGCCACTGTGGGGCATGGGGGCGGCGACGGCGGTGACCGTGCAGGGAGCCGCTGCGGCCTCTGCTGGCAGGGGTGGTGGCGGCGGCGGCGGGTACCGCCGAAGAGTGGGCGGTGCTCGGAGCGCTTGCCACACGCACCGCGCGTGCGCGCGGGCGGAAGCGGCGCTTGAGGCACTCGCGGCGGCGGCGGCGGCGGCGGCCGGCGGGCGCGGCCTGCACGTCGCACGCATCGCATGGGCGCCCCTACGCGCCCCCCTTCTCGCGCCGTTCAGCATCGCGTCGACCACGCTCTGCAACCTGGACAACGTTGCGGTGCGCGTCGAGCTGAGCGATGGTAGTGTGGGTCACGGGGAGTGTGCGTGCCTGCCGCCGGTGACCACCGAGGACGCCGCGCGCGCGGCGAGCGGCGCTGAGGCTGCGGCCGCAGCGCTAGCTGGCTGCAGCGTCGCGAACTGGCAGGAGCTGTCGCGCCGGCTGGCTACTGTGCTACCCTCGCATAATTTTGCCTCGACGCGCGCCGGCGTCGAGGTTGCGCTCCTTGATGCTCTTGCGCACGCAGCGCGCACACCACTGCACGCGGCGTTTGGGGGGCGCGAGCCACGGCTGCGCACAGACATCACCGTGCCAATCTGCGTGCCATCTGAGGCCGAAGCGCTCGCGAGGGCGTACGCGGCGCGTGGATTCGACACACTGAAAACAAAGACAGGCGGCGCGGACGGCGGCGGAGACGAGGCTGCGGACGCTACAGGCGGCGTGCGTGCCGACGTCGAGCGCATGCTCGCCATAGTGAGGGGCGCACCCGACGCACGGCTGGTCGTCGATGCGAATTGTGGCTACAGCGGTCGTCAAACGGAGGAGTTCCTGGCGAGCCTGGACGCCGAAGGAATCGTGCTTGAAGTGCTCGAGCAGCCCACAGCACGAGACGACTGGGATGCTCTTGCCGCCGCGCGCCTATCCTGTGAGCGTCGGGGTATCAAGCTCGCCGTGGATGAGCAGGTGCGGGACTACGAGGACGCGCGGCGAGTCATCGAGGGCCGTCTCGCTGACGTGATAAACATCAAGCTCGCGAAAAGTGGCGTCGGTGAGGCGATGCGTATCGCTGAGCTTGCGAAGAGGAAAAAGGTGGGACTCATGCTCGGGGGCATGGTTGAAACCCGCCTCCAAATGGGCTTCGGTGCCTGTTTGGCTTCAGGGCTGGGGGGCTTTGACTGGGTCGATCTGGACACGCCGCTCCTGCTTGCGCAAGACCCCATTGCGCCGGGAGGCATCGCCCCGCCTACGAACGCATTGTATGACCTGACGCAGTATGACGGGCATGGACATGGCATGGTCCCGCTCGCCTTCGGCGGCGTGCCCGCCATTGGGCGCGCGGGGCGAGCCAGCTAGGCTTGTACAGTATTATGAATAATTAAAAAATGCGAGGGCTCGTCGTCATGCGAGCATCTCGGTCTTGTACTGCCTGTACTCGTCGAGCGATGTCTGCGCGTAGCGCGTGGCGAAGACAGCATCTGTGACGGACAGCGCCGTCATCGGGAAGGGATGTTGGCAGCGTCCGAGGGCGCTCATGAAAGAGTGCCTCGGGATGATGCGTCCATTCTGGCGGTCCACACATGGCACGCGAGCGCTCGGGTCAGCGCAGGCGTGTGTGTCCGTCGCGCGTCGCTCTCTCCGAGGCGCGTGACTGCCAGCGTGAGTGCGCTTGCGACAAGTGAGGAACGCGCGCGGAACGCACCAGGCTCAGGGAGAAGTACGTGGGAAACGAGGCGGCTGTCGCCGCGCTGCCACCAATATCGCCCTCAAGGTACTCATACTTTGGCCGAAGGTTTCGATTGACGTCGAGCCCGAGAACCTGTGGCAGTCCTGTGACTGTGCGGATGACCATGTCATTGTCCATACCGATCTCACGCAGGAACGCTGTCTTTGGCTCCATGGAGGACACGCTGTAGCGCAGCACTTGCGGGTGTCGCTCGACCATGTAGCCGACGTCCCCGCGGTCGAGGCCGAGATCCTCGTAGAACAGCAGGCGCTCGAAGACGCCCTCAGCTTCGATGTTGCGCGTGAGCACTGCGGGGTCGCGTGCGATCACCCTGCCCGTATACGACGAGTCGACGCCGATCACCTCGCAAAGGAAGCGCGTCTTCTGTTTGAGGCCCTCCAGTGACTGGCCCATCACGCTGGGCGCCTGCGTGAGCACCTTCGCGAGGTCCTCCTCAGCCACGCCCGCTCCTTCTTTAAGAAACTCGAGTTTTTTCAGCAGGCGGCCGCGCTTGTACGTCACAGTGGCGGGGAACTTGCAGAGCACGCGCGCAAAGTCCTCACGGCTGAGCCCGGCCACGTCCTGGAGGAACCTCTGCCGCGCCTCGATCTTCTCGGGCCGACCCTTGACAAAGACCTCATCTCGCGCCTCGGCGAGGCAGCCGAGATCCCTTGGGCTGAGGCCCAGCGAGGTCAGATACGCTATCATGGGCCGGAACTCCACGTATCCCTCGAGAACGGGAGCTGCCTGCACGATGTCGTCGAACGCGTCCTCCGACAGCGAGGGGATGATGCCCATTTCCATGAGCGCCCAGTCTTTCTTGAGGCGCCACCGCCCCTGCTGGGACTGCCAGGCGACGGCGCGCCGCCCCTCCTGGCGCTGCCGCCGAGCTTCACTGCTCTCCCATCGCCGCTCCTCTTCCCGATGCCGCCATGGGTCTGGCTCTCCGCGCGACTGACGCGGCGGTGTCACCTGCCCGGGTACCTCCTTGGGTGGCGCCAGCGTTGGGACCGATGCTGAATCCGCTCCGTCCTCTCCACGGGCCATTCGTTTGCTGCTGCCTCCGCTGCTCTCCGCACGAGGCGCCGCGCCGCCTCCCGTGGCGGCGTCGCCACCCCATGCGGCCAGGATGGCGTCGCGCTCCTCCTCGAGCCCACGCTGCATAGCCGCGCGCTCGGCCTCGTGCGCATCCTCGGCGCTCGGCTCGAACCGCAGCGGAGGGGCCGTCTTCGCTGTGCTGCTCTCGTCGACTGCGCGCTGCTCCCAGCGGCTCTGCAAGCCTAGCGCGAGATCACTGAGGTCATCTTCGTCGGACACCTCTTCATCCTCGTCAACGACGAGAATGTGATCGTCGTCGTCGTAGTCCTCGTTGCCCCAGTCGTCCTCATCCTCGTCGGCGACTGGCGCGAGTGACGACCGGCGCGACATGAAAGCGAGCGCGGCTGCGTCGCCGTCGAGTTCCTCGTCGTCCTCCCACTCGCCCCATGCCGCGGCGGCAGCCGCGCGGCGAGACGGCTGCTTCGCACCCCTACCCCGCCCGGCACCCATCCGGCCTTGGTCACCTTTCGTGGGCCCGCCATCCGCGCCGGTGTTGCTCGGCTGGGGCTCGGCGCTCTTGCGCTCGGCCTCAGCAGACTCGATGCCGTCGAGGGCGCTCAAAAGCGAATCCCAGCCACCATCTTGTGACTCGTCTGCGGCGCCTGCCGCCGTCAAGCGCAGCCTTCGCACTCGCCCCGACGGAGCTGGCGGTGGCCGCCACCTGCCAAGCAAATGCAGAGGCCTCTGTTCCGCGCGTGGAACGGCATGCCCTGACCACCGCCTGCCCCCGCCGCGAGCGCGTCCCACCACCGCGCTCGCGGCCGCAGCGCATCCCATGGCTTGCTGGTCGCAGCGTGCCTATGCGTCCTCCCCGGCCTGCAACCTCCCCCACCTTCCCAGCCGGCCACCCACCCGCCCACCTCAGCCCCTACCCCTCACCCTACCCCACCTTCACACCCTCCCGCCTCAGTCTGCCCCCGCCCCCTGGCGGGCACTGCGTGCGTCTATGCCCTCCGTGTTCGGCGCTCTCTCTCTTCTTCACCTCGACCTCTCGCCGCTCGGCGCAGCCGTGGCTGCACTATGCCGCTTCGCGTGGCGTACGGTCTACCCCCCCCTGTGCGGGCTCGCACAGAGGGGCTGCGCTGCACCCCGCCGTGCCGCGCGACGGCGCGCGCGCTCTGCCTCGCCCAGCGGCGCGCGTCGCTCAAGACGCCAGCCTGCGCCAGCTGCCGTCGTACAATTCGGTGAGGCCGTACTCGCCACGCGCAGTGGGAGGGCCGGGCGCGGCGGTCGCGTCTGCGGTGCCCAGGGCTCGCCACGCGCGCGCCGCGGCCTCAGGGCCTTTCAGGGTTTACGTGAGATAGGGTTTTTGGGTTACGTAGGGTTTATTTATGATCATGGCCGCGGGCGCTCAGACGAGCGCGACGGTGTCGCTCTCGTCGGCGAGCTCCTCGTGCTCCTCGTCGAGGAATCCGTCAGAGGCGAGGTAGGCGGCGTCCTCATCGCCGTCGTCATCGTCTACATCTGCCTCTCCGCCGACCCCAAAGCCGACACGTAGCGCTCGTAGCCTCCTGTCGAGCGGGTCGTCGTACATGCCCGCCTCGGCGTCGGCGAGCCGCTGGTGCTCATAGGAAAGCGCAGCGGCGGCGCGCGCCGCGCGCTCGGCAGTGCTCATGCCCTCCATGAGTGAGCCGCCAGATAATCGAGTGCCCTGCTCGCCCGAAACCGCCCTATCACGTGCGCTCCCTACCCCTCCAAGCATGCGCGTGCGCACGCGCACAGCCCCCTTGGTGCGCAGCACGACATCGCATTTGCCACTGGCGGGATCCTCCTCGACGCTCAGCACGGCGGATGCCGCGCGCTCCATGGTCGCGGCCTCGGCAGGCGAGAGCAGCGCTCGGTCCATGGCACCGACCACCGTTGCGCCCCTTCCGGCAGCAGCTGTGCAGGCGGCGGCGGCAGGCCCTGCCCCTCCGAACGCGATGCAAAGCGCGCCGAGTGAGCCAACAAGGGCGACATCGCCGGCGCCAAGAGCATCGAGCGTGGCGCTGACGGTTTCTGCTGGGTCTGCAGGTGTGCGAATATCAGGCAGCCCGAAAGCGACGCGCAGCACCGCCGCTGGTGCAGCACCCGTGCACACTGCAAGGGGCGGTAAGCCGCTGCTGCTGTCGCTGCACACTCCACTGCCTTTGTGGTCGCCGCCACCGCCATTGCCATCCACACAGCTGCCGCGCCACACGCCCAGTGTGTGCAGTGCGTCGGCCGCCGCTCTGGATGCGGCCACGCCGCCGCGCGGTGCGACAATCATGAAGCCGCCGCTGCCATCGCTGCGTCCCTCCACCGCGGCCATCGTTGGGCACGCACCTTGTGCGCCTGCGCAGCTGCGGCGCTGCGTGTTTGGCGCTGCGCTGCTCGCGCCCCCTGTGGCTAGGACGAGTGCGCCGTGCCCTTGTGGCGCGCGTTCGCGTGCAAAAAAAGGGGGTTTTGGTTTATGTTTAGGGTTTCGATCCTATGCCACCTCAAGCCGTTCCAGCCTTGAGCCGTTTTGGGGCACGCTTGTCCGTGGCCACTTCGCTGTCAAGCGCGCCCTTGAGTTCCCCGAGCGCCGCAGCGTAGGTGACGCGTAGGTCGTCGCGCTCGTCGTCCTCATCACCATTGTCGCAGCCGCTGCCGCCGGCAGCGTCCCGCTCCCGCGCGGCACTCTCGCCCCCACCTATGACGGTGTCCCCTGCCGCGTCACCCCCGGCCTTGTCAGCCTCGGGGGCTCCGTCGCCCGCGACTCTCTTGGCACGCACCCCCTGGCTGTCCTCTATCCGAAGGTAGAAGGTCTGCGATACGCAGCCCAACTTCGAGAGCATGCGCTTGAAGTGGAACTGCTCCTGCTGCTCCAGCAGTGAGAAGGCCGCGCCACGCGCACCGTTACGAGCAGTGCGGCCTACGCGGTGCACGTACGTCTTGGCATGGGCTGGCGCGTTGTAGTTGACCACCACGCCCACCCCCGACACATCGAGGCCACGCGTGGCAGCATCAGAGGCAATCAGACAGCCCACTTCGCGCCGGCGGAAGCTTCGTAGCGCTGCTGCGCGCTCGCGCTGACTGAGGCGCGAGGAATACTCGGCCGCGCGCAGCTCGGGCCGCGCGCGGGCCATGAGCGCGAGGAGCACCGTCAATCGGTGCGCCATTTCCACGCTTGAGACGAACACAATGGTCTGTGCGGTTGCGTCGCAGCCCGCAACATAGCTCAGCAGCCTCGCGAGTACCAGCGGGCGCTCGCCCGCACGGGCCTCAACGCGCCAATGCTCGAGCAGCGGCGGCAGCGTGTGCCTTCGACGCGCGGCCTCCTCCGCTTCGGCGGCCTCCTCGGCGACCTCATCCCCCGCTGCCGCGGCAGCTGTGTTCGCTGCTGCGCCCGTGCCCTCGCCACCATCTTCCTCGACTGCGCGCGGCTCCTCGCCACCGTCAGAATCGGCATCCTCGCCCTCGTGCAGCCTGTTGTAGTCCAGCTCCATGGCTTCATCGACGCTACGTGCGGGCTCGGACTCAGGCTCGGCCGCATCCGCTTCAACCTCGCCACGCTCAGCCTCGGCAGCCTTGACGAGCACGGCAGCGGCGAGCGGAGTCGCGTTCACGGTGACGTGCATTGGTTGTCTCAGGTCGAGCCGCGCGAGCTTAGAGGCGTCGCGCGAGATTGTGGCCGACAGCAGCAGCTTGCGCACGCCCGGATCAGCGCCTCGGCAGCCGACCTGAGGAGCGGGGCGTGCGGCAGCCATGGCGAGCGCACGCCCAACGGCTGGTGCGAACTCATTGTACTGCTGCCGTAGCATGCGGTCCGCCTCGTCCACCACAAGGTAGCGCAAATGCGCCACGGACAGCGTGCCGCGCGAGAGGTGCAGCATGAGGCGCCCGGGGGTCGCCACGACCACATCGCACGAGGCTTCTTCCACCGCGCTGCCCGATTCCCCAGGGCCGCCAGCACAAGCCCCGGCGCGCACCATCCACGTGGGCCTGCGTGTCGACGAGATGGCACTCGTCTCGTCGTCAAAGGGCGTCGCACCAGCGGCGAGCGCAGCGGTGAGACCACGCGCGCCAAGTACGGCCTCAGCGACGGCGTGCACCTGCGCTGCGAGGTCGCGCGTGGGCACGATCACGAGCGCGCGCACTGCAACTACGCGACGGCCGGTGAGCGCCTCGGCCAACGGCAGCAGGTACGCAAGCGTCTTGCCCGTGCCTGTCGGCGCCGAGACTAGGAGATCGCGAGAGTGCGGCGTCGAGCGGAATGCGGCTCGCACCGCCGCTTGGATTGGCGTCAACCGTGCAAATCCCAGCGCATGCAGCTCCGCGGGTGCAGGAGGGGAGGCGTCATCCACGGCCACCCCTGCCTCGCCGCGCGCTCGCGCGCTGGCGGTACTCCCAGCCTCGAGCTCGGACCGGCGCTCCGGTGCAAAGTACGGCAGCAGCCGGGGCGGGCCCGTGCCGTCACCAGCGGCGCGCTCCTCGCGGCGTTTGCGACGCGCCGCGGCACGCGGATCCTCCGGCGGCTCCACACCCGGTGGGTACCACAGCGCCTCGCGGCGCGCTTGCTTGATCAGCTCACGCAGGAGTTGGCGCGTGGGTGGTCGCGCGCGCTTTGATGGCCGGGCGGCGGTCGCTCCCGTGCATAGCTGGCGCCGTAGCGCGGTTGTGGCCGCTGCGGCACCTCCATCACCACCCTCGGCCGCGGCGGCCGCCGCGCGCAGCCGTGCGGCTGCGAGACGCTCCGCGAGGTGGCGCGCCCCGTCTGACGATGGCGCCGCCGAGAACCGAGGCACCTCGAACATCCCACACCCGCCAGCTCACCCGCCTCGTTTCCCGAGGCGACCCTACCCACCCCGCCCTCCCACACGCACGCACTCTGCACCTTCTCGCTCTGTCGCGGAGCACCAGGCGTCCCGAGGCTCGCGCGCGGCGGCGCCTCACGCGCACATGCCGCGCGCGCGCACAGTGCCGCGCCGGCCCGCTCCGGCGGGTGCCTGGCTGCCCTCCCCCCCTGCCCTTCTTACCCCGCCCCTCCTCATCGCCGAGCCCGGGGTGCCTGCTTGCGCTCGCGCAGGCTCACCCCTGCTCGCAGTCGCGGCACCCAAGCTCCCCCCGATGGCACCGTCGCGCCGACCCGCGCGGCCCGCTGCCGCGCGGCGTGGCGCGGCGGGAGGGGTGGGGGTGGGGGTGGGGCACCTGCCGGAGAGCGCATGTCCCCGCGGTGGTGCGATAGCTGATGGGGGTGGCGACCTCCAGCACCGGCGGGCGAACGTGCCCAGCGCCCGGCACGCCCCGCCGCGTCGGGTCGCCACAGAGCGCCTGCTGCGCGCGCTTGGCGAACGGGCGGGCAGGCACACCTGGGCGTTTAGGGGGAGAGAAGAGGGCAGGGGGGTGGGCGGGAAGGACAGCGCAAGGTGGAGATGGCCGCGAAAGCGATCCTGGCCGCACGGGCTGTAGGCGTCACAGGCGTTCCAAGCGGGCCGGCGCGGGGGCGCGCCAAAGCAGCTCGACGCGCCCGCGCTCCGGTGTGCGCCAGCAGAGGCGACGATGTAGCACCAGTGAAGCGCTCGGACGTCCTACGGCTGGGCGTGGGCACGGCATTTGCCGGCTTCATCGCCAGAGACCTGCTGCAGGACTTGGGCGTGACGAGCGGTGACGCCAACGAGAAGGCTGATCCGTTTGGCGGTGTGCAGGGCGTCGGCACCAAGTATAAGACAGCCATCTTCGCGGGAGGCTGCTTCTGGTGCATGGAGCCCGCCTTCGACGACGTGCCCGGAGTGCTCGCGACCGTGTCGGGCTACACGGGAGGTTCGCCAGACTTCGCGGAACCCTCGTACATCGAGGTGTCCTCAGGCGTCACCGGCCACGCCGAGGCGGTACAGGTCGTGTACGACCCGGCCGAGTGCACTTACGAGGACCTGCTGGACGCGTTCTTCCACAACATCGACCCCACGACGAAAGACAGACAGTTCGTGGACGCTGGCACGCAATATCGCTCCGCAATTTTCTACCAGGGCGATGGCCAGAGGGACGCCGCGCTCGCCGCTATCTCCAAGCTCGACGCCGCTGGCGTGTTCGGCGCTCCTATCGTCACTGAAGTCGTTGCGGCCACGCCGTTCTATGCTGCAGAAAACTATCACCAAAATTACTACGTGACGCACAAGCAGCGCTACGGCGTGTACCGTTCGCTCTCTGGCCGCGACGAGTACATCCAGCAGACATGGGGCGTCGACTATTGGCAGAAGCATCACCACGACTAGAGAGAGGTTTTCTTGCGTGCGTGGTGTAATGTACAGGTCGCTCTCTCATCTGGGCCTGACCAGAGCCGCCATGAAGTGGCCCTGGCCTCCAGTGACCAGCCAAGCGCAGCCGTCGCTCGCGGGCGCCCAGCTCGCGCAGTAGTGCGCCGCGCGCTCGTGCCCGAAGATTTCGTCGCGCGTGGGCGCCGCACTCTCGCTGCGCTCTCTCTTGCTCGACCCACCGAGCACCAATGCATCCTTGTCGGCGTCCCAGATGCGCCTGGCCTCGATCGACACTGGGATGTACATCGCCTTATTCTTTGACTTCTCCCTCAGGTCCGGGGCAAAGCAACTGAGGGCGTTCGAGATGCAAACAGTACCGGCATGTGTGCAGTACGCCACCAGTGGCGAACCCGCCTGTGTCTTGCCCTCCGCGGGCGGCAAGTACACGGCTGCCGACCAGACGCTCACTGCTTCATCCGCCACCTGCCAATGGCGTGTTTTGGACGTCGTTTGCCCCTGGCCATCTCCATCGGGGTTGAGCACAAGGCGCTCCAAGAGTAGAATACGAATGTTGCCGTCGTCAGATGTGCACGTCACAGCGCACTTGGGGAAAAGCGTGGTCGATACGATGGTAGACATCATGAGATGAGTGTGCGTAGGTAAGTTGCGCACGCTCTCGCGGAGGTCCACGATGTAGCAGTTGCCATCGAGATCAGCACACAAAATGAGGTCATCCATTTCGCTGGTCGCGATGCGATTCTCTGCTGCTGCAACGGTGCTTCTTCCAAGCCACTCAACGCCGCGCAGCGGCGCCCGCGACACGGTGCGGGAGTACAAAAGCTCCATTGGGTACGGCTGAGATGACGCCGCCCCCTCAGTCGTGCCCATGGCCCAGACCGCCACAGCACCGTCTTGATAGCCGACAAGGAGTCGCTCACCGTCCGCATCCCAGCGCATCGTGCAGGGCACTGCAGTCTTATCCCGGCGGGCAGCTGAACACTGCTTCTCAGCGACCGCCACGAGTTCTGCTGCAGCGTTCACCTCGACCCCCACCGGGTTCACCGCAGTCCGCGGCGCCGACGCAATCGACGCCGGCACGCCATACAGACAGACCCTACCTGATCCAAAGGCAACCGCTACTTGCCCAAAGACTCCCGAGGCTTGCTTGCCCGGGCGCCATTTGACGTCCCACGCAGGGCCTTCAGCATGCCGAAGTACGCGCACGAGCTGCCCAGGTCCTGTTGGCGGTGATGCTTTTGGCCCTCCGGGCATGGGTGGGCTCGGCGGTGGCGACGTCGAGCGAAATGGCGCAGGTGATGGCGGTCGAGAGGGCGGTGGAGTGAGGTCTACTGAGAAGTTGATTTCGTGGCCGCGTTCGTCCTCCGGCTTGGGGTACTTGCGCGGCCGGCCGCGCGGACGCTTCTCCTTTGGCTCGCTATCGTCCTCCGGCTTGGGGTACTTGCGCGGCCGGCCGCGCGGGCGCTTCTCCTTGGGCTCGCTATCGTCCTCTGGCTTGGGGTACTTGCGCGGCCGGCCGCGCGGGCGCTTCTCCTTGGGCTCGCTATCGTCCTCTGGCTTGGGGTACTTGCGCGGCCGGCCGCGCGGGCGCTTCTCCTTCGGCTCGTCGTTCTTCTCGCCCGCTTTGGCAGACCCGTCGGGATGCACCTGCGCCCGCTGATTTCGCTGTTCTTCGCCAGTGGGCTCTAGCTTGGGGTACTTGCGTGGACGCCCTCGGGGGCGCTTGACCTTGGGCTCAGGCTCGGCTTTCGGCTCAGCGAAACCATCACTTGCGCGACTGCCGCGCCTGTAGCCTCGCCAGCCCGATCCACACTGCTGTTGCGAGGGCTCCAGCTCCGGCCCCGTCTCGTTCAGCACCCACAGCTGCACAGAGCCGCCGCACTCGGCAGGTTCATTGTATATGTGCGCGGGAGAGGCATGCTCTCGTGGTGCCACTGCGACCATCGCGCTGGTGGCGCTGCCACGTTGTCCTGCCTGGACGTCGAGTGCCCACGCTGCACCAAAGCTGCCGCATGAGGCGATGCCGCAGCGGCGAACGGAGACGCCTTCACCCGAACCAGCAGTGGTTTTCGAACCGCCTCCGTATCCACCGCCGCCCGGCAGCCACACGGACTCGCCTGCGTGGAGCTCGACCTTTGCGCCCTCGCCATCAGCGTCGATCACGCACAGCGGCGCCATGGCTGCTGAGGCCTCTGCCGCGACTCTGACGAAAGTGTCAGTAGAAGCAGACGAAGTTGTTGCTCACCCAGCGCTCCCACGAGATGCGTCTCGCCTCTGCCAGGGGAGCCAATCCAGCAGTGTTCCGACGCGCAGTGTCCAAGTATGGCTCGTCTGCGCTGGATCGAACCGCGTCACCCAGCTCTTCCCAAGTCACACGCAGCTATGCGCGCAAGAGAAGACAATCTCGTCAAGTCAGTCGGTGCGGCTGCGCTTCGTTCACGCAAGGAATGTGGCGCGCCGCCAGGCAAAACGAACAGTGTCAGCAACGCCCTCGCACTGCATTGCGGCAGCCCTCGCACCTGCTCGAGCCGCGTGACTGTTAGTCCGTCTGCAAGGAGCGCGGGCTCGTCGGCGATGAGAGCGTCCACGAGCACCGAGTACGGGACCACAGCGCTGATCTCTGTGAGGTTGGATGCGGCAACCAGTGCTGCCCCGGGCGCGAGCAGCGCCGGGCAATCGAGCGCCGCGCGAAGAGCGTCGACTCGCAGGGGCAAGAAGGAACGCAGGCGAACGAGACTAGCGGCGAGCTCGCGGGGCGGCAAATGCCTGATTTCCCAGGCTTCCTGCGCGACTTCGTCGCCGACGTGGCCTCTCCGTCCCCCACCGTCACTGGCGCGCAGCACGCGCTCCGTGTACGCCGACGCAAAGGAACGTCCTGTAGCAGCCGCCACCGCCGGTGCTGCCGCTGCGCGCTGCTGCGCTCCGCCACGCCGTGCTCCGCGCGGCACGCCACTACGCCGCAAGGCCGACGTAGCCCGTGGGCGAGAGGCCGCCACCCGGGGCACTGCTGCCAGAGCGGTGGCTGCCGCCGCTGATGGGCGGCAGCACGGAGGCATGCGCGCAGTGTGGCTCGGCGAAAGTGCGGGAAAGAAATGCCTGAAAAACGTGCGTCCGCAGATCAGGTGATACTGCAATTTCTTTCATTTTGGCTCCATCATGCTTGACGTGCAAAGTGCACACGGTGATGAAAGTATGCAGGTTGTCTCTCTCTCTCCACCGAGCGGTATAGTGCAGTTGTGTAGCTAGCTGGAGGTACCTGGTGGGCACCTTGGACAAACGCAATGCGCTGCTGTCCGAGTCCGAGTATACGAAGCTGAGCTCATGCAAAGCAGCCTCTGGCGACGAGGACGCCCAAGTTTTACAACAACATCACCGCACGGTGTATGTGGAGGAAGTCGACGTGACGAAATGTGTTCTGCCAACTACGAAGAAGAGCCCGTAGCATCATGTGCGCTGGCGGAACTCATGGCGGAAAACCGTGAGCGCCTGCGTGAATCTGTCCCTGTTCTTCGAGTCAAGCGAGCGGTTGACGTCTTGCATGAGCTTCGTGAAGCACCCGTCCACGCGCGCTTGCCGTTCTTGAGGCTGTGATGCGGCGATCTGAAGCTTGAGCTCCCCGAAGACCGACTCATTGACGAGGATGAGGCTAAGCATCGGCCTCGAAAGGCTCCACTGGTTGGCGCAGTCCTCGAAGAGCACAATCTCGAACAGTAGCTTGAGGATGTCAGGAAACATACCAGGGCGGGCTGCGACGTGCTGCGCCATGGCAGCGGCCATCGGATGCGGGGCTTCGTCCGGATCGCGTGGGGCCAGGTTCTTGTTGAAGTGGAAGGCAGCCAAGCTGTCCACCGCGCTCGCACACTGACTGCTGATGCTCACGTCGAGGCTCTTGAGACCCACCTCGAGGCTCTCCACGATGCGGGCGAAGGTGGTGCTGTCCTGGCCTATAACGAAGGCCGTGTGGCTATGGCACATCTGCTCGAGTAGCGCGTAGTAGGCCTTGGCGACTTTGCGGAAAGCGACGATGTCATTCAAGGGGATGGTGAGGGCAAGCTTCAGCGCCATGCCGAGCGCATCGCGCAGGGCGGGGTCACCATAGAGCTCAAACACGCCGAAGTTGGTGTAGCCCCCGCCCAGCGCACGGGTCAGCATCTGTAGTGCAACCCACACCCCCTTGTACTTCCCAGCATAAGGATCGGCCGGCTGCAGCTGCAGGGCTCTGTTCCCATATGCCAATAGCAGCTTGGACACCTCGCGGAAGAGCAGAATGCCGTTTGGGCTCGAACTGTCGAACGTTAGGCGCTGCGTCTTGTTGAGCACGAATTCGGACAGGAACTTGAGCACTGGCGTCGTCACCTCTGGTTGGTCCGCATAAGTCTCCAGCGCGCGCAGCAGCACGGGCATGTGCCTCGGGTACATCCACTCAAAGAGCATTCCGTACGTTTTGCGCGAATTTGCCGCCGTCGCCAGCCCCCGTAAATCGCGCAACAGGCCGATGAGTGTGGCCTTCGCCCCTGCGCTCTGGAAAGCGGTGGGGTCTGCCGCAACAAGCTGCTGGAAGGACGTGTTGAGCGGCGCCATGAATGTGCGGAAGCGCGCCGGCGAGTCCTCCATGAAGAGCAACCTGCCGAGTGTAAGGTAGAACGTTGTGCGGTTCCGCATGTTGCTCTGCTCGTTGAGGAAAGGGAATTGTTCGGCGGTGTGGTTGTTCAGGATGAAGTTGATCGCCTCCAGCTTCAACATCAGCTTGCCGGACATGTAGCCCGTCGCGAGATCTTGAAACAGCCCTAGCGTGGCCTGGATAACGCCATCACACCGCACGAAGCACTTGAGGTTCGTCGCCACCTTGCTCACCATCACGTTCAGCACCACCAGATGATCGGCCAGCAAGACGCGCTCGTTGAGGCGCGCGTACACCTTGCTCGAGTGCATCGCCTGTTCCCCGATGTACACCTTGCGGAAGGACTGGAAGAAGTGCAGGATCGCTTGGTCCAGCCGCTGCTTGCTCACCTCGCCGTAGCGCTCCGGCCTGCAGTGGTACCCTGCGTCCACGCACTTGACAAGCTGGAAGACGCGGCTTGCAAGCTCGCCGTCGATCACCTCCTGGCTCTCCGCGCTACTTGTGCCCAGCCGCCCCCGCACGATCGCCCCGACAATGTACACGAGCCAAGTGAGCTGGCCCTCAAGCACCGCCAACGTGGTCCCGGCTGGCACTTGCCCCGTCTCGCCGGCGCTGGCGTACGCCGCCATCAGAGGGTCGATGATCGTGCACAGATATTCGCTCGTCTTCGCGTAGTCGAAGCGCGCGAGATACGGAATGGCGTCGAGCTGCTCCTGCAGCTGCTCCTCGTTTTCCAGTGGGTCCTCAATGCCTCCCCCGCCCGACTGCTGGCTGGCAAGCACCGCCGCAACACTGTCCAGGCGACTGGTCACGTACGCCGTCGTGATCTTGGGTACGTAATTGTCCAGGAGGCTCGGGCTGTCGCCCTTCAGATACGGCATGCTACTGATGAGCCTGCTCCAGAGCCCAAGCAGGTAGTAAACTGAGCCTGCCGCCCACTGCCAGTTGATTAGGCTCTGCTGCGTGAAGTCCGCCACGAGCTGGATCCACTCGCTGTAGTGGTCGACCTTGACCAGCTCGCTCAGCTGGTAGTTGGTCTTCAGACGTCCCAGCAGCCGGCAGTACTCGTGGTAGTTGTCATGATCCTCAAGGCCGGACTGCGTGCGCAGGATCTCGCGGGTTCCATTCATGAGCTGCGCCAGGAACTTGCAGCGCTCCGCCTCGGAGCTGAAGAGTGACCGTCGCACGCTAGCGAGGCGCACGAGGCATTCGAGCGCCTGCGTCGACAGCCGCGGCCGCGTGGCCGCGTAGTAGTCGAAGAAGAGCTTCACGGTTGAAGACTCCTCGAGCAGCGGCCTCCAGCTTGACGGCACCTGGATCGTCCCAAGGTCTTCGCTGGACTCGTCCAGGCTGGTGCCCACGAAGTCGTAGCTCAGGCACTTGAGCGCGAGCGCGAGCGCCTGGTCGCGAACGCGGTCCTCGCCGCCTTGTTCCATCAGCTGCCGAAGCGACGTGAGCGCAATCTTGAATATTTCTGACAGCGCCAGATCTCTGAACGACACCGCCGTCTTGCGGTGCTGCGTGAGCGAGCGCCCGGGGTTTGGCTGGTTGAGCTCGGCGACCAGCTGGTTGAGGATCTTCAGCCCGAGAAAGAAATGGTCGAGGGAGCCCGCCGCGAGGAATTTGGAGGCCTCACTCACGATGTTTCGGTAGTCCTCCGACTCCGCCCAGCCTAGCTTGGTGATGCGCCCAACTAGCTGCACCAGCCACGTCGAGACGAATGTCTGCAGTGTCGGGCCCTTAGAGGCCAAGAAGCCAAGCACATAGTTGCGGATGTCGAGCCGAAGCTGCGAAGTAATGGCCTGCTCGGAGACCAGCTTTACCAGCGACGAGGCGGCGAGCAGGTGCGCGTACGAAGACTGGCTGTTGTCCAGGATGTACTGTTTTGGGCGGCGCCGCAAGTTGGGCCGGGCGCGCGCGAGGGGGGGTGAGGGGGCGTTCCATTGGGCGAGCTGGGGGTTAGCAGTACATCGCAGGCAACGGAACTCGGGGCTAAACGCACGCCAAAAGGTCCGCGTACAATGAATCGCAGATAGAGGATATCTGGCGATCGAAGCGAGCGCGCCACTCGCGCGATGCAGCACACCAGCATCGGCGCATCGCAGGCGTTTGCTTCAAGGCTCTCCGCGCGGCGGCGCAAGTGAAGATGCCCCCCCTCGCCGTCTGCCATTGCACGAGATATGAACGGCGCGAGGGTGGGCGAGCGCCTCTCTTTGCCAGCGCGATGCGAATGCATCGCACGCGACAGGCCAGCTGCTGCCCGCGCGAGCGTCTGAGGAGCGGCGCGCAGCGCAGTGCGCGTCGGCATGGGCAGGAGCGCGAGTGAGCGGGAGGACACACCTGGCACTGCGGGATCATCTGCGGGTTGGAGGCGAACTGTGCGAGCGCCTGCTCTGCCGCAGCGCGCTCGTCCGGGTTCTGTGCGGTGTACAGCTGCTCCGCCATAGCCTCGAGCTGGCCGAGCGACTCCATGGTCGCCGCAATGGCAGCAAGCAGGGGTCAGCCGAGCCAGCTCCCTTCTCCCCTTGGCGTCTGCGTGCGCACCGTGCCTCGTGCACGCGCGCGCTCGTGTGCGCGCGCTTTTCGCGCACACGGGCCTCCTGTGCTGGCCAACGCCGCTGCCGTTTCAACGCGCCGCAGCAGAGCGTGGCGCCCCTGCGCTGCGCCGCCCCGCCCCCGCGCCTGCGACATCCTAGCCGGCCGGGCTGTGGCACGTCCGCGTCGCGCGCTCCTCGGTGTGCGGCACCGCCGCCGGCCCGTGCCCTGGCCGGCCCCCTCCCTTCCCGCCTGCCTGCCTGCCCACCTGCCCGCCTGCCTGCCTGCCCTCCCAGCTCGGAGCCAGCCCCGAGCGCCGCACCCGCTCCACCCCATGGCCAGCCGGGATGGGGGCATTTGATTGGACCCCCCGTCCGCATGCGCATGCGCATCATGCATGTTCCCCCCGCATTTTCCTTTCCGAGAAGCCCTCACGGTTTTTGATTGTCTCTCTTCTTCTGCCACGCGTACGAGCGAGGAGGTGCGTGATGTGATGTGATGTGACCCATCATCATGGCCTCATCATGCGAGCGCGTGCTCGGTCCGACGGGGCGCGTGGAGGATCTGCACCCCGCAGAGCTCCCGCTCGCGGGACCCCACCCACCGCCCGCGCGCGCGCGCGCGCGCGCGCTCGCGCGCTCGCGCGGTGCTGTTGGCCGGCGGGAGAGCAGAGGCGAGCACACTGCGCCGCGCTGCGCCGCGCTGCGCTGCGGGCGGGGGCCGGGTTGGGGGCTGCGGGGGTGGGGGGAGGGCGAAGGGGGAAAGAGGGCGAAGGCGGGGCGTCACGGGGAGGGGCCGGGGGAGGGACGAGCGGTTGCGGGGGAACAGACTCCGCGCCCCGCGCGCTGCGCTGTGCGCGCGTCTACGCACCACCCGATAGCTCGAGTGCCACGCCCAACAGACAGCGCTGCCGGCCTGCGCCGCGCTGCCGGCGGGCGCTGCGCTGGCCGTCTGTGCCACGCGCCCAGCGGCACGCAGGGTGGGTGCGCACACCTACACGCGTGAGCTGCTGATGCGTACGTTGCACCTGCGGCGGCCCGAGAAAGCCCGCGTCCTCCTGCGGCAGGCGCGGGTGACGCGGGACGACCCGACGTGCGTGGGGTGGTGATGAAGCGTGCGGCAGACGAAGGCGACCGCCTTGGCGCCGCTGGGGCTGCAACAGCCGCGGCAGCCGTGGTGCCATGGCCAGCTGCCTCGATGCACGACGCACAGGCAGCTAAGCGCCCAAGGAGAAGCGGCAACTGCCACGTAGGGGTGGAGAGTGGCACTCCCGTCGCTGCAGGGGTGCCGCAGCCACAGCTCCTGCTCAGGTCCCAGCTCGGTACCCAGCCTCAGTCCCCGCAACAACAGCAAGCCCAAAGGCCAGCCGACCACCTCCAATCGCCGGTAACGCCGCACGTCCCACGGGCGCAGTGGCTTAGTTTAGCCGCGGCGCAGCCTGCCGCCGCTCCCATCACCGATACACAGTGGAACCGGAACGCCTCGGCCGCCACTGCATGCGCACCCAATACAATAGCTGCAACGCCGCTCGTGGACCGTACCACGGGCCTCCTTTTCGGCACGCAGGGCATCAACGATGCGCGAGCGGAGGACGCGCTGGCCGAGCCTATGGACCAACAGCCAGGTGGCCTGCGCCGCTCCAATTCGTGCCCTCTGATGGACTCGCTGCTTGCCTCGCCGCTCGTCCCGCGAGGCGCTGGGGGAACACCGCAGGAGCGGCAGTGATGCTCATTCCAAGCATGCGCGAGGTCGTGGTGCGTTGACGGCGACGCAAATGCCCGCAGAGTGCTCGTGCCACCGGGCGCGCGCAGCTTCGCCACAAGTGCGCACATCCTGGCACTTTTGGGGCGCCACACAAATAAGCAGCTGCTAAGTTGTGTGATTGAGTATGTGCAATACTGTGGGCACACGCCAACAGTTGTGAGTGGGCCCATGCCTCGTCCTGCCACTCAGCTTGCGCGCGCCCATTCACCGTCGCGACAGGACTAGCCGCAGCGAAGCGCTCTAGTACTTACGAGGCTCGTCCGACCGACATGATCTATGCAGCCGAGCGCTGCGCACACGCATACAGATGACCTTGCGCGGCCTGCACACGCCGCGCGCGCGGTTAAAGCGGTCGGGGGAACGACGCCAGCTCACTCTTCAGTCGAGATGACAGCCACCTCGGCGACCTCGTCTCCGTTAGCGGCCTGCTCCGCAGCCACTTCCGCGTTGTACTCGAGCACGCCCGAGCCGAGGGCGTACACGAGATACGCTGCCACCAGCGTGATGCCGCCCGTGTACAGCGGCCCGGTCCACTTCTGTGTCTTCTCGGGCCCGAGCAAAAACAGCGAGATGGAGCCAAACAGCAGCACGGTGCCCAGGATGGCGTCGTGGATAATGTAGCTGCGGCGAGGCGGGGGACGAGAGCGTGCGCGGAGCGGGTGTGCCACATGCGCACACCGAATCACTCGCGACGGTCAACACTCGCACGCAAGCCGCGAGCGCGCGCAGAGGCGCGCACACTGCCCTGAGGTTGAGCGGGCGCTCGCTGGCACCTCCTGGCATAAGTGTGAAGTGCTCGCGCACAGGCGCCTCGCTCACCTCGGGATGAGCCTCTCTGCGATGGCCTCAATGCGCGCGTAGTTGGCAGGATCGCACGAGGGGTTCTGCTCGCATGCGCTCAGCGGCTTAGGCTTGTCTGCGGCGGGGTTGAGGAGGCCCGCGAGGTCGCCAAGCGCTCCGCCGTGCGCTCCGCCGTGCGCGAGCGGTTCCGCATCGATCACTGCGGCGGCATGCGTGTGCAGTGCGAGCGCCGCGTCCGCGTGCTCGGCGAGCGCGCGCGGGGCGGCGCGCCGCCGCGCCGATGCTCGCCCGCGCGCTCTCCCCGCCGGACATGCTGCCGCCTTTGCTAGCGTCGCTTGGCGTGCGAGCGCCATGGCTGCCTGCTCTACCCACCCGCCTGCCCGCTCGCTCGCGCTCGTTAGGCTGTGTGGCGCTCGCCCCCGCGGATTCCTTCCCTCGTTCAGCCGGGACTCCCCTCGGCCTTGCCCCCCCCCCCCCTCCCGAGGCCCCCTCCCCCCTGCCTGCTCTGCTGCGAGCTGCGTGCGGGCCGCGCCGGCGGGACGTGCGGATGGCCCCGGCGAAAGTGCCGGCCCCCGCAGGAACGACTCAATCAAACGCATTTCCGTTAGGCATTTGCCGGCAATTGGTGCGTCGCGCGCACGAAGCGCGAGGTGCGCACAAAACGCGGGGGGCCGGCACGCGCACGCTTATCGGGATCGGGATCCGGGGCATGTGGCGATTCGCCTGAGCAGACATCGCCTTGCGATTTCTGGTAGAAAGGGTTTCATATTTTAGGTTTTTGTAACGTAGGGTGTACAGAACGGGGCAAACCCTAAATGCCACCCGCAAAACACGCGCGGGCGTCGACGCCGGCACAGCGCGCACGCGGCGAGCGCTCGCGCGCGCGCAGGGCGGCCGCGGCCGCGGCCGGCAGGGGGCGGGCGACGGATGCGACGGAGGCCATCTCTGCTCTGATTCGACGTGCCAACTCGCTGCGCCGCTCCTCGTCCGCCGTGTGGCGCCCCCGCACGCGCGCGCGCGCAAAAAGCCTCCCGCTGCTGCTGCTGCTGCGCGCGCGCGCGGCAGCGCACTGGCTGCCCGCCCGCGCGCCCGCGTGGCGCGCCGCCGGTGACCGAGCGTAATCCACGCCGACGAAATCCCACTCCTCACGAGAATTTCCCCATGCGAACAACCCTTCTGGCGCGCGGCGCGGCCCCGGCGTCGCGCGTCCGAACGCCGCTCCGGAAAGAAGCGGTCCCACGACACGCTCCGGAAGCGCGGGCGCCCCGCGCCGCCGCCGGCCGGGCGCCGACGAAAAAAGGCGCGTCGTCAAGGAAATGGATCCAAAATCAGGTGACGTCGCCGCACATCGAAGTCCACCGGCGCTACCGACTGCGCGGAAAATGACCCGACTTGCTCGGGACGAGCCCACCATCCAGCCAGCGAGCCAGAGGCAAAACGTTTCTCCTTCGTCGTTGCCAAACACATGGACCGACCGAGCCGACCTAACGACCCTCGCATCCGCTTGCTCGGATCGTCGGTGTCTTTTTTTGTGCGGGGGTGCCGCTTTTCGGGTCATTTCTCCGCATGAAGGCGAGTCTATCCGGAATCGCGATTCGTGGCTGTCGGTGGTTCGGGCGGTGCGTAGGCGGGTGCGCGCGCGGCGCTGCTGCGCCGCCGCTCGACGTGCGCGGGCCGGAGCGAGGCGGCAGGGGTGAGGTGGCTGGAGCGAGGACGCCGGAGCGCGCGTGCTGCGGGCGCGCCCTCACAGATCTTGCCGCGATGGACCTGGTGGCACCCGCCAGCACGCAAGCGCGGGCGGCGCATAGTGGCCACCGACCTGCCACACGTCGGCACCGGCAGCGGCGCTCGCGGGGGACCTGGGTGCACGCGAACCGCAGCAGCGGGGATGCATGCGCCACCAGCGGGCCCGACAAGCTCATGCTCGGCACGATGCAGCTCGGCGAGCTTCTCGGTCGCGAGGCGTCGTTCGCGCTGCTGTCGCATGCGCTCCGCGAACATGGTGTGCGCGCATTCGATAGCGCAGAGATGTATCCGGTGCCCCAACGAGCCGCTACTGCCGGCGATTCGGAGCGCATCATCGGTGCATGGATGCGCGTGGCAGGCGTGGCGCGCGACAGCGTCTTGCTCAGCACCAAAGCGACCGGCCCTGGGGACATGGAGTGGATCCGCGGTGGACCTGGCCCGCTCACGGCCGACGCCATCGAGACTGCACTCGACGGCTCGCTGCGCCGCATGGGCACCGATTACGTGGATATCTACCATCTGCACTGGCCCGACCGCTACGTGCCAATGTTTGGCGAAGTGCACTACGATGTAAATCGACGCTTCCGCGGCGCTGTGCCTCTCGAGGAGCAGCTGGAGGCGCTCCAGCGCGCCATTCACAAGGGCAAGGTCAGGCGCGCGGCGCTCAGCAACGAGACTCCCTACGGAGTCGCCCGCTGCGTGCACGCGGCCGGCGGAGCAAGCGCGCCCACCTCGTGCGCAAAGGTGTCAGCTGTTCAGCAGGCGTACAGCCTCCTCAACCGTACATTTGACGCGGGTCTCGCAGAGGCGTGCGTCGAGGGCGGCGTATCGTTGCTGGCGTATGCGCCGCTTGCGGCGGGGCTGCTCAGCGGCAAGTATCACGGCTACAGCGGGGCTTCCGTGGAGGTCGACGCGGGAGAATTGAGTGCGAGCTGCCACGGTGGCCCCGGCGGGGCGCGCCTGAACATGTATACCGGGAAAGGGGATGAGGATGAGGAGCGGTACCACCCAGAGGCGCCGAATGTCGAGGAAGCTGTTCACGAGTACATGGCCCTGGCCGCCGCCGTCGGCGAGACGCCAGCATCCTTCGCGCTCCGCTTCGTTCTGAGCCATCCGATGCTGGAACGCGCTGTCATAGGCGCCACGTGCGCCCAGCAGCTCGACGAGCTGTGCGGCGCGGCACAGCGAGGGCCTCTCGACGAGCGCTCGCTCGAGCGCATCGACCACGTGCATGCTCGCTACCCGAACCCGACGCCGTGAGTGCAACGCGCCATGAGTGCAAAACCTGTTTGTATTAATTCCAGCGATGTAAAATACGTGTACAGTGTGACCGCCGCGCGTTCGCAGCTTTTTGCGCGTGTGACCGCCGGAGTGCTCGCGCGTGTGCGCGTTCGGTTTGCCTCGGCTCTGACTCCCGGTGGGGCCGCCGCCGAAGATTGAAAGCAGGTCGGTGGGACCGCTAGAAGTCCTCAGAGAGCTCTGTGCCGAACCACCTGTTCATCGCCTCGTACGTCGCCCAGCAGATGGCCGCGCTCGGCGAGTGATACAGAACGCGCGGCCACATACCGCGTAGAAGGGCAAGTTTCCCCTCCTCTCGCGCAATGCGGCGCATGGTCGGAATAACGTCCTGCGCGTACGCGACGATGCCATCGCTGCCGCCACCCGTGACCCCCACGTGCTGCGTCTGCAGGCGCGTCTTCACCACGTCGAGCGGTGTCGTCACCGAGCTCGCCACCGCCCCGGCCGCGGCACCACTCACGAGGTGCACAAGGACCTGTCCGTTTCCAGTCTCCGGCTCACTCGGAGTGCCCACCACCGCCGCGCTGCAGCCAGTGTCCGCAGCGAGCCGCTGCGTCCCCCCGTCGGCCCCAACCGTCGCCACCTCGAGCTGCCGCGCCTCTCCCACGCGCTCCGCCTTTGTAACCGCCCCGGCGGGCCCGTGCACATCACCGCCGCTGAGCGCGCGCTTCGAGAGCTCGTACGTGGTGAAGTAGAGCGCCGTGTAGGGTATGTTCATGATGAGCGTTGTTCGGTAGCTTGCGTAGAATGCCCCGAGCCCCTCTCTGCGGATCATGTTGCGCATCGTTTTCTGCATGCACCCACCCGCCAGCTGCTGTCGTTGCTTCACTGTGTCCATCGGCGTCGATATGGCATCCGCTGCGACAGTTGCAAAGCCGCCCGCGAGTGAATACACGAGCGGCCCAGCGGTGTCTCCCGGCACGCGCTTCTCCAGTTCGCGCTTGATCGCCTCGTACACTGCGAAATACACGCCGTGCGCGGGCCCTGCCGCCGCCGCCATCGCCGGCATACCGCGCCAAAGCGCGCCCATGCCCTCCCGCCGCACTACGCGCCTGGCAATGCGATGTAGCGGCTTGTGAATTTGCCCGCGTGGCTCGGCGCAAGGTGCGGTGCGAAGTGCCTGCAGGCGCGTCTTGACAGTGTCCACCGGAAACTGAACGCGCGTCGTTGTGAGCAACGTGCGGGGTCGTTGTGTCAGAGGCCGTGAGGGCACGCGTGCGCGCGGTGGGGGCGGTGCGGAGGCAGAGTGGCCAAGCGCAAGCTCTTGCGGTGGTGGCACGCGCGCGCGCGCGCGAGAGAGAGAGAGAGCACAGTGTGGGCAAGCGCGCGATCCACGCACCATTGTGCAGTGCTCGACGACCCCCGCCGCCGCGCCTGCCGCCATGTGCTGCCAGAAGAGCGCGCGTTCGGGTGAAACTGCGGCTTCCGCTGCTGCTGCCATTTGCCCGACGGCATAGCGCCCGCTACTTTCTCCGCCACTGTCGCCGCCGCTGCATCCGCCGCCGGCGCTTGTGCCGCTGCTGCTGCTGCCGCCGCGGCCGCCGCCGTGGCTTCGAGCGTCCGCCGCTCCCGCCATCGCGTCGGGCCAGCGGTGATCGGCGATCGCCGCGGCACGTCTGCGGCTCGGCTAGCGCTCGTGCGCGTGCCCCCCCCCCCCCCCACCCCCCCCGGCGCGCGCGCCCCCGCTTGCCTGCGGTCACACTCCCTCGCTCGCGCACTGCCACCTCCCTCTCTCTCCCGCGCGCTTGCGCGCTGGTGTGCCGCCTCCCCCCGGCGCGCATTGGGCGCGGCTGCGGCGCTGCGCGAGGGCGGGCTGGAGACGGGGTCCATCACGGAGATCTACGGCGAGTTCCGCACAGGCAAGACGCAGCTCTGTCATACGCTGTGCGTGACGTGCCAGCTGCCAATGGACCAGGGCGGGGGCGAGGGCAAGGCGTTGTATATCGACACGGAGGGCACATTCCGCCCGCAGCGCCTCGTGCAGATCGCCGAGCGCTTCGGCCTGAACGCGCAGGACGTGCTGGACAACGTGGCGTACGCGCGCGCGTACAATAGCGACCACCAGAGCCAGCTGCTCCTGCAGGCCGCCAGTATGATGACCGAGCAGCGCTTCGCGCTGCTGATCGTCGACAGTGCGACTGCGCTCTACCGCACGGACTACAACGGCCGTGGGGAGCTGAGCGCGCGCCAGGTGCACCTCGGCAGGTTCCTGAGGAGCCTGCAGCGGCTAGCCGACGAATTCGGCATCGCGGTCGTGGTGACCAACCAGGTCGTGGCCAAGGTCGACGGTGGCCCCATGGCATTCGGNGGAGACGGACGCCTCCGGGCGGCGGTGGGTGCGCGACGCGCGCGGCAAGCGCATCGGCGTCGCGCCGGGCGCCAGGCGCGAGAGGAGGGGGGAGGAGGACGCCGGGGGCGGCAAGGGCGGCTTCGCGGCGCTCAAAAAGGGCGCCGGCGACGGCGAAGGCGGCTTCAGGTGCGCGCGCGGCCGCGCGGGCGCACGGCGCCCACGGCGCCCACGGCGTCCCGTCGGGGCCAGGTGGCGCAGTGGACGTCGACGCGTTCCTCGACACGCTCAAGTGGAACGCGGACGGCCATGTGTGTGCAATCGCGCAGCACGTCAACACCGGCCAGATCCTGATGCAGGCGTTCGCAGACAGGACGGCCGTGCGCAAGACGCTGCTCGAGGGCAAGGCGACGTTCTGGAGCCGCAGCCGCGCCTCGCTGTGGACCAAGGGCGAGACAAGTGGCAACTTCATCCGCGTGCACGAGGTTTACATGGACTGCGACGCGGACTCGCTCATCTACCTGTCGACTCCCGACGGGCCTTCGTGCCACACGGGCGCTGACACGTGCTTCTTTGCGCCGCTGCACGCGAGCGGGGGAGAGGACACGAGCAGCCCCACCGTGGAGGTCGGCGAGGACAAACAGTTGCTGACGACGCTGTTCGGGCTGGAGCGCACCATCCTCGAGCGCAAGGCTGCGCTGGGCGAGCCTCTGGCTGATGGAGCCAAGCCTTCGTGGACTGCTAAGCTGCTCACGGATCCCGACCTGTGCTGTAAGAAGGTGCGAGAGGAGGCCGACGAGCTCTGCCGGACGTACGAGGACAAGGAGGGCAGGCAGGCGACCGCCTCGGAGATGGCGGATGTGCTGTACCACTCGATGGTCCTATGTGCGCATGAGGGTGTGGCACTTGAGGAGGTGGTGGAGGTGCTCAGGGGGCGGTTCACGCAAAGCGGCATCGAGGAGAAGGCCGCGCGCGCGGCGAAGTGAGCGCCGAAAGCGAGCAAGCGCAGTGTGTGCGTGGGACGGGCGTTGGGATGGGAGCTTTCGTGCTCGCGCGCCTTCAGGCTTCGGCAAGAGCGCAGAGCGAGTGTGAGAGCGCACACTCCTGTTCGATAAGTTCCTCAAAATTGCATCATCTGAGGCTGGCGCACGCATGAGTGGCGCCGAGAACGCGCCCGCGCCGCCACGCGCACGTGTGTTGGCGCATAACCAGGTCTCAGCCCATGACCAACGTGAGCCACCCGATGGCTAGCGCCATCAGGAAGAACGGATAGACGGCGAGCGCGCGCCGTGTCTCACCCACGGCAGCGCCAACATACGGCACCGCTGCGTAGCTGCTCCAGCCGACGCCAAGCAACACCATCAGCACCCTCCACAGGCGATTCGCAACCGGTAGACAGAGCGCCGCGGCGAGCACCAGCGGGAAGATGCAGTATCCCAGCAAGCTCAGACTCTGGAAGAACATGATGGTGCCCCCGAGCGCCTTGACGTTGACAGTGATCACGACGGATCCAGCGGCGACTGTTGTGAACACGACACTGAACACGAGGCCCATGGAGTCGGAGCCATCGTCGGTCTTGCCGCCACCATGGCCGATCGATATGAGCGCGGAGAGCGCAAGAACGTACAGGGCTGGGCCGTAGAGGTCCCATTCTCGCAGCGCGTCGCGCCCCCATCCCTGGTCACGACGAGGGAGGAGAACCTGAGCGCGGTGGGAGGCGACGGAGCGGAGAGTCAGAATGCGCAGTGGCTACAAGCAGCCGCGCAGCGGACGAGCGCGGCAGCGCAAAAGGTGGCGGGCTAGCGCCCCCGGCAGGCGCAGTCGCACCTGGCGAGTGTTGGTCGCAACACGTCGCACATCGCGCATCAGCGTCGTCCACACCGACTCGTCCAGGGCGGCCTCCTCAGACGGAGAGGGACCACCGCCGAAGCCCGCTGCTGCTCCTGGTGCGCCAGCGGTCGAGGCAGTCGCAATGACGAACGGATTCTGTTCCACTTCGCCACTCCCGCCGCTACCTCCCGCCGCACCAACGGACGCGTTTCCGCCGCCGCCGCTCAAGTTTGCGTCCTCGCCGAAGATCTCATCAATCTGGTCCAGCCCCTCGATGGTCACTTCCTTCTCCTCGGCCATTGCCTTCGTGTGGCAAACCTCCCGCTGCCGCACGTGAAGAGCAAGTGTGCGTCAAAGGTCTTCCCCCCCTGGCCTCTCTCGCTCACGTGCGCGCACCGGGGACCTGGCGTGCGGCCTGGTGTGGAGGGCCGCGGTAGCGTGCACGCGCCGCCCGGGGGCCGAGCGCTAACTCGGCCCCCCTGTAGCTTCCTCCCCCGCCCGCCCGCTCGTCCGCTCTCGCGCTCGCTCCCTCCCCACCCCTCAGCCGGTTGCGATGTGGCGCGCGCGCGCTCGCTCTCGCGCCTCCGCCCTCGCGAGCTCAGCCCCTGGCCGGGTTCTCCCCGCGGCGGGCGCACGCGCGCGGCTGTTGGAACGCGCAGCGCCCTGCGCGCACACCCGCCGCAGCAGGCGCGCGCGGCGCTGCCGGCCGGCACCCCGAACGACCTCCCGAAGCGGTCCTGGGGTTAAGGTTACACTGTACAGTACAGTATGAGTTATGGTTTAGGGTTTAGTCTTAGGGTTAGGGTCATGCGCTCGCGGCAGTTGGGCGCGGGCGCCCCTTCGTGCGACGTTCGACGAGGCTCGCGAGCGGGCGCCGGAGGGGGGGCGAGGGTGAGCCGCGAGGCGGGTGGGAGCGTCCGCGAGCATGCACGCGCATGCACGTGCACGGCTCACACTGCGCGCCGAGTGCGTCAGGCGCAGGTGCGGCGCGGCGGCATGTCACGGGCGCTGTGTGCTCTCGTCGGCGCCGCCCGCGCTCTTGCGCTCGATGAGACCACCGCCGAGTACGCCATGCAGGCCGTGCGCGACGCTGCTGCGGGCGAGCTCGAAGTGGCAGAGCTCGCCGAATGTGTCAGCGGCGTGGACGAGGACTTTGATGGACTGGCATTGGATGAGAAGGCGCACAGGGTGGAGCGTGCGCTCGCCGTGCACCGGGAGGAGCAGCAGCTCGGGAAGCCGCGCGAGGGGCGGCAGTGTGCGCAGCAAGCGAGCGGGCGCGAAGGGCGTCAGGGCAGTGTCGAGAGGGAAGCAAACGCGGATGCGGTGGGCAATCGGCCGCGTCTACCGCCCGCAGCGCCGCCGGGCGGCTCAGGAGATCGGTGGGCGGACGCAGACGCCGCAGTTGTGTCCACCTCCGCACCCAGTCCGGCCGACACAGAGTACGGAACGAAGGACGAGGTCATCGAGCTCCTGCGCGAGCTCGTCGGACGCGAGCTCTCCATGCGCGCCGCGCACTACATTCTTTGGAGGAAGCATGGTGGTGACCGCGACGCGGCTGCCGCGTGGCTCCTGGAGCACGGCGTTACGTCCGCAGAGAAGGCGTGCGCCGACGCGGTGGCTGCTGACGATAGGAGCAGGGAGGAGGAGCTTGAGCGCGAGGCGCGAGAGCGCCGCGCCGCTGCCGCGGCCATCCTAAGAGCAGGCCACGACCTACGAGCAGAGCCAACTGGTGACAAGCCGAAACGCCCGGGGCTCATCGTGCCCTATCACGACGGTGAGTCGACTCTGCGTGCTGCGGCAGGGGTGCCGGCGGTGTGCACACGAATGCCCACGCTGGCAGACGCAGTGAGCCCTCGCTTGTGTACCGCTACGCGTGACGCTGACGCTTGCCAGCTTGCCCCACGAGCGCCCCGTAGGTCGTGCAAAACCCTCCAAAAGGAGCGCAGGCGGTGGCAAGAATAAAAAGGGTGGGGTAACAGGGGTTCGCTACAGGGATGGCATGGTAGTGCAGGCCAAGGATACGCAGGGGGGCAAATACCTCGTCGAACAGAAGGAGGAGTGGGATGGGGGGTCCAAAGGCAAGGTTATCACGAAAGGCAAGCGCGGCAAGGGCTACGTGTGATCTCTGCAACGCAACGCGCCTGCCATCTTCATTTGCAAGGTTGCATACAGTCATCTGCGCAACTGCAAAGACATTCGCATCTTTGCGGTCTCAGCCGCGCGGCGTGGTCGGCGCGCGCGGATGGTTGCGCCAGGGGGGGAGAAGAGGAGACCAGCAGACCGGGCAGCCTGGCGCTGTGTGCGCGGGTGCGTTGGCTCCACCGGCACGCATCTTGTCGAGGGTGGCGGAGGCGACGCAGTTACGGCTTCGTCCGACGCCACGTCGCCCTTCTCCTCGCGGTGTGTGTCCGCGTGGGGAGATCTCGCGTGCGTCTCGTCCAGAGGCGCGCTTGGGCAGCCTGCCCGGATGCGCGTACTCGTGGGGCGCCTTATCGTCGATGCAGACGCAGGTGGGTGTCGCGCTCCGCCCAAATCAGTAAGCTCGATTCCTCGCAAGGCCCCCATGGCCTCATCGACGTCCCAGCGCTGCGCCGGGTGCACCCAACAGGCCCCCAAGAGTACTTCATAGAGCTCCTTGCAGTCATCGGCCACATATTCACCCATCGCGCTGAGCACGGCCTTAACTTTGGCCTCGAGCTTCGTGGGACGTGCAGTACTGCGACTTAAGCGCAGGGCGTCGAGCTGCTGCTCCAGCAGAGCGACTCCAGCCGAACGCAGGGCGCGCAGGTCGATACACAGGTCGGCAGCCATCACGAGGAACGCCCACATATCGACTTCGTGGCCATACCTGGGGGAAGAGGTGTCTGGGGCTACGTAACCCGCCGTTCCAGGCCCATGGAGCGTCATTCGCCTTCGCATGCGCGCACTGTCGCAGTCGCTGCTGGAGCGATCCCTGCGTGTGGCCACGCCCTCGCTGCCCTGCAACGGCACCGCCGTGCCCCAATCGGCCATCTTCAGCACAACGCTGCGCACACTTCCTGTCGTAGCATCCCGCTGCAAGTCGCTCAAGAGGAGGTTCTCAGCCTTCAGGTCGCGCCACACAATGGACAGGTCGCGGAGGTCGCGCAGCCCTCGAAGCGTCTGCTTGAGCGCGTCAATTTTGACTGCAACTGGCAAGCATTCCGCCTCGTGGAGCCGGAGGAGGGAACCGTGTTTGCACAATTCGAGTATCTGCGCGGCGTGGAAACCTCGGCCATCAGCGGAGCGCACCCATGTGAGCCCATGCACGCGTACTGCCGATGGAGCGCTGACCCACGTCAACTCATCCTTGACCGTGCTGTCGAACTGGGCGCCGTCCGCGCCAGCGAACGCGCCGCCCGCGACGACGACGCGCAGGCACACGCGTTTCGTTCCGTCGAGCACGGCAGCGAAAGCGAGCGCGTTTGCACCCTCTCCGAGGCAGCTGGAATCATTTCCCTTCGGCAGGCGGAGTCCTTCCCCGCCCGTTGCGCTGCCTGTGGCAAACGCGAGCCGCGCGGGCTGCACGACAGCGCACGCGCCGCCGAGAGGCGCTCGGACAGCGAGCGCGTGAAGAGCTGCCTCGGCGGCCGATGCCGATGCCACCGCGGCACCCTTCATCCCCCAGTTCCTCCCCACCCCACCCACTCAACCCCCACCCCCCACCCACGCGCGTGCGTCCCGCGCGCGCGTGCCTGCCACCGACGCCCGCTCGGGCGCGGCGTCTGCCGCGGAGTCTGCCGCGGCGCGGCGCGCGTTGCGGCGCGCGCCGCAGTGGCGCGTTCGAAGGCGCCCGCCGAGTCGACAGCGCGCAGCGACCCCACGGCACACGCAAGCACGAACGACTCTGAAAATCAGGTCTGAAACGAGCACAACAACAAACCACAGGCCAACGGCACGTACGTCGCTGCGCTCGAACGTTTCGCCCGTCCAAGCCGCCTTCACAGGCGATTTCGTGTCGCTCTGAACTCATATGAAATTCTGATGATGAGGACTGCCTTCCGTTGATTTTGACCATCTGCGAGATGGCGCCGCGGTAGGGATGCCCGCACGAGGCGCGCCACAGCTGCACAGGGCGCGCAAAAAGGAAGAGGGAAGAAACAACTCCGCCCCCGCGCCCCCACTGCCCCCGCTCCCGCAGGCCACCACACGCGCGCGCGCGCGCGCGGTGCGGGTGGAGTTGACTGCGCCATCGCTCACGAACCCCATCCCAACGCCCCTCACTCCCCAACCCACTGGCGCGCGCGGCACGGGGCCGCGTGCGAGGGAAAGGGCGCCAGTGCGACCCCGCGCGCGCGAGCGAGCGCATGCGCGGCAGAGATCGGCTGCACGCGGCACGCGTGAACGTGAACAGCCGCATCAGCCGCCATGGGAGACGCGCTTGAGGGCCGCCTGCGGCGAGCGCTGGGCTCGTCGGTGGCGGGGGCGACGCAGGCGTTGATGGTCGTGATGCGTGCGACGCATGCAGGCAAGGACATCGGCGCGTTCATACCCGACATCGTCGAGCATGTCTTGGAGACGCCCACGAGCTTTGCAGCGAAGCGTGCTGGGTACGCTGTGGTTGCCGCTGGGCTCGCGCCAAACGAGCCCGAGTGGGCGCGCGTCGCCAAGGCGATGAGGCTGGACATGGAGCACAACGACACACAGGTCCGCATTGCAGCGTGGTCGCTGGCGCCGAGTCTTCCGTCTGAGAGGGCGGTCGAGCTCCTTCTCGGCGGGGGCAAAGAGATCTCCGCCGGCCTCAAGTCGACAGAGAGCGGCGAGGTCCGTGCCGCAGCCGTCCAGGGCCTGGGCGGCATGCTTCTCCGCGCCGACGTGCTTGGTCGCGTCTGCGAGTCCGAAGCGGCCGTCGAACAGGTAGAGCGCTGGACGGATATACTGGTTGGAGCGGCGACGGAGGATGACAGCCACCTAGCAGCTGCGGCAGCGTTCGCAGCCGCTGCGGCTTTTATTCGCGCGGGCGAGGAAGCGGCACTAGTCGTGACCGGGAAATATGGAGGCTCCGGCGTGCTGTGCGCTCACTCGCCGGGAGAATGTGACTCGCTGAGGGCGGCAGCTGCCGCAGAGCCCCTCGTCATTCGCCTCGCCGAGAAAGCCCGCGCCAGGCTTTGGGAGAAGCATGGCCTCGCGCTCTCTCGCGCAAAAGCGCTGCCCCTCGAGTCGCAGCCCACAGCTGTGCGCACCCTCGCCGCGGTTGTGTCAGCCACTGCTGGTGGTGGCGCGCCTGCTCTGCTCAGCGCGGCACTCGGGCGTGTCCCGCCGGAGACGCCTCCCCAGGCCGAGCTCGCCTCCGCGTGCAACTTGGTAGGGCAGTTTTGTCTGGGCTGCCTCCGCTCGCCCAAAGAGGCGCTCCGGTATGCCGGAGCCCAGGGGCTGCTGGCGCTCGCAAGTCGTGCCAGCATGACTGAGTACGCCCGACCGGCATTGACGGCGTCGCTCTCGCTCATGGGCAGCAGAGCGTTCGTCGCCGCGCGCGGCGAACTCATCACATGCGCCGCGAGGCATGTGCGCCATGTGGAAGCCCCGCTGCAATTTCCGCTGTTGAGGAGGCTCCTGCGATCATGCAAGGCCATACCTGAGAGCGAGGGGAGGCGCCGGGCCTTGTGTGCCGTCAGCAACGCCGCACTTATGCTGGGCGAAGCGGAGAAGTTGCGCGAAGGAGCGAGTTGCGTGACTGCATGTGCGTTCGCCCGCCTGACCGCTGATGGAGACATCCGCAAGGAGATGAATGCTGCGACATCGAGCGGACAGGGTGCCGCAGGTAGGGGCGAGTCGTTGCCTGCGTTCAGGGAGGAGCTCGTTGCCACTGTGCTGAGCGTGTGTGGCAGCAGGTGTCCGCCAGCCGCATCGCCACTCGGACAGCGAAGCGCGTGGGCCAGCGTCTGCGTTCAGTGCCTGCGCACGTGCCAGTCCTGCCTCGGGTGGCGATGCCACGGGGATGACAGCACAGACCATGGCTCTATTCATGGGCGCTCCGCTGCTCCTGCGGAGTGGCTGCGAATGCTTAGTGTGCTTGCGTCGATGCACCCGGCGAAGGCCGTGGGCGAGGATCGCATCGCTGATGAGGTGCAGGGCCTTCTCGCGACCCTACTTGCTCTCATCGGCAAGCTACCTGTGGAAGCTTTGAAACCGGTCGCGACGTGGGTAGTTGCGCAGCACTTGGCGTCTCCTGCTCCGGGGAGCGCCATTGCTGAGGCTGCGGTGCGCTCCGTCGAGAGACTGCTTGTTGCCGGCGACACGGCGGCGGTGCGGAGGGCCGCGATGGCAGCTACCAGCGAAAGCAGCGGAGTGCTGAAGCCGACACCGCGAGAAGTGGGCACGCGTGCAGGCATCGACGCGAGTGCAGCCGAGGCTGCGCTGCAGTCAGCGCTGGCGTTCGCACAGTCTGGAGGCACCATCGCGGAGAATCTCGCAGCGATCATCGAGCAGCACCTCGGGCAGCTAGGCTCAGCTGCAGATGCGCCGACGCGTGAGGCGGCGGTCGCCGTTGCCGGTCGGCTGCGCGAGGCGATCGAAGGCAGCGGCACATCGCTCGTCGCCAGCGACACCGTCGGCGACCACTCGGCCGAGCTCCCTTTCGGGCCGCTGTCGTCGTTCGAGTATCACACAAGCGCAGCGAGGGCAGACAGGGAGCTGATTGACAATTGCCGCGACATTGCGGCGGCAGAGGGTATCGTGGAGCGCTGCAGCAGTGCTTTGAATGGGCATGTCTCGGACGCGGTGGCAGCGTCAGGCGCTGCTGCGGCCGTCGCAGGAGCTGATGGGCCCGCCGCGACCGCCCAGCCGATCATTGGTGACGGTCTTGGCTCGCGTAGCGTGATGGGAGAGGCAGCGGATTGGGAGTGCGAGCTCGGGACCGAGGCGAGCGCTTGCAACGCAGGTGGCTTGGTGCAGCCGTGGCATGCGGACGCCCCGTCTGTTTGCGTCACTGGAGGGAGCGACCCCCTTTCGATTGAGGCCTCCGTGCTGCCTGACGCGGACGCGCGATGCGTCCGACTTTGCCTGAATGTCACCAACGCCACGGAAGTCACGGTTAGCAAAGCAGCCGTGCGCGTGGGCCTTGTTGGGCCAGTGGCGTTTGCTTCGCCTGCTGCGCACGCAATGGCTAGGCTTCCACGCTTGGCAGCGTCCGATAGCTGCGCCTTGGACTTTACGGTGGCGTGCACAGCGCCAGGGAGGGCCACCCTATGCGTCCAAGTCTTGCTTTACCCCGAGATCACTGGGCCCGACGACGAGGAGGAGGACTGGGGCGCGGACGCGCACGCGCCCCCTCTGCCGAACGTTGCACCAAACGTGCTTCGCTGCGTTCCTTACACGCTGCCGATCTCCGCCACCTTCGTGCGGGCCCATTGTGCACCGGGGGATTTCTACACACGATGGGACGCCCTCCCACATGCGATCACCCTGCGAGCCTTGTACGCGGGTGGGGGCGGAAAGACCGGTGAGGGCTCTTCTGCGGCGAGATCTGCCGCCTCGTTCCTGTCAGCAATGGGCACAGCGAGGAGAAACAACCTGAGCGTTGTGGCTAGCACATCCGAACCTGTGCGCTCGGCGTCTCTGCTGGCGCGCACGTGGTGGGGAGACACGCTCGCACTTGCCCTGACGGAGACGCACACGGCATCGGTGTCGATCGCGGTGAGGTCATCGAGCTTTCCGCTCGTCCACTCGGCGCGAGTGAGCGCGAGCGCATTTCTTGCTGACCTCTTTGGTGCCTCGCTGGTCGACGCTGAGAGCCGCCCGCGCGGGACCATCGGCGTCTCAGCAGACGTGGGTAGGCCGGGTCCCGGCAAGGCGACCACCGACGTACATGCGGCGGCGAAGAATCAGGACGCACTTGACCAGGCTGCGATTGCAGGATGGCGCGTGCTCAAGGGTGTCGCAGCATAGCTGGTGCCACTCGGCGTGCGCGTCGAAGGCGCTGCGTCGATTGCGTCGTAATTATTGATTGTTGCTGTACTAATGCTCATGAGAGCACACCTCGCAGAGCTGGCAGCAAGGCAAGAGCAATGAATGTGGCGGTGGCGTTGCCAAGGTTGCCCAAAAGGACACCTGGCGTGGCATCTGCGCCGCGCGCGGTCGCGAGCGCGGCAGCCGTCGCAGGTCCGCCCACAGCCGCGTTGCTACACAGCGCGGCATCTAGTGCCGAGATGCCAAACACCTCGCGCGCTGCAGCGATAGCCACAAGATGGGCTGCGTAAATCACTGTGAGGAGTAAAGCCACCGGTAGGAGCGTGTGTGGGTCGAGCCCTGCAATCCTGCCGCCCGAGATTCCTGCTGAGGCAAAGAAGAGCCCCAGCATTACGCGCGCGAGCGCCATGCCTGGGGCCTGCAGCGGCTGCAGCGCGCGTGGTGCAACGGTCGCCAGCGCCACGGTCGCCGCACTCGCCGCGACGATCGTGCTCGAGCCCACGCCGAGAGCGCCAACGAAGGCCACGATTGCAAGCGAAAGCGCCAGCGACGCAGTCAGCCCTTCGGCATCAATCTCGTCACTGCCGGTGCTGCCAGGACTGGATTCTGGTGCGCTGTCGCGTGCGCTCGCGCACTCTCTTGCGCCTTCTCGCCAAGCCAGCCAAAAGTTCACGGCAGGGAAGTAAAGGAGCGCCCCCAAGTTGTCTGCAGCTAAACCGAGCGCTACGACAGTCGAGGACACCCCGGCAGAATCAGCAACTGCGACGAAGTTGAATCCCCCCCCAATGTTCTTCGCAGCGAGTGCCGCTGAGAGCCCCGCTGCGTCTTCTACGCCCTTGCCCGCGAGCGAATCAAGTGCGCCCGTTAGCGATGCGCCGAGCAGCCATACACCGAGCAGCGCGCCGCCTGCCGCGCCTGCCGCCCCCATGGCGAATGCAGGCACAAGCCTCCCTGCACCGCGCACGATGCTGCGCAGGTCGGCACCTAACAGCAGCAGCGGCGTCGCCGAGGCCACCAGCGCGCTCTGCAATGCTCTGAGCTCGGTGGGGTCGACCAGCGAAGCGGCACCGATCGCGGCGCTGCCAGCATTGACGAGCACGGCGCCGGAGAGCATCGTCGCGACAGGCGCACTCAGCGCGCGCCCGAACGACGATCGCTGCGCGAGCGTAGACCCCGCAGCTGAGCAGAGCGCAAGAGCGGCCCACAGCGCAGTTCCGCTCAGTGCCGCACCGCCTGCTGTGCACACCGGCAGGGCGCGCGCCTGCGTGCACCATTGTGCTCCTTGCGTGTGTCGCGCCCGCGCGCGCAAAGTCCGCTCACATCGGCGTGGCCTGCGTAGTGGCGGCGGTGGCGCCACGCTGCCGCGCGCTGCGCGCATCGCTGTGTGACACCGCCGCGCGTGGCCCGTCGCTGTCCTGGGGTTGCGGTGCATTACAGTAGACTTTCGCTGCGCCGCACGAATTTACTGCACGTTTCGGCCCGCGCGGCGCGAGGTGCGCAGGGAGGTCTCATTGGGGGTTGACGCTGCAGGGGCGCGCACACGAGCAGCGCAGCGCGCCCGCCCTGCAGAGAAGCGCGAGTACCCGCACAGTCTGGGTCCGCGGACGCTGGCTGCCTCACCCGCGAGCGCCGCTGCGGCCTCGGGGTGGGATTCACGCAGCGGCGGCGCCCAGGGACCCCGCACCCTCCAGGCCGTGGGCGGCAACGCGCGACACTACAGCTGGCCTGCCGCACACCATCTCCATGTCCTCGAAGACAAGCGCCACGAGCGGGCGGCCCGCGAGCGCGCGGCGTGCGGGAGCAGATGCACCGTCAGGGGCCGCCGCATCCATGGCGGGCAGCTCGACACGTGCAGGCCGTGCAGGCCGCACGTTGGCGGAGAGTCTGACAGCGTATCGTAGCATGTCCGGGCAGGCGGATGTGAGTCCAGAGAAGCTCGGCAGGCTCATGCGGATGCGCGGCCCTGCAGCGAGGCCAGTCCTCTTGGGTGGTACTCTATGGAATGTCGCGACCTCAGGGAGGCGCTGCTGGTGCACCTCAACGTCGGCCGGGTCCGCGCCGCCATGGCCGTTGCTGCGATCATATGCGCGGCCACGCAGTCGCCGCCACGGCGCGAGCAGGCGATGCGCAGTTCCGCGCGCGGGCCTTTCCCTGACGGTCACCGACACCGGCTCCCTCGTACACGCTCGCCGTGAGAACGCCGCGTGGCGCGACGGCAGGCCGACGTGCGCGACGCCGTGCGCGCGCGCCTCGTCGTGGCACACATGCACGCGGCTCGCCCACGCGCAGCTGGTGGGCGGCTCCCACACGACGCCGCCCAGCGTGACGAGCTCCTGCATTGGACCCACGGGCGACTCATCGTACTCGGCGAGGAAGAAGCCGCCGAGGCACCAGCCGAACGCCTCGACGAGCCGCAGCTCCTCGGGCACGGCCGCTCGCGCGTCCGCCGCGCGCAGCAGCTGCAGCTGGTAGACGGCGCGCCCGCGGAACGTCCACGGCGGCTCGCCGTACCCCATTCCGCCCCCCCGAGCCCTGCTCCACCCCCCTGTGCCCAGATCCGCCCAGCCCTTTCCCTCCCGCCCTTTCTCTCCGCTCCGGCCGCCCCTCGTCGCGCGCCCGGCGCGCGCAGGCGCTGCTGCAGGGGGCGCGCGCGCGCGCTGTGGCACCCCCCCGGCCGGGCTGGATTCCCACACCTCCCCTCCCCAAATCCAGCCAGTCCTCACCCAGGTGGCGTGTGGCAGGCGCGCGATCCCGATCCGCAGCGCGATCCGTTGCGGGCCCACCGCCTCCACGATGGCACGGCCCAATCCGCATCCGCATCCGCATCCCCACTGCGCAGCCGGGAGCCGCCCGCCTCTACACCCATGATGATGGTAGGCTAGTCTCTAGCTGCAGCTGTGCATTCGTATCGTATGTACAGTGCATTTGCAGTGCATCGCTGCCGCCGCTTGCGCGCGCTCCTGGCTGTGGCTGGCCGGCTGGCGCGCCGTCGTGCCGGGATTGCGTGATGTGGATGTGATCGTCGGCGGGAGCACGGAGGACGAGGCAGGCCATCGCGCGAGCGCCGGAAAAGCTCATTTGGGCGGAGTTTTGATTTGAAAAGGACGTGGCGATTGCATCCATCCGGCTACTGCGTGGAAGACTTAGTGAAGCTACTGTATCACCACGATGGTGTGTCTACGTCTACGACGGGCATGCCATGCGCACTGGCCACGGCCGCGAATGCAGCAGGGGCGCGCCACACGCGCCGCATGGCGTGTGCCGCCGCGCCGCCGCGCGCCGAGCGCGTGCGTGCCGCTGCCGCCGTCGCTGCCGCCGCCGCCGCCGCCGCGCGCCTGCTCGGCCACCATCTGCGCGACCGACAGCAGCCTCACCGCGCGCTGCGCTGCCTCCGCCGCGCGGCTGTCGTCTGTGAAGAGCGGCGGCAGGTTGGCGAGGTCGCCGTCGCACGCGGCGAAGGCCCGCAATTGCTCGATGAGCTCTGCGGCCTCAAGCGCGCGCGCGCGCACGCCGTCCGCGCGGCGCAAGCGCTGGCCGACGCGCACGGCGGTGTGGGCCACGTGTGCGATGCGTCCCTCGAGCGCGTCCAGAGCGCGCATGAGCTCCGCGGCGGGATCGCCCGCACCGGCGCCACCTTTCCCCTGGGCGACGCCCATGCGCTCCGTCGCGGCGGCCTCCGCGGCCACGGCCTCGCGCTCGAGGCGAATCGCGCGCGCCTTGGCCTCGCGCCGGAGCTGGCCGACGTCAGCGCGCGCCGCGCCCAGCAGCTTGGCCATGCGCTCCGCGCCGACGAACGGCGCGCCGTGATCGGCTCCGTCGCCCGCGTCCGCCGTCGCCCCCGCGCCGCCCAGCTGGTCGAGCGACATCCACTGCGCGAGGAGCGCGCCCACGTCGGCGCCGTCGCCGTGGAAGGACGCCTCGGACACGGCGCCCCCGGCCTTGCTGGAGGCGTGCGAGAGGCCCGGCCCGTGCGGGTGCCCGTTGCCGCCGCTGCGGCTCGCGGCGCCGCCGGACGCAGCAGGCGTCGCCGCGGTGAGCACGGTGAGCTTTTGCACGAGCGCGGCCGATGAGCTCGGCATCGACCGAGCGAGCCTGCCGCCGCTCACCCGCACGCTGGCGGACGCGTGGGACGCCGACTTCCGCCGCCGCATGGCGCGCGACGTCTTCGCGGCAGTGGGCAGGAGTCTCGCGAGACGCCAAGAGTGCACCGCTGCAGCGCGCGCGGCAGCCGCGCTCGGCGTGCCCGCGCCACGCCGCAGCCGCGAAGGGAGGTGCTGGGCGCTAATGGTGGCGGACATCGTCGAGGAGGAGGACGGCCGAGTCGGGAACGAATGCGTCGGGGATGTCAGTGCCCCGCGTGGCAATACGGGCAAGAAGGAGGGCGGTCGCGGCGCACCGGCGTGCGGCCTGGAGCGAAGCATCGCGGGAACGCTCACGTTCTCCATCGCGGTGCCTGACGCGCCGCTGCCTCCCCCGTGGCCAGCGATGGGGCGACAGAAGCGTGCTTATGCCAGCAACGTGGCTGTTTCGCCCGCCGCGCGTCGAAAGGGCGTGGCCAGCGCGCTGCTCAGCGCTGCGGAGAGACGCGCGGCGCGCCTCGGGTACGACGAGCTTTGGCTTCACGTCGACCAGGTGAGCAGCTACCGCTTAAGCGCTCCCAGGGGCGCTTCGCGCCAAATGGCCGCTCGCGCGTGCTGGCGCCAGCAGCTCCTGACGCGTGTGATGTGCGCTGCGCCCAACGCGCGAGCAGGGCAACGAAGGCGCGCTGGCTCTGTACAGGGCGCTTGGGTACGAGAGCGCCGGACTCGAGCCCGCCACCGCTGCTGCGCTCGCGCTGCGTCTCGGCGCGCGGAGGCACATGCTGCGCAAGTGCCTGCGCGTGGCGCCATGGGCAAAGCGCGCACGCGCGCGTGCCGATGCGCGCGACTTGTTGTGACACCACCGCGGACGCCTAGGCGGATCTCAGCATCATTGCATAACAACACTCGTCTACTTGGTGAAAGACGCATTGCTTGAGCACTCAAGTAGCACGATCGCGCAGGCGTTGACACGGGGGGATGCGAGGGCGGGCGGCCCCAGTCACCGCCCTCTGCCTCCTCCACCCGCTTACCAGGCCATCGTTCACGGTCGCATGCGCGTGCGCGCGCGCGAGAGAGAGAGAGTGAGAGAGCGCGACGGTTCCGCTTCAGCTCTACCTCGCTAGCTTGCGCCCGCGCATGGACAGATTTCGTTGGAGTACGAGAATGTGTAAACCACGAACCTCAAATCGCTGACCCCGAACTGCCCACCATCACCACGACCCGGGGAAAATGCGTGGGGGGCGCTGGCTGGACTGGATAGGGCGCAGAGGCGGCTCGCAGGCGAGGGCGCGCGCGTGGGGGGCAGGGGGGGCAGTGCAAGTACCTCGGACAGCTGCCGAGCCCCCCCCCCCCCCCCCCGCGCGCCGGGCGCGTGTGCGCGCGCATCCAGGCGTACGTTTTGGGTGGGTGGTAGGCGGGGGCCCCGGGGGGGCCGGGGGCGGGGGCTGCACGAGGGCGTGCGTGGGCAGGCCGCAGCTTCAAGCTCTGGGCCGGCACGGTCGATACGCACCGCGGTGCAGCGCTGAGCACGACGTGCACACGCAGAGCGCGCAGTTGCGGTGCGCGCGGCAGGAGCGATGACGATGGCGATGACGATAGGGGTCGGTGGCGTGTTGCCGCGTGCCGCGCGCGCCCCTCGCGCTAGCACGCTTGCCGCGCGTGCGCCCGTGTGCGCTCAGGCGGCGAAGCGGAAGGGGTTTGGGAAGAAGCCGGCCAAGGTAATTGGCCGCGCGCTCGCGTGGTTGAGCCCTCGTGACCGCTCGCGCGTCCGAGTACGCTCGGACCGACAATGCCGCACTAGTGCGTGCGCTGCACGTGCAGATTCTGACGCGCGTCACGCTATGGGTCGGCTGTGTGTGCACGCGCATGCACACGCACACGCACGCATTCCCACCGTATTTGCGCACCCCTTGCAGCCTGCTAAGAAGTCAGCGCCTGCCGAGCCCGCGTACGACCCGAAGAACCCGTTGGGCCTAACTACTGTGGAGCAAGTGCCACGAGTGGGCGCGCAGCAGCCGGCGGGTGATGCCCAAGAGGCGGAGCGGGAGGTGCGGGGCGGCCGCGCGTCGTTGCAGGGCACATTGCGAGCGCGCCGTGCCTGTCTCGTCTTGCGTGCATGGCCTCTAACGCGGATTTGCGTGCTCGCGCGAGCAGGAACCTGCTGAAATATCCCCGGTGGTGACCGACCGCATCCTCAAGCGCATTCTTACCTTCACGAGCGCCCCACTGGCTGTGGCATTTGCCTCGCCGGTTTTCTTCTACTGGGCGAACAAGATCCGTGACCCTCCCCTTGACGTACCAACCTCGGTGGTGTACCTGGCGTCGCTCTTCACCTTCGGCCCGGCGCTCGCGGGCATCTCGTACGCCATCATCAGCTGCTCGTACGACCCTGAGAGGGAGGAGCCCGAGGGCTTCCTGGGCTCGGCGGAGTTCGCCAGGAACCTACCTGAGATTGTCAGCCAGCTGCGAGGGGGCAGGAGGTAGCGTGGGCGTGCACGCGCGCACACCAGCGCCACGCGAGTAAAGAGGGGCGCTGCAGTTGGTGTGCAATCGCACAGCGTGGGCACGAGCGCGTGCGCGAGCGTGGGCGATGAACACGGGTGTGAGGGCGCAGGCGAGGCTGTGCGCTCGTACTGGGTGATGATGTGCCCAACTACGTGCTCGACGAGAGCCTCAACACACACCGGCAGTGCCTCGTGAACGAGCGCCAACCGCGCTGCGGCGCGCACCACTCGGCCACCGCGAGGTTGTGCCCGTGCGTCGTGGAAGACACCTGACGCACAACCACGACCAATTGTAATGCAGTAGTTAGTGTAGTTATCGTGACCTGCCCCGCGCAGGCCGCCGCCTAGCAGGGCCTACTTGGCTGCATCCGCCGCCATGCGCTTTCTACGGACGTCGTGGTTGTACACGCGCGCCATGGAGACCTCGGTAATTGTGATCGACTCACGCACGTCGGCGAGGTCCTTGGCGACCGTTGTGCTGTTCTGCTCGGCGTTGCTCAGGTTGACCTCGAGCAGGTGGATGGCCTCGGTGAATGTATACTCAACCATGACGTTGGCGCCCAGCCACAGGCACACGTACTCTGGCTTGTTGATGTTGGCCTTGGCGAAGATGCCACTCGAGAGCTCGAAGTCCGTTGTCACAGTCTACGCAGCAGCAGCCAGCGCGCGAGAGAGAGCGCAATCGAGGCATCGTCAGAGTTCGACTGGGTGGGAGGGTGGGGGTGGGGGGGGCATTGCGTCCGTGCCGCAGCCGTTGAGCGCCGTGGCGTGGCGCGGCGAACATGGGGGCTGGAAATGCGAGAGCGATTTGCGCGAGCTTACCTCGCCCTCGTCGGCCTTCTCCTTCAGCATCCGGACAAGATCAAGGGTCTTCTTGATCTCAGGCAGTTTGTGCATCAGGCTCGCCTTGCGCTGCGTGAGCTGCATCTCGAGGAACTTGTACTGCTGCATGCGCTCCTGGAAGCCCTTCAGGACTGCGTCCACATCCTTTCCGGGTTGCGACAGTGGGGCGCAAGAGCGCCGAGCGCGTCAGCAGTGGGGATCGCGCCGCGCTGGGGCGCGTAATGCGCGCGCGCGCGCTGCCACAGCCGCGGCCGCGCACCTTGCCCTCGCAGTACGCCTCGACGTCCTCAATGAACTGTGCGACCGGGATGGCCTTCGTGCCCTGCTGCTGCTGCTGCGCCTCGCCCTCGGCGGCGGGCTCGATCTCGTCGCCCATAGCACGCGGGCGCGCGCAGGCTGCGGCACTCAGGAGGGGACAAGAAGACAAGGGTAAACGGCGGGAGGAGGAAGCAAGTTGGGAGGGTGCGGGGTGGGGGGAAGGGGGGGGGCGCGCGTCACACACGCAGTGCCGCGCGGCGCCGATCGCGAGCCCGCCACCACTCGAAAGACTCGCAACGCTCGGCGGCCCGCGGAAAGAGCGCGAACCTGTTATGGCCGTGGGGTCAGCGCGTAAGCGGGCTCGCGCTGACGGCGGCAGCGCGAGTGCGTGCCATCCGCGCCTGGGTGCGGATGCGGTCAACGGACGGTGCAAAGTCTCGAGTCTTCGCGCAACAAGCAGCGATCTTGGTTCTGGTTTCCTGTCAACTTTGTGAAAAGGGTCTACAATTCGTTCCGTGGCCGCGTGGCTGGTTTGGCGATGACCATCAGAGGGCCCTTCGCGTCCGCGTTCGAAGCCGCGGCGAGGTCGCGCGCGACACACGGTGCGCGCGCCTCGCCCCACCACGCCGGCGAGCAGGCGAGCGAGCCAGCAGTAGCGATGAGCCGCGGGGGGGGAGGGTACGACAGGCACATCACCATCTTCAGCCCGGAGGTGCGCCGCGCGTGCAGCGCGCCTGCCCGTGCGCCCGCGCGCCCTGTGTTCGTACTTTCGTGCCGGCCCCGCACAGATCTGTGCGCGCGCGCGCATGGCGCCAGCGCGGCCGCGCCGCTGGGCTCGCTGCAGCGGACGCTCGTGCGCGCGCACGCTAACCCTGCCCGCATGTGCATGGCGCGTAACTGGCCCGCCCGCGACCCTCGATGCCAACTGCAGGGGCGCCTGTACCAAGTCGGTGCGTGCGCGCAGCAGGCCCAGCGAGCGCGCGCGCGCGGGCGACGAGATCTCGCGTGGCCTTCCGCACCGACGGCGAGCACAGAGCCAGCAGGCGGGCTTGTACCGTAGGAGAGTAGGCCCAACGCCGCACGCTTGCGCCTCAAGCGCAGCGCGCAAGCATTCCGCCCCTGTCTGCATCGCTACTGACACGCCCGTCCCTCCGTCCCTTGCGACGCCGACGCCGCGCGCCTGCTGTTGGGCCATCGGTGTTTTGACCTCCCAGAGTATGCCTTCAAGGTGCGTGCCGACGGCGCGACGTGCG
>RQSC01000518.1:135009-170891 GCA_013416795.1 Prasinococcaceae sp. CCMP 1430
GTGGTACGTCAAGGACGAGAACGTGAAGAAGGTGGAGGAGGAGATGGAGCGCCGCGCGCTGCTGGGCGAGGACGAGGCGGGCAACGTCATGTCGCTCGACCAGGCGCGCGCGAGCGGCGCCCAGGGAGGGCAGCAGCCGCCCACAGGCGCTGGGCCGCAGGAGCAGCCCTCGGGGCTCATCCTGTGAGCGGCCCGCGAGCACGTACCATACCATACCATACGCAGGCGCGCGCGAACGCCGCGCGCGCATGTGCGAACGCGCGCGCCACTGACCGGTGTTGGCGAGGGCGGACGCGCGCGTCCGTGCCCCGCCGCGACAGTGTAAGGGACGCAAGTTCTGTCGGATGCGCCCTGCACGCACGCGTGTGGGACAGAGAGCGCCAGTGCTCGCTACGCGTGTGCGTGAGTGTGCCTAAGGTTTAATAGTTCCTCTTCCCGCGGACGGTCCGCGCCTACGAGCCGAGCTTGAACGCGTCGAGGATGACGCCGTAGACGAAGCCCATTCGGAACCAGTAGAAGAGGTTGGCGAGCGCGCCCTTGTGCCGCAGCGAGTGGTACCAGCGCGAGTGCACCTCGCTTAGCACGAAGGTCATGCCAATGAGGATGAAGTCCTGGCCGCCGTCGACGGCTGCGCGCCGCCGCGCCGAACGCGCGAGCGTCCCGGTGCGGTGCCACGCGGGCGGGCGTATGGAAGGGGCAGCGGAGTGCGTGGGATTGGGGGCGCAATGAGGCAGCTGCGTCAGTCGGGGCGCTCAGAACCAATCCTGCGCACTCCTCCTCTTGACCGACCGGTCAACCCACCGCGCACGTGCATGTGCACACACGCAGAGAGAGGGGGAGGGGAGGGGGGGGAGGGAAGGAGGGAGGGAGAGAGAGAGAGAGAGAGAGAGAGGTCGTGATGGGAGGGGACGCGAGCTCGGCACGCACTCGCACTCACCGTTGGCGAGGTTGGCTATGTTTGCAAAGTATGTCGCCGCGGCGAAGGCGGTGATGTTCCAGAGCATGCGGCGGTATGGCCGCGCGGCGAGGTGGCGCGAGAGACGCGCGAACAGCGTGGTCGCGAGGGCGAACAGCCGCGAGTCCGCCTCTCCCGCAGCCCCGCCCGCGGTACCTGCGGTAGCGGTCGCGCGCGCCGCGCGACGGCGTGCTGCCGTCGCGCCCGCACGCCGTGCGGCCGCGCGCGCCACCGCGACGGCCATCGCTCCTCGCAGGACCGCCGCGAGCCGTGGCGCGCCAGCTGTGGAGGCCCCGCCGCACGCCGTCCAGCCCGCGCTCGCTGTGCGCGCCCCCGCACGTGCCAGCTTTTTCAACTTGCGAAAATATCTGGCGCATGTGAACCCTGTTACTTTATGCCCTAAATCGATGTACAGTGCAAACCGTTTGCCTGCTGGCCTGATGACGGAGCCTCTGCTGCGCCTGCGACCCTGCGCCGTCCGGCCAACCCAGCGCGGCAGGAGCGCGCTCGCAAAGTCAAATCCTGGGCGTGCGCGCGGCGCTGCCGGCGTGCGCGCGCGCGGCCGAGCGCGGCCGGACCCCGCCACGCATAGAGGATAGGCCGCCTCGCTGGGTCGGATGTAAGTCGGTCGGTCGGTCGGTCGGCCGCTCTCTCGGTTGTGGTGTTTGTGTTTGGTTGGCCTATTCATCGCCCGGCTCGGGGCGACGCGCACGTGCGCACACAACGTTGCCGCCGGGGCGCACGTGGGTCCTCAACGTGGGCACCAGACCGGGTCAAGTCCTCTTTCTTCCCCCGTTCGCGAATGGGTCAGCTCCGACGAACGAACTGCCAGCCCGGCTTGTGCACGGGCCGGCACCTGCAGCGCGCAGCACAGCATATACGGCGGTTGCAGCCTGTGCCGGAGCCGGCGTCGCCCGGCCGCAACGCGCGCGCGCGCGCGCGCGCGCGATCGGCCGATCCGGATCGAAAAATATCCGTTCGCGCGGAGCGCGCCCGCGCGGTTTGCGTGTTTCGGGGAAAGGGTCCCACCGGAGCGAATGCGCGCCGCGCGGGGGCGCCAGCGAAAGCGCATTCCGAAAATCGCGGTGGCGGAGGGGAAGGCGCGCGTGGCGCGCGTGTGCTGCGTGCGTGCGCGCTCCGGGGGGGACGGGGAGGGGGAGGGGGTTGCGTCGTGCCACACAGCGCACGCGATCGAGCGCGCGGCCGGTGGATCGATCGAGTCATCGAACGCTCGCCGCAGCGGCAGCAGCAGCCGCCGCCCGTCCACCTCGATCGCCGCCATGTCGGTGCGTGTGAGCGCCCCCTTCCCCCCTCCCATCGCCCGCCCCCTCGCAGCCGCCACGCCCCTCCACTCCCGGAGCGGCCGCCACGCGCCCCTTCCCCCCCCCCCCCCCCCCCCCCCCCCCCCCCCCCCCCCCCCCCCCCCTCCCTTCCGCTACCGCGCGCCTTCATCCCGTCCCTGCTCCGGCCTGACCCGCGCGATCGGCGCGCGTGGGGCTGCGCAGGACGAGCCGCACTTCGAGACGCTCATGGTGCACGGCGGCCAGGAGGTCGACCCCGCCACCAATTCGCGCGCGGTGCCCATCTACGCGACGTCCTCGTACGTGTTCAACAACGCCGCGCACGGCGCCGCGCTCTTCGGCCTGCGCGAGTTCGGCAACATTTACTCGCGCATTATGAACCCCACCTGCGAGGCCTTCGAGAAGCGCGTGGCCGCGCTCGAGGGCGGCGCCATGGCCGTCGCCACGAGCTCGGGCATGAGCGCCCAGTTCCTCACCATCAACACCATCTGCACGGCGGGTGACAACTTCGTCTCCACCACCTGCTTGTATGGCGGCACCTACAACCAGTTCAAGGTGTCCTTCCCCCGCATGGGCGTGGAGGTGCGCTTCGTCGAGAGCGACGACCCCGCCGACTTTGAGAAGAAGATCGACGACAAGACCAAGGCGATTTACGTCGAGACCATCGGCAACCCCAAGTACAACGTGCCCGACTTCGCGGGCATGCGCAAGCTCGCCGACAAGTACGGCATCCCGCTCATCGTGGACAACACCTTCGGCGCGGGCGGCGCCATCTGCCAGCCGATCAAGCACGGCGCGCACATCGTCGTCGAGAGCGCGACCAAGTGGATCGGCGGCCACGGCACGCACGTCGGCGGCGTCATCGTGGACGGAGGCACCATGGACTGGGGCAAGTCCGGTCGCCACAAGGTCTTCACCGAACCAAGCCCCGGCTACCACGGCCTCAACTTCTGGGAGACCTTCGGCTTCAACAACCCGCTGGGCCTGCCCAACTGCGCCTTCGCCTTGCGCGTGCGCGTTGAGGGCCTGCGCGACATGGGCTGCTGCATGTCGCCCTTCGGCGCCTTCCAGTTCCTGCAGGGCCTGGAGACCCTCTCCCTGCGCGCGGAGCGCCACTGCGCCAACACCAACGCGCTCGCCGCGTGGCTCTCCAAGCACCCCAAGGTGACGTGGGTGTCGCACCCCAGCCTGCCCAACCACGAGCACCACGAACGCGCGGGACAGTACTTCCGCACTGGCATGTACGGCGCGGTGCTCTCCTTCGGCATCAAGGGAGGCAAGGACATCGCCACCAAGTTCATCGACTCGGTGAAGCTCGCGAGCCATCTGGCCAACGTGGGCGACGCGAAGACGCTGGTCATCCACCCGGCGTCTACCACGCACGAGCAGCTCACCCCGGACGAGCAGAAGGCCAGCGGCGTCAGCCCGGACATGGTGCGCGTCAGCGTCGGCATCGAGCACATCGACGACATCAAGAAGGACTTCGACCAGGCACTCGAGGCCGCAACCGTGTGAGCGCGAGGTCGCCGCGCTTAGGAACTTCGTAATGCATTGTCGTACGTTAGTACTAGGTATGCAGTGTGCGCGCGCGAGCCTGGCGGCCGAGCCGCGAGCCAGAGAGAACAGCCTTCGCCTGCGCCCCTCCTTCAATTCACGATGCCGAGCTGCTTGACCGTGCCCCCGCGGGAAATGGCAGACACGAGGCGGGCGGCGCTCTGCGGCGCCCACACGTTGTTGTCGGCTACGAGCGCGGTCAGCGAGGGCAGCATGCTCACGAGCGCTGACAGGGCACGCGCCCCGCGATCGCCAACATGACATGAGCTGATGCCGAGCGTGGTTAGGGGCAGATCGAGCGGCGGCCGCTCCAGCAGCAGCGTCTCCTCCTCGGGCGCGGCATCGACGGACTGCCGGCCTTTGGTGCACCCGGGCGCCAGCGCCTCGCAGAGAAGCTCGCAGCCCTCATTGCCGAGCACGTTCATGCTCACATCGAGGGCGCGCAGGCGCGAGCCCTCGGCCGCCGCGGCTTCGCCCAGCGCCTGCGCGCCCATCGGTCCCAGGTCGTTGACCGACATATCCAGCGTCTCCAGCGCGAGACCGCGCGTGAAGGGCCTCGCGAGCGCGACCGCCGTCTTGTCCGTGAGCCCGTTCTCCGCGAGCACCAACGAGCGTAGGGTCGTGTTCGAGCGTAGCGCGTCCACCACAGGATCCACCTGCGAGTCCCCCATCTGCGTGCAGCGCAGGTTGAGGTGCGTCAGCTCCGCCAGTGGCGGCGGCGCGCCCACGCGTCCCATCTCGGGAAGGAGCAGCCGGCACAATGCTACCGACGCGTGCACCGTGTGCAATCCCAGCACGTTGCCCGACAGGTCCAGGCTCACGAGTGGCGGACGCTCCGCCTTGTCGATTCCTATGATCCCATCCAGCAGCCTCCCGACGGTCTCTCCCAAGAGGTGATTGCGTGCCACAGACAGAGCACGCAGGTTGCGCATGTCCGCGCACGCTTCGACCAGTACGGGCACGTGTTCGGGCTTGAGATTGCAGCCACAGAGATCCAGCACGCGCACGCGCCGCAGCACGCCCGTCTGGAGTGGTGGCGGCGGGGCGCGCGCCGGAGCGCGCGCAGTGGCGGGTGGCAGTCGCGCCAGGCCCGCCAATTGCACATATTCGCGAGCGGAGGCCTCAGAGGTCTGCACGAGGTCTGTGTGCCGCGCACGACTCTCAGCACGCTGCGCAGCTAACTGCTCGGGCAATGGCGTCCCCTCCTCTGCGTGACCTTCGCGCGCCACCGCGTCCTGCCGGCCGTCAGTACTTGTGCGGCGCGTGTCTGACGCATCGTTCCCGTCTTCAAGAAAATCCTGTCTTCCCTCGTCGTTTGCCTCCGTGAGCGGTGGCGGGGCGCTCGCGAGCGGTAGGGCACCGCTGGTGAACACCGACCCACGTCGCAGGGCGGCATACACCGAGTAGCGTTTGCCGGCGCGCCCACCCGGCGCCCCACCCTTTGCAGAACTGATGCCGTCGTCCAACCCAGTGTTGCCGATGGGGAGGTTGACGGAAGTGTGGCGCCGTTTGCGCTCGGGTGTGTGCACGGCATAGGTGCCACCCGGCGCACCGTTTGCGCTGCCAGAGAAGCCGGTGGTGTCGGCGTCCAGCTCAGCACCATCGTGGGAGTTTGTGCCCGTCACAAGCGTGTCACCTTGCGCGGGTGCCTTTGCTGGCGCACGCTCCTCCATCGCACGCCGCGTTTTGCACTCCGCGCGCAGTTCCGCTCGATACTCCGTGGCAACTGTCTCCATCACAGAGCGCAGAGACCATTCATTGAGGCGCCTGCGCTCCACTTCAAGGTTGATGCGCCTTTGCACGTTCCGCCGAACCAACGGCGTGAGGCGCTCGCGCATGCTGGGCTGCTCGAAGCGCGCGCACAGCGCATCAAGCTCGGCCGCAGCGAGAGAGTCGAAGTTTTCTCGCATCTCCTCACGCAGGTCGGCCTCGCGGAGCGCTACCCACTCCTCAGCGCGATGCCGCACCTCCTTCGTGAAGGCAAGCTTCTTTCGTATGACGTCGCTGCAGACTCCGCCCCCTCCACCGCTCGCCCCGCGCTGCAGCCGCCGCTCCACGCGCCGCAGGTCTGCGTGCAGCTGCCTCGCGAGCTCGTCGGGCTGTGAGCTGCTCTCGGTGTCACCCTTGCTACCGCGCCTCTCGCTGCCATGCGACCCGCGCTCGTGCGCGCGCGTAGCGCTGACAGGTCCGCTAGTTGCGGCGCCGCTTTTGGATGCCGTGTCCTTGCTCGGCACGAGCCCCGCTATCTCTTCGGGCGTGAGGATGTGGTACAATGAGGCACGCCGCGCCGAATCAGACGCGCCGCTGCCGCCACCTCCGCCCCTGTCGCCGCCACTGTGTTCGTTGCCCGAGGTCGTTGCGTCGCTCGTCCGTCTGGGCCGTGCACCGGAGATGGGCTCCGAGACCTCGATCTCCGTTCCACCGGTGAACTGCACGCGCCCGGGCACCCGGGCCACGGCCGCCATGGCGGGCACACGCGCTCGCCCGCGCACCGTCCGCTCTCACTAGGAGCGGCGGCGCGCTGCGCCGCCTGTCCCTCCCACACACACCACCCAAATGCGGGCGCGGCCCGCCGCGCTCCCGCTACCTCTCAGGCGTGCGCGCGCGCCGAACGCACGCGCTGTGGCTGGGGCTGGCCCGTCGGTGCAACCAAGCGCGAGGGCCCTTCGCGCACGCCCAACCCGCCCTCCCTTCATCCCCCCCCCTCCCCCCGTCCGATCCTCGGGGCAGCCCGCAGCCTGAGGCGCCAACCGTAACCGCCCAGCTGCGGCGAAACGGCCGAAACGGCGCGACTCCTACTCACCGCATCCCGCTGCCCTTTGGTTGGCGGGCTTCTTTTGCCTTTTCCCCTGCTACAAGCGTCGTCAGCACTCGTACGTGTAACTCTTCACGATTATTATCAGCGGGGGCGGGGCAGGGCAGGGGCTGGGGGCGGGGCGTGAGAGGACGGCGCAGGTGGTGCAGGAGGGGAGGGGCAGGAGGCGTGTAGTGCCGTGGGAGATGGCGCTAGCACTGAAAGCAATCGCAGGTGACGTTGCGCTCGACGAGCATCCGCCTGGTGCGCCTCACGACCTTGACGCCAGCTGTGGCCCCGGACACTGAAAGCAATCGCAGGTGACGTTGCGCTCGATGAGCACCCGCCTGATGCGCCTTACGACCTTGACGCCAGCTGTGGTACCAGACACGTCCTGCAGGGGCGCGGCGGGTCCAGGCGGCGCGGCGGGTACCGTGGGGGTGAGCTTTCATGCGGGTGGAAGAGCACGCGCGCGTGCGCCCGCCCCGCCCGCGCTCCTGCTATGCGCGATCGCACACGAGAGCTCGGCGCGCGCGTGGGATCGCGGCCGATCGAGCACGTACCCTTTTCTCGAAAGGATCGGCCTGAAGGTCGAAAAGCTTGATCGGGTCCTTCATGGATGGCACGTGTTTGCACCTGCTGCCAACCGCCTTCCAGCGCCCCGCGCGCACTGAGTATGAGGTGAGGCGCACGCGTGGGGGTGCTTCTGCGGCGAGAGGCCCCAGAGCCGCTGGCGCTGCCGGGAATGCCTCCCCTTCCTCGCCCCATACCTGCTCCGTTCCGTCGTCGAACCACTCGTTGGCCCAAGCATTGGCGCCAGTGAAGTAGAGAAATTCGGCAGAGTCCAAGGGTAGGTCCTGCGCGTCCAACTCGCGCATGGCACGCGCGCGCCCGACTACGCCTGCGCCGCCACGCAATTCTCCCTCGACGCCGTCGTCCCCGGGGCCGAGCAGCGTCCGCAGGAATGACCTGCCGTCGACGTCGTCAGGCACCGCGCTCGATGCGCCCGCTACTTCGGCGAGCGTCGGCAGCACGTCCCAGAACGCCCAGGGCACCCGGCTGACACTGCCCGCGCGCACTTTTCCAGGCCAGCGCACCATCGTGGGAGATCGCACGCCGCCCTCGAACATGGACCTTTTGTGGCCCCTGAGGCCACCCGTCGAGTTGAAGAAGCGCACGTCGTGGCCGCCCTCCAAGTGCGCACCATTGTCCGACGCGAAAAGAACCAGCGTGTCTTTTTCGACGCCTAGCGCCCGCAGCTTCCTTACGAGCGCGCCCACGCATGTGTCCATGTACGTGATTGCCGCGGCGTGGTCGCGCTCGACGTCGGGCCACGACGATTCATTGACGTACTGGAGGTCGGTCGGCACAGGTGCGCCTTCCTCGGCGGCATTGTCGGTCCAGCCCCCAGCATGCGGTACCGTCAACGAGAGGTAAAGAAAGAACGGGCGCTGCTCGGCCGATCCTTCTGCCGCCGGTGCCGCTGCAATGTTGTCAAGCCACTTAAGTGCCGCGCCAACGAACACGTCCGTGGTGTAGTTGTATCGCTCAGGCGAAGCCATGCATAAATCGCGAGACTTGGCCTTCCAGTTCAGCGTGAGGTTGCAGCCCCCAAGTGTTTCGCCCGCGTCTATCACCCTCGGGTACATATTATGGCAGTCTAACTGGCTGACCTGGCCGACGAACGCGTCGAAGCCGCTGGCTGTCGGCGTTGAGAGCGGCGCGGACTTGCCGAAGAGTGCCGTCGCGTAGCCGGCGCCGCTCAGCACCTCGCCTAGCGTGACTGCCTGTCCCGCTGCGAGGTGCTCGCCGTCATAACCGTAGCGCGCGAAATTGCCGGAGTGGCGCCCCGTCAGGAGCGCAGTGCGCGATGGCCCGCACACTGTGTAGCCTGCGTATGCGTCGGTGAAGCGCATGCCGCCAGCGGCAAAGTACTCGTCCAGAGACGGCGTCGCGATGCGTCCGTGCGGCGAGTGCGCACCGTATGCCCCCACTTCGCCGTACCCCAGGTCGTCAGCCATGACCAATACGATATTAGGTCGCGTGGCGAGCGCGCCCACGCCGTGCGCCGTGGCGGGCGCTGCGCGGCACGGCGCCGCCGGAGCAGCTGCGCAGCAAAAGAGCATCGAAGTCGCCAGCAGCCCGAGCGCCGCGGCCAGCGCTGGCCGCGCGCCGCGGCTGCCCGTGAGCCCCTTTCCGAGCATGCGCCCCGTCCGGTGCCGGCCCATCGCTCGCAAACGCGCCTGTCGGAGCCTAGCTCCGCGGCCCCAACTGGGGCGCGCGCGCCCGTGCCTGTGGCGCCACACCACCTGCTGTGTGTGTGACAGCTGTGCGTGCCGGCGAGAGGGGCCTCGCTGCAACACATGAAGCTGCACTGCCAATGGATTCCCAATTCGAATGACAAATGCTGCTGGTTCCATGATGAGCGCTTGGCGCTTGTGCGCTCTCGAGTGCCTCGCGCGCCACACGGCCGACGCTCGCCGCTCGCGCGGCCCAACGGCAGAGGGCGATAGCGCCGATGGGCGCGGCAGGCCGTGGAAGGAGCCCGTACCTGCCATCGACAGCAGCCGCGGGCCCGCGCGCGCGCAAGGGCGGCGACGGCGCTGGCCGCCGCAAGGGCGCTCGCTCCGATGGCAAAGAGCAGCCTCAGCGGCAGCAGGCGCTACAGGGAAGGCGGGAGGAAGGCGGCCACGGCGAAGGGGTCGACGGCGTGCACCCTGCGACGCAGGTGGTAGGCATGCATGACCCGGGCCCCGTGCTCGGCGCGCTCTTCGCATCGCTCGAGGGTGCGCTGCGCTCGGGCGTTCGCTGCAACGTCGTGGGGTGCCCTGCAGATGAGTTCGCTTCGGCGGCCGAGCAGCAGCATCGCAGCGAGCGGTCCGGGCGTGCACCTTTGGCAGCGAGGTCGACGCGCGCGGCTGCAGGCGTGTCACAAAGCGCGCACGGCGCATGTCGCGAGGACGCTCTACTTCTTTCCGCTGGTCACGAGTGGCACGCGCCGCGCGCACGTGCGGCTGCGGACGCGGCTGCTGCCGCGGGCCGGCGCCGTGCAGCTGCTGCTGAGGCTCGCCGCGCGTCCGCCCTTGAGTGTGCCGCGGCCGCGCGCCGCCGCGCGGCTGCGTTTTCCTCCAACACCTCTGGTCGCATCGCCGCCCTCGACGCCGAGGAGCGCGCTCTCGCAGGACGACTCGGCGCGCGCTGCGAGGCTCTCCTTCGTAGGCACGATGGCGCGCTGATGCTGGCCGCTTGCGAGGCGCACAAGGCCCTCGCGCTGCTGGGCGAAGCCGCGAAAGTAGCCGAGGCGTGTGCTGTGCGTGAACGCTCCGAGGCGCATGTGACCTTCGCGTGGGACAGGTACCTCATGCGACTCGAGGAGGACATGCTCGGGATGGTCTCTTTCGACCATGAGGTCGCCGGTGCCGATACAGACGGCGACGGTGGCGACGTCGCGGACGCGCTCGCCGCGGCCGCCACTGCGCTCACGAGGCATGCGCTGGTTGGCGCCGACCACAAAACTGGCGGAGCAGTCACTGCACAAGGTGCCGACGTCTCCCGCGTAGTGCGCGTGGAGTACCGCACGGGCAGTGACAAAGCGGATGCACGAGTGAGCGCCAGCGCAGACGACGTCCTCGCGATGGCTGATGCTGGTGCTGCTGTTCTGGAAGGCGCGTGGACCGCGCGGCGCGCCGTCAAGGCGCTGGGACGCTGGCGTGTGATGGCCCCGCTACAAGCTCCCACTGACCACGATGGGCTTTTGCGTGCACTGCTGACCAACTCGGCGGCGAGTGAGCTCGCAACGGAGGGACGCGTTGGAGGGTCTTCGGCGGGTGTCTACGAAACAGCGACGTGCAGACGCCCGGCACTTCTGGGCGCGGGACGTGGTGGCGACCAGCCCGCGTCAGCTAGCGGCGCGGGGCGGCGAACGGCCAGGGTACGGCGCGCGGCGCTCGCGAGGATGCTGCACGTCGATGACGCGCGCAACCGTGCCTCGCTCGGCGAGGCTAGTGAAGTCGTCGTGGAGGATGACGACGTGGACCCCTGCTCCGCTCGCCGCTTCTTTCCACGGGGCACGTCGCTCGCACCTATGTTTCCACCACGCATGCGTCTCACTTCGAAGCTCCTCGCTTGGCTTCAGTCGCCAGAGGCGCCCCAAGCTGATGCTCGCCTCTTCTTTTGCATCGAGGACTGGCTGCGAACGCACGCGCGCGTCGAACACACCGTTCGCGGAGCGCTTGGGGCGCACGGTGCATCATCTGTCGCGTCGGCTGCCGCCGCGCCGGTGGCATACTCAGAGTTTCAGCCGTACGCCGCGCGCGACGACGTGGCGGAAAGTTTGGCTTCGCTGCCAGCCGCCGTGGCGCTGATGGCATCGCCGCTTGCTTCCACGGATGGCGATGCCGCATCCTCCGTCGCAGGCTCATCTGTGGTGACCTGCAGCTCGTTGCGTGACGTCGTTGGCGGCGTTTTGGTCCTCCCGCGGGAGAGCAACGCCGCGGCCGCGAGTGGGACAACGGGTCCCGCGCTGCCGCCTTTGCACTTCGCGCCGGCATCGCTCCAGCAGCTGGTCGAGGTTGGCGCGGTGATCGATCTGCTCTCTGAGCACGAGGGCACAGGCGAGGTCCTGGCGGCGTATGGCGTTGAAGGTACCAAGCGACACGGGGGAGGGTTGGCCAACCTGTACATGCTTGAGGCGGCGCCGGGAGTTTGGGAAGGGAGCGCGGGCACTTCGACCGCCGCCATCACGCAGCACTCGCGCTTGGGCTCGACTTCGGGCTCGCGTGTGAGCACGAGCGTGCTGCGACCCCTTACGGAAGCCGAGATACGCGAGCTGACGGTTGTGTACCTATTACGCGATGGCGCCATCGCCGAGGATGCCGGCGCGGTGTGGCCTGCCAGTGACCGCACCGGGGGTGGCGACAGAGATGGAGAGGAAAAGGCAGACGAGACGGGGGGCGTCGGGCGCGAAGAGCTCGGCCTGCTATACAAGGACCCTCCCACTGAACGGCTACCGGTTTGGAGGCAGCGCCAGTCCTCGCAGGCTGGCGACGCGCCAGAAGTGCGTCCGCGGTCGGAGCGCCCAGCGATGCTCGCCTTGTGCCGTGAGCCAACCGCGGAGGAGCGCGAGGTGCTGGCGGGGGCGGGGTCTGCCGTGCGCGCGCCAGCGGGTCACGCGCGCAAGACGGCCGTCTGCGCGGTCATGTGCAACGCTGCGGGGTGCATCGCGCCATCCGTCGCTGGCGGTGCTTACTGCGAGGCGCACGGCGAGATGGCGGGGTGGCTAGATTCCGACGAGGCAGACCGCTATGTGCAGCGGCAATTTGAGTCACGCATCCTGCCACACGCCGAGACGCACGAGTGGCCTGACGACGCCGAGCCGCCAGCGTGGTGGGGCAGCTCGTGGGCGTGCAGCTCTGAGTGGGTGCACCGCTCCAGCGACACGCTCGACGGGCTCGTCCATGGCGAGTTTGCACGAGCGGCCGATGCTGATGCTAGCGCTGTGGTGGGGATGGTGGGCGCGATATAATGAACCTAATCTAATGATCGCGGCCGTCTCCAGAACGCGCCCCGTTTATTGTCCGCGCGTGCGCGCGACGTGCGGAGCGTGCTCGTGCGGCCATGGCGCCGGCCTGGCTCTGGCGTCTGTGCATTCGTGCAGTGCGGGACCGCTCACTCATTTGCGTAGTTCTTGAGGTTTGATCTGTCCCACCAGAGCACCGTGGCGAGAATGACTTGCACACCCGGGCGCTCGACTTTGACTTCGAGCTCGTGCGAGCCTGCCTCGAGCCTCGGTGTCACCATCGCGCAGAACTCCTTGCGGTTGTTCGCATGCCTCCATGCATCGGCCTCACCTCTGCTCTCGATGTCGTGTGCGCTTGGCGTCTTGTGCGCGAAGAGGGCCTTGACAGAAGGGACCTTTAAAAGGTCATGCGCGTGCAGCGACGACGCGTGGGCCGAGCGGCAGGGTCAGTGAATGCAGAGCGCGCGCAACGGCGTCTTTGCCGGGGCGCTCTGCAAGCAGTTCGTCGACGGAGCTGGCGTCGATGGACGCCGGTGTAGTGTTTGATCCAGTCCGGCGCGGTACAAAGAGCGGCGCGGTCACTGCTGTTGGCGCGCAAAAAGGGGCGAAAGACGCGAAAAGAGAGCGCACCTCGGTGGTTTTCACGGCATGCTCGCGCTTGCCATCAAGCTTGAAGATAACATCGTGCGCGAGGGATCCCTCGCTGCTGTCCCGTCCCCAGCCGTGGAACGTCTCGCAGACTATCAGCGGCCCGCGCTGGCCGTTCGGTGCGGCGGTCACGTTCAGGACGAGCCAGCCGCTATCTGCGGTCCCGATGAGTCCGTATTTAAAGTCGTGGTATCCCCTGTCCTTGCTCAGCGCGCCGGCAACAGCAGTTTCGTCCGATTTCGGCAGCCCCCGCCACCAGTCTGCCTGGTCGATGACTATGGACATGAGCGACGCCGCAGTCCCCGGCTCTGCCGCCTGGGGCTCGATCGCGGTCCGGCACGTGGGGACCCGTCCGTGATAAAAGAATGTCTGGTCGCCATCAACATCGATGACCGGATCGCGAGCAGTAGCGCCAAGCATATCTTTGAGGTACGGAGGGGGGAGCGCAGCGCGTGCTGCCTCGGCCTCGGCCACGATGCGCTCGCCGTACTCGATGGCGACCTCGGCATCGGAGCGCCCGGCGCCCCGTGCGCTCGCGTACTCGACCATCGCCTCCTGGAATACGCTAAGAAGGTGGTCCACGAGGACGTACGAGAACAGTCTCGCGCCGTAGGGAGATAGATGCCAGCAAGACGCGCACGTCCAGAACTTCTTTCGGCCCGCATATGCCTTGCCGTGCGTGGTTTCATGAAATTTCGAAAAGCCCGGTTCGTTGACCAGCTTCCACGTAAGCTCCTGCACCCACATCTGCGCGCGCGGATATAGCGCGGAACGTGCGCGGGCATGAGGCGGCGGGCGCGCGTTCGCGCGAGGGGGGGGAGGGAGGCGGGGGGGCGTAAATGCACGCCGGTGGCGGCGAGTGGTGGCTGCGTAAGTTGATATCCAGCGCCTGGTCGTCGCTCATACGGGCGCTGGCAAGGGCTCATTCACTCGCGCCCGCGTGCGACTGAGCGGGTACAGCGGCGCGCGCGCTCAGCCACACCTCCTCGGTCCCGAGAGACTCAGCTGCAACGTCCCAGCCGTTATCATTCCAGTTCGCCTGATGGTAATCGACAGAGAAATTGTGCCCCCCGAATTCAGCGCCGATGAAGACGTCCGCGTGCGTGATCGGATCATGCCCCGAGCGCTTTTCGTGCTGGCGCGGACTTGGCATGGATGAGTGCTCGCCCAGTCGCCACAGATCCACGTCGCACTCGTCGTCGGGCGAGCCCGCATAAAGGAAGAGCTCCTTCTCAAAGCCCTCCTCCCCGGCACGCTTGGCACCTGGCATCCACGCGTCGTAGTTTGCCACCTCGCTCATCCCCATCGGACCCTCCAACCCCCAACCAGGGTGCATCTTCATCACGAGGGGATGCGAAGGGTGCTGGGCAATGGCGGTGAGCCAATTCGTGAAGGCCGCACCGTCGTCTGCGGTCATGTCGTGCTGGAATACGACGAGGTCAGGATCCGCCCCGAGCAGCTCTTCGAAGCAAAGAGCATTGGGGAAAGGTGCGGTGCCTCCCATTCCAAAATTGGCCACCGAGGCGTTGATGCCCGCAACGGCCAGTGGGCCGACAAGCTCGTTGTGGGCCTGGTCGGCGACCGCCTGATAGCCCCAAATGTCGTGCCCTGCAGTGACGCTGTCACCAAGTATGACCACGCGAAACTGTTTGCCAGGTTCGCGGGCGAGCGTCCACACGAGGCGCTCGCGGAGCTTGCGCCGCGCGCGGCCGGGGGACAGCATGGCCTTACCCATCAGGTCGGAATGGGCCTCAGGGACGCCCAACGGCACGTGCGAAAGGTAGCGCCTCGCCTCTGCCGCTGCGTCGGACGCGAATCGCAGCTCGTCGGCCTCCCAGCATGGCAACGCGCCCGTGGTATCAGCGAGGGCCTCGTCGAGGGCCGCTCGCAGAGCTCCGGGCGCGCGCTGCGCTCTCCACTCCGCGGCGCTGGCCGCATCTGCCGCACCTGCCGCGTTGACATCTTCGCCACTTGCCGCTAAGCGTCGCCAGTCCCTGGCCGCCCGCGCGGGCGCGTGCACCGTCGCCACCGCGAGCACCGCGAGCACCACGGACACGCAATTTGTCCTTCTCCACATGCTGCTGCGCAACATCCCGACACTTCTTCCTTGAACAGCCCTGATTGCCAAGAAATAACCCGACCGCGTGCGATGGTGGTCGAGCACGCCCGCCTCCCGCCAGACACCGCCGGGGGGAGGCGGGCTGCTCGCGAGCCGGGGGCGTCAGGCCGCTCGCGCCGGCGGCGGCCCCAACCCGGTCGAGGGCGCCCCCGCCGACCGGTATCCCACCCCTCTGGGTTGCGCGCGCGGGGAGGCGATCGCTGGCAGGTGGCGCAGCGCGGGCAAGGTGTGGCGCCCGGCAGGTGGGCGCCAACAACCATCGAAACTGACGATCAATTCGTCGTGATGAATTTGACAGGTTTGCACATGCACGCATTCTGGTACAGCGTCGGTTCACGTGCGAATTACGGCGCCACGGTGCAGAGAGACGCGGTTGGGGTTGTATGGCGACATATTTGGGGTTGTATGGCGACATATTTGCCATATTTCATTCTGCTCATGCTAGACAGGGTTCAGACACACCATTCGCCGCCAATTGCGCGATTTCGTGCGGGCCTCCGCGCCCACCCCCCGACTCAATGGTCTGTTCGCATTGCGGCTCGGCGCCACCTGCGCCGGCGTGGCGCTCGAAATCCGCGGTTTTTGCGCGCGCGCGGGGTGTCGGATCGGCACCGCGAGAAAAACGGCCGCCGCCGCCGCCCGCGCGCGCGCGCGCCGCGCCAGGTGCCTGCGCTCGATCGACCGAACCGATCGAGCCTCACACCCATCATCGTGCTCCACCATCATCATTCATGGCTCCTCGGATCCAGCTCCAGCTCCAGATCCGTGCTCCAGTCGGTTCGCTGTTCTCGCGGTTCGCGCCCCCGTTCGTTCGGGCGGATCAATACCAGACTAAGGATCCATCCATCCATCGCCCCCCCCTCGCGGCTCTCCCTGCTGCGCGCAGCGTTTGCTTTTGCGCCGTGCTGCGCTGGCGCTCTGCGAAAGCGCCCCGGGGCAGCTTTTCCCGCCTCGGCCGCGCGCGCAGCTATCGCGCGCGCGGCGGGTTCCCGGGGAGGGGGATGCGGGGCGGTGCCCCGCGTGTGTGTCTCCATGTGGAGGGACTCTCGCGGCCACACGGCGCGCGCGCGGCACGCGCTAGGTGGTCCGCGACCGCGTCGCCCCTCCCCCCCTCCTCCCCACTCTCCCCCCCCCCTGTTAGCCCCTCCCCCCTCCCTTTCCGTGTCCTCAACCGCATCCCGCGCGCGGCCGCACAGCTCGACCGAGACGCCGCGCGGCTCGCACGCCGCCAAACGCTTAACTTTCCTCCGTGGCGTGCGAGTGGGCAGCAGGCGGGGAAACGCCCCGCTTGCCGGTGGCGAGGCTCGACAGCACCCACGTCGGTGCAGGTATCGGATCCTGCCGCGCGCTTGCAAGCGCTGCACGGCCCGAGGGGGACGGCGTGCGCACCACGCCCATGGTGCAGGTTGCGGACGACTGCTGAGCGCTGCCAGGTTGAGGCGTCCATCGCCGCGGCGCCGCCCGGCGCCGCGGTGACCATGGGCGCCACCGAGCAGCGCCTGAGCGCTGGCGGCGCGATGGCATCGGTCGATCAAGACGCTGGCCGGCGACGGCTCGAGTCATGCAGGCGAAAGCGAGCGGCGTGGCGACGAGCGCAGGTGCAGGCCACCGCGCTGACGGCGCTGCTCGCGATGCTCCTCACGGCGTCGTGGGTAGCGCTGTCCAATGCGTTCTCTTATCCTGAGCTTGAGTACTCGGAGCCTTACGGAGGCCCGGGCCGAGGAGGCACCCAAGTTACTATCTTTGGCTCCAACTTCTACTCCTCGCAAACGTCGGTGCTCGCGTGCGCGTTCGGTGACGAGCCTCTGGTGGTTGCTCGTGTCATCACAAGTGAGCAGATCACGTGCGACGTGCGCCCTCGCTTCGTTGGCTTCACGAGCATCGACGTCGCCATCAACAACGTGACATCAGCGGCATCGACGCTGCAGTACGAATACGCGGACGCGCCTCTGACGGCGCACATCTTCCCGTCGCAGGGCGCGGCCGGCACACTCACAGTCGTGCGCGGCAAGCACTTTCAGCGCACGGATGCAGATCGTGCCACGTTCTGCTCGTTCGGCGGGGTCGATGTGGGTGCTCACTTTGTGTCGTCTGAAGTGGTCATGTGCGAGACGCCCAACCGCCCGACGGGGACGGTGATGCTCGACATGACCAAAAACATGCAGGACTACAGTACGTCGAGGATACCGTACATGGTCGTAGAGCAAGGCTTTCGAATAGCATCCATGAGCCCAACTTCAGGGCCCGAGACGGGCGGCACGCGCCTCTCGTCGCGTCTGATGGCAGTGCTCCCCGAGTCAACCCGCGTGCGCTGCAGGCTTGCTGGCAACTTGCAGGTGGCCGCCTCCATATCAACCTCTTTGACACACATGGAGTGCCTGCTCCCCGCACATGTCAGTGGGTTGCACCAGGTCGCCTTCGCTACCAATGAGAAGGATTTCTACTACAACGCGCTCTACCGCATGAGAGCACCTCCCGATGAACTAATACTCACGTCCGAGGAGGGTACCGTCCAGGGCGGCACGATACTGCACCTCTCGACGCTGCCTCACACCGCCCCTATGGTCCATCCCCTTTCATCAATCACCTCTTGCCGGTTTGGGACACAGACTGTAGGAGCTCAGCCCAGCAGCGATGGGCAGAGCCTGCAATGCCGCTCTCCCCCATTCGATGCAGGGTTTGCCGCTGTGATGGTGTCCAGCAATGGCTTCGACTTCACACTCGGACCTGTCTTTCACTTCCGCCAGGCGTCGGTGATCGACATGTTGCAGCCACGCCTTGCAAGCGACTACGGTGGGGGTGTGCTCAATGTGCTCGGCAGCGATATGGTGCACACTGGCTTACAGTGTCTGTTTGGCATTCTCACGACCACTGCGAAACCTGTCAGCTCTGCCCTCGTCCAGTGTGCCAGCCCCGGCATGCCAGCCGGTTTGACGTACCTCGAACTGGCGTCGCATGGATCGAGCACCGTGAGCACAGCCTCGCCGGCAGACACGCGCATGCCCTTCTTTGTGCATGTGGCGCCCGAAGTGACAGCAATCTCGCCCATCTCAGGCGATCCCGATGGCGGCACGCTTGTGACTGTTCTGGGCGCGCACTACGTGAACAGCATCGAACTCGGATGCGCGTTTGGAACCGTCAGCCCTGTCGCAGCTGCATGGCTGGAGCACTCAGAAATGCAGTGCGTCTCCCCTGCCCGTGTGCTCGGCTCTCCAGAGGTGAGAGTTACAAACAATGGCATACAATTTGAGGGCGCTGAAGAGCCGGACGAGTCATCGGTCTTCACTTACATTGGCGAACCCGGACTGCCCTCATCCGTTTCAATCGACGCCATTCTTGCTGGGGGCGCATCTGGTGGCTCGACGGTCACTGGCAGCACAGGCGGTGGCACGCCTGTCACAATCGTCGGTTCTGGATTTACAGACGATGTGTCGCAGTACAATCCGGACGGCTCTTACGCTGGTGGCGGAGGTGAAGGCGCACCATCATCAGGATCTCCGAGTGCTGGTGCTGATGTCTTCTGCAACTTCGGCTCGAGTGTGGTTCCTGGCACGGTGGTGGACTCAACAACCATCATCTGTGAGACCCCATCAGCTAACGGTGGCGGCTTCACAACGGTAGAGTTGGTGGACGGAGATGGCGTCGTTAGCGCAACTTCGTCGGAGGAGTACCTGTACAGCGAGCTGCCAGAGGTGCACGGCATCTCTCCCCTGTCTGGTAGTGTTGCAGGCGGGACGAGGGTAGTTGTTGTTGGAGAGAATTTCTCGCCGAGCGAATCTTTCTGCCGCTTTGGTGCCTCGCGGATCGAGCTTGCACAGGTTCTGTCCTCGACCCTGCTGACGTGCGTTTCCCCGGCGCACACACATGGCAAGGTGCACATCGGCGTGTCCAACAATGCGCACGACTGGTCGGTGGATGACTTTGTCTTCAACTACCAGTCGCCCCCGAAGATATTTCGCTCAATGCCGCGCTCTGGTCCAGAGAGCGGGGGCACCCATGTGGAGATCCTTGGTGCGGACTTCAAGAGTACGAGCAGTTTTGTGGCAAAGGTCGGTTCTCTCGGACCGATGGCAGTTGCCGTCGGCACGTCGCACGTGGCCAATACGCACACTCCTGCGTCCGTGCCACAGTCTGCGGCTGTCCGAGTGTCCTCAAACATGATTGAATTCGATCACGAGATTCCCAAGCCTGTTTATTTCGAGTACTTGCGAAACATGACTGTGGACTCAGCATTCCCGTCGGCAGGCATGATTGGTGCTCCGCTTGCCATCACTGTCGTCGGCACTAATGTAGACAGCACCGGGAAGCTTTGGTGCAGGTCTGGCGAGGCGTCCGGCGGCCGGATTTCGTGGGCGGGTGATGGAGCTACCTGCAGCATCCTATCGCATCACGCCGGCTTCGCAGCGATCGGCGTGTCCAACAATGGTGCCGACTATGTTGTTCCCGAGCAGGACGTTGCGTTCGAATTCGCTGTGTCGTCGACGCTTTCTTCGCTGTCTACGAAAATGACACACAATGGGACAATTCTTGGCATTCGTGGCGCCAACTTCAAACTCGGAGCGCTGTGCACCATGAATGAGCGCGTCTCGTCCGCAGCACATGTCATCTCGTCTGCTGTGATTGCATGTGAGATCCAGAGGATACCCACCATGCATGTGCACTTGCGCATGACCAGCAGCAATAGCGCTCACAGCACTGACGGTTTCCGGGTCTTCCACCAGCTTGACTTTCCTGAAGTTCAGGGGGCGTATCCTTCAGGTGTCACAGGTGAAGGTGGTTCTCCGATAAGTGTGTATGGTGTCTACCCACCGACGACCGAATCATCGTACTGCAGGGTTGGAACGATCAGCCCGTTGTTTGCTGGGCGCACTGCCCCAGATGCGATCTCGTGTGTCAGTCCAGCTCTCTCGCCCCGATTTGCTCCCGTAGAGGTTTCGATCAATGGTTTTGAGTATACGGCGGACGAGATGAGCTTACGAGTGCATAGCTCACCAACGGTGGAGGGTTTACTCGACGTAGGCGGGCTGTCGTCTGGTGGGACGCAGCTGAGAATGGCTGTTGATTCTTTTGCTGCATCCGACATTGTGCGGTGCATATTCAACGGGATGATGTCACCGGCTCAGTATGGGGGTGGTCTCCTGAAATGTGTGACACCTGCCCATTCGCCCGGTTTTGTTGAAGTTCACATTAGTCGCCAAGGGAGCTCGACTCTGACAACTGGGGCAATATTCCAGTTCCATGTGTCGCCCAAGTTGTTGTACTTGGATCCTGCTATTGGGCCGTCCGCAGGAGGTTCGGTGCTAGCTCTAGTGGGCGAACACTTCCTCTCAACCGACACAACTTGTGCCATCGGCGACAAGATCCTATCAACCAGAATCGTCTCATCCTCCCTCGCATGCGTGGAGAGCCAAGCTGATGTCCAAGGGAAGGCCGCAGCCTCGTTGATGCTGGGAGGCGACCAAGTTTTCTCGAACGCTGCTCAGAGCATTTTCACCCACGCTGCATCTCCCCGGGTGCTTGGAGTCACGCCTGCAGCTGGAGAGTCGAGCGGGGGTAGCATTCTCAAGCTCGCATATGCTCAGGCGCACAGGACAGGCATGTCCGCAGCAGCTTGTGCAGTTGGGTCTTTCGCACCTGTGATGGCTGCACGCACAGACGATGATGATGTGGAATGTGTGGCACCCGCAAGAAGCGCTGGACGAGCATCTCTAAGGCTTGCCGACAATCACAAGGACTTCGATGGCTCTAGCTCCACGTTTGAATACGTTGACTCAAATGATGTTCTCGCCGTGATACCGAGCGTTGGGCTTTCTCGTGGCGGAACAATTATCACTGTATATCCAGCCAAATTGGCGACTGGATCTTCCACACGCCTGACTGTACATGTAGGAGGCACAACGATCAGTGCAACGAGACGTGATCGAAATCTCGTTGCCTACGCGCCAAGAAATCCTCCTGGGTACAGCCGCGTGACACTCGACAAAACAACACGAAAAGGAATCACATATCAATATGTTGCAACACCATCAATTGGGCCAGTGTCACCAAAAGCAGGGATCGGCGGCACGGTGGCTCGCGTGTCCGGCCTGGACATGGTCGGCGCCGGTCCGTGGTGCCGCTTCGGCGAGTCTGCGTTGGCGGTGAGCGCGTTGTCGGTGTCGAGCTCGCTGGCTCTGTGCGAGGCGCCCGCTGGCGAGGCGGGCGAGCTGAGCGTGGCGCTGGGCGTGGTGGGCCCCGAGGACGGCTTCGTGGTGGGCGGCGGCGCCTTCCGCCGCGGCGGCGCCCTGGGCGTGCGCTCGGTGAGCCCGTCGCGCGGCCCGGTGAGCGGCGGCACTCTGGTGAGCGCCCTGTTCGAGGGCGGCGTGGGCGGCGTGAGCGGCTCGTCGTGCCGCTTCGGCAGCGTGTCGCCGGTGGCTGCGCGCGCGTCTTCCGTGGGCGCCACGGGCGGCTCGAGCCAGTGCGCGAGCCCCGCGCACTCGGCGGGCCGCGTGTCGGTGGAGGTGAGCCTGGGCCCCGGCGCGTACAGCTCGAGCGGCGTGTCGTTCTCCTTCGCGGAGGGCGGCGTGGCGGAGAGCGTTGTGCCGAGCGTCGGCCTGGCCTCCGGCGGCGGCGTGGTGACCGTGGTGGGCTCTTCGCTCTCCGAGGGCACGTGCTCCTTCGGCGGCACGGTGGTGCCCGGCGTGAGCGCCGGCGAGGGCTCGCTGTCGTGCGTGGCCCCGTCGGGCGTGGCCGGCTTCGTGGCCGTGCGCGTGGGCGCCGGCGCGGGCTCGTCTGTGGGTTCGGGCGCGTACTACCAGTACGTGTCGTCTCCATCAATTGGGCCAGTGTCACCAAAAGCAGGGATCGGCGGCACGGTGGCTCGCGTGTCCGGCCTGGACATGGTCGGCGCCGGTCCGTGGTGCCGCTTCGGCGAGTCTGCCTCGGCGGTGAGCGCGTTGTCGGTGTCGAGCTCGCTGGCTCTGTGCGAGGCGCCCGCTGGCGAGGCGGGCGAGCTGAGCGTGGCGCTGGGCGTGGTGGGCCCCGAGGACGGCTTCGTGGTGGGCGGCGGCGCCTTCCGCCGCGGCGGCGCCCTGGGCGTGCGCTCGGTGAGCCCGTCGCGCGGCCCGGTGAGCGGCGGCACTCTGGTGAGCGCCCTGTTCGAGGGCGGCGTGGGCGGCGTGAGCGGCTCGTCGTGCCGCTTCGGCAGCGTGTCGCCGGTGGCTGCGCGCGCGTCTTCCGTGGGCGCCACGGGCGGCTCGAGCCAGTGCGCGAGCCCCGCGCACTCGGCGGGCCGCGTGTCGGTGGAGGTGAGCCTGGGCCCCGGCGCGTACAGCTCGAGCGGCGTGTCGTTCTCCTTCGCGGAGGGCGGCGTGGCGGAGAGCGTTGTGCCGAGCGTCGGCCTGGCCTCCGGCGGCGGCGTGGTGACCGTGGTGGGCTCTTCGCTCTCCGAGGGCACGTGCTCCTTCGGCGGCACGGTGGTGCCCGGCGTGAGCGCCGGCGAGGGCTCACTGTCGTGCGTGGCCCCGGCCGGGGTTGCTGGATTCGTTATTGTCAGTCTTGTTGGTATTCATGGCTCTTCTGCTGTGGCTTCTTATCTTTACCTAAACGAGCCTACTGTTGCGTATGTTCGTCCAGATGTTGTGTATGACTTCAGTGTTGTTCACGTCGTGGGAGCTGATCTTCACGCTCTTCTTTTGTCTACGAAATATTCATGGAATCCTGTCGTGGTTTCTTCTGTTTTTGCAGTTGGAACGGTTGATGACTTTGCTGATGATGATGCATGGCATTTGGTTTCTTCTGATTTGTATTCAATGGCGCAGCCACTTGAGGTTCTGGACGTCACCCCTGGAATATCTCATTCTGAGGGTGGCAGTATTGTTACTGTGCACGCTTTCGGCGGAGTCGAGCGATTGTCGTCGTTTTCATTGAGTTGCACATTCGGCACCACCAGAGTTTTGGCCTCTACGTCGACCATGGAGACGCTTGAATGCAGAACACCTTCGCATGCGCCTGGAGTGGTTGCGCTGGACACTGCTGCGAACGGAAAAGACACAAGTGGCGAGTATGGCCACTTCGCTTTTTCCGACAGCGCCGCTGCATCGCGCTCGAGTGATATGGTCAGTGGAGTATCTGTGATCCCTGTTGAGATGAAGGGGGGTCAGGATGTATTCGTGTACACTTCTGACCTCATTGTCGATGGAGTGACCCAGCACACATGCGGCTTCGGGGATCGGTCTGTTCCTGCGCTGGCGGTGAACACAAGCTGTGTATTGTGTGTGGCCCCGGCCAGTGCCCCAGGCTTTGTGGCTGTTGATGTACGAGAGCTGGAGAACACGGGGCCGCCGAGAATGGAGTCAATTGCTTTCATCATGTTCCAGGAAGAGTATACGATTTCGCATGTGATACCGACAGCTGGACCAAACGCAGGTGGCGTATTGGCTGTACATGGTCGCAACATGATGCACTCCGCTTGTCAGTTTGTACTACTTGGGGGAGATGTTGTTGAAGTGCGCGGCATGTGGGTGTCATCTACGATCGTCATGTGCGAAGCGGTCAGCCACGAGAACGGAGAAATTCATGTGCATCTTGCCGTGGCGGGCGCCGCCGCCGGTGATACTCGCCAGTATGCCCTTTACGAGCAGCCGGCCATGCTCGATGCATCCCCAGCAAGAGGTTACGTCACCGGTGGCACGCAGGTATCTGTCAGTGTTGATCCTGCCCTTGCCGACCTTTTGCCTGCAGACGTCGTATGTCGCTTCGGGACGGTGTCGACCAATGCCGTGACATCCGAGGCGAGCTCTGTTATGTGCGTTGCTCCTGCACACGCGCCTATGTCTGTTCCGATCAGTCTTGCATTCAACGGCAAGGACTTTTCATCCAAAGTTGCAGACTACCATTTCTCACCTTCCCCTGATGCGGACAGCATGATTCCGGAAATGTCTCTGAGGAGTGATGGTGCGCGGGTCACTATCTCTGGCGAGCGATTGGGAGCGTTCAGCGATGTGACGTGCTCGACTGCTACGAGTCGTGTGGTGGCGATGCATTTGACAGCAGATACGATTACTTGCTCACTCCCAGCAGCAACGGTCGAAGGCTTCTCATCAGTGACGATCTCTGTCGCGGACGTTGGTGATGTGGCAACGCACATTTTCCACTTCATGCAAGATGTTGAAGTGTACTCCTCCCAACCTGTCAGGACGACCAATTTCGGAGGTGTCATCACTCTGGCTGGTTCAAACTACCCTCGTCAAGCGCAGCTGGCCTGCCTCATGGGGGCCTTTGGCACCACAGAGGCAAGCGTCGTCTCATCTGGCATTGCGCGCTGTGCCACATTTACACCTGCCGTCGGCACAGCCAGTGTTGGCATCACTCTTGACGGTCTCGCCTTCGACGATCAGCGCAGTGGATTCAGTGCTATTCCAATAGAGGTGTATGAACCACCTCGCACTTTGGCGGTCACGCCAGCAAGCACTCTCTTTGACGGTGGGCGCTCACTACGCTTGAACGTGGCGGGTGCTCAGGAGTTCTTGCGTGGTGCATGGTGTGTCGTCGGCACAGTGGCCGTCTTGGCCAGGTCCGGAGACCAAGACAATGCCGTGGAGTGCCTAAGCCCCGCCCATGCGCCAGGAAAGGTGCCCATTGCTGTCACTTTGGGCATGATGGAAGCTGGCGTGCCAGTTGCATTGGAGTACACCAATGAGCTTGATGCTCAGGTGCTGGCGGTCTACCCTGAAGCTGGTGCATTTGGTCGTGGTCATGTCACGCTCATGGTCTCTGAGGGCGCATTGCTCGGATACAGTGCTACTTGTGTGTTTGGGTACGTTAGCACGCCTGCCATCAGGTCGAAGGACGGCAATTTCCAATGCAACCCTCCGTCAAACCCACTCGGCATCTACAGCGTTTCTATCTTCAGTGATGGGCGCATTGGCGGGGGCGATGCCGTGTACCAATACGTGGAAGAAGCGCGAGTTGTTCACATCCAACCGAGTATATCCGTGCCTGGTGGTGTCATCGCGCTCGTGACTGAGAACGCGCGAAGCCGGGACATGCAATGCCGCTTCGGAGATGACATCGGTGGCTCGCTCAGATTCGTTTCGACAGCTTTGGGCTCGTGCGAGGTCATGCCTGGTGGGGTGCTGTCGTCAGTGCATAATGTTGCCCTTGGAGTTAAGGGCCACACTGCCTTCAGTGATAGCGCCACGCTGATGGTGACTCCCGCCTCGTATCTTACTAGCGTCTCTCCGCAACGCTCGCATGTCAATGGAGGTACCAGCATCACTGCCAGTTCCAGCCGTGCCGTCGACCAGGCATCCAATACATATTTGCCATTTGGCACTGTTGTAGTCAGGTCGTTAGTTATCGCAGCTGGGCACCTAACAGCGGTTGCACCCGCCAGATATGTTCACCGAACGCAGGTTAGCTCATCATTCAATGGTGTCGATTTTGGTGAAAGCAGTCTCACCTTTATCTATATCGCTGGAGGCATCGCGGAGAGCGTTGTGCCGAGCGTCGGCCTGGCCTCCGGCGGCGGCGTGGTGACCGTGGTGGGCTCTTCGCTCTCCGAGGGCACGTGCTCCTTCGGCGGCACGGTGGTGCCCGGCGTGAGCGCCGGCGAGGGCTCGCTGTCGTGCGTGGCCCCGTCGGGCGTGGCCGGCTTCGTGGCCGTGCGCGTGGGCGCCGGCGCGGGCTCGTCTGTGGGTTCGGGCGCGTACTACCAGTACGTGTCGTCTCCGTCGGTGGGCGGCGTGTCTCCGTCCGCGGGCGCTGGCGGCACGGTGGCTCGCGTGTCCGGCCTGGACATGGTCGGCGCCGGTCCGTGGTGCCGCTTCGGCGAGTCTGCCTCGGCGGTGAGCGCGTTGTCGGTGTCGAGCTCGCTGGCTCTGTGCGAGGCGCCCGCTGGCGAGGCGGGCGAGCTGAGCGTGGCGCTGGGCGTGGTGGGCCCCGAGGACGGCTTCGTGGTGGGCGGCGGTGCCTTTCTGCGGCTGCCGGCGCTTTATGCTATCGGAGCCACTCCAAATAGGATCCGTGGGGAGCGTGGAGCTGTCATATCTGTTACAATGACGGCCGCAATCGGAGATCTTGTAGGAAGCGCACCTGTTGTGTGTGGAATTGGATCTATATCGGTTGCTGGTATCTGGGCGTCGACTGAAAATATTGCATGCCCCGCGCCGGCAAAGTCAGCAGGGCTCGAATCAGTATGCACTGGGATGAGTGCTATGGACTGCGTCCATGCCGGTCTGAGGCTTGCGTACGTTACATCCGGCGACATTCTTGGCGTCTATCCAGAGGCAGGTGATGCGGAGACAGTATTTGCTATTGGAATCATTGGAGAGGATGTCACGCCAGATCTTGTGTGTATGTTTGGCTCGGAACCGTCCCCTTCAGTTCAGTCTCATTCGCTTCCTGGGTCAGTCGCCTGCAGACTGCCTTTGCACTCGACAGGCTTCGTGTCGGTGACACTTGCTGATGGAGCACGCATACTACCGACGAAAGCAACCTTCTTATTTTTGGACAAGCCATTGCTGGCCTCCACTGTGCCCTCAACAATCTTTGGGCCGCGCGTTGGAGTGGTACATGCTGATGGCGTTCATCTTCCGGCTGTTGGAAGTGATGGGATGCTTTGCAGCTTCCAAGGTGGCGTGAGTCGTGCACACGCGCTGTCGACTGCACTGATCGTGTGCGTGGTGGAGGACGCAACCCCGACGGTGGCAGATCCTCTCAGCGTCGGGGCCAGCCCATATGGTTCAGTTGCTCGGACAGGTGCTGGTGGCGTCGACTTGATCGTCATCACTGAGCCGCTCGTAGCAGTTGTAGAACCATCGACTGGTCCCGCCGCTGGCGGCACAATGCTGACGGTGTTTGGTGGGAGCTTCGATGCTGATGCCGCATGGGCAGTGCGTGTCGGCACTACGGCTCCAATAGCTGCGGTACGCCTCGCAAGCACAGCGGTTGAGATCGTGGTGCCATCACACGAAATCGGCGATGTCAACGTGCACGTACTTGGCAACGGACGTGACGCAGCTAGCGACAGAGCGATGTATCAATTCCAAACCCCTGCGGTGCTGAATGCGCCTGTGCCTGCTATTGGTGTCGAGAGCGGTGGAACACCAGTGTTTGCCATTGGTGCAAACTTCGTGAATTCGACAGCCTTACGCTGTCGCTTCGGTGAAGAGGCTGTGCCCGCAACATTCCTGTCTTCGACGGCATTGTTGTGCATGACACCGCCGCAAGAGCGTGGCATCGTTTTCTTTGAGGTTTCCAATAATGGCGTAGACTTCACCTCGACGCAATCGCTCTATCAGATCGTGACGTGCCCACCTGGATACTACTGTCCGGCTGGAGACATGCTTGAATGCCCTCCGGGCACCTTCTGCGCTGGGGGGGGAAGCTTCAATTTTACCTTGTGCCCTCCCGGCACATACCAGTCCGAGGCGGGATCTGCAGCGTGCTTGCCTTCGCCAATCGGCTACATTTCGCCTGATTTCGGCATGGCGGTGCCACGGCCTTGCCCGCGAGGCGCCGTGTGTGATGTCACTGGCCTTGCGGTCGGTGACAAGCCGTGTCCGCCAGGGCACTATTGCTTAGAGGGTACACGCACGTCGAACTTCACAGACTTTGCAGAAACGCGAAGGCCGTTGCCGTGTCCATTTGGCTTCTACTGTGGTGCAGGTGTCACAACAGATGTACCGATCCTGAACAACTTCACGACCCCCCAGCCCTGCTTTGGCGGGTATCTCTGTGAGCCAGGCTCGTCGACGCCTCAGGGCAGTGGGCCATGCCCAAGTGGTCACTACTGCCCGCCTGGTCAAGTCGTGCCATGTCCACCTCGCACATATTGCCCGAACGTTGGCAATGTTGAACCGAAGCCATGCGAGCCAGGTCAGTACAACCAGGAATACGGTCAAGCAAATTGCAAGCTCTGCCCGCGTGGTACGATCTGTCCCGGCTTCGCGCGGCTCTTACCGGAGAAGTGCCCCGCTGGGTCGGTGTGCGACGTGGATGGCTTGCCGATTCCAAACAAGCGCTGCCCTGCGGGCCACTTCTGCCTGGGCAACACGGTCACGCGTGACCCGCTCGCCCAGCTGGACGAGAGCTCACTGCAGCGTTCAAGCCCTATCGAGCTCGTCGCCTCCAACTTCCGCCCGCGCCCTTGCCTGCCTGCAACGTACTGCATGGAGGGTGTCGCCACCAACATTACCAATAAGGGCGTCATCACAGCTCCGCAGCCGTGCAAGGAAGGCTCGTTGTGCGAATGGGGCACAGGCGACACGACTACAGCACCAGATCGCAGCCTCTTCGGGCCAGACGATGTTTACTCAAACCCTATCACATCGTGCCCGCCTGGAACATTCTGCCCCGAAGGCACGTACATTCCCGTCCCAGCGCCGCGTGGCTCGTTCGCGCGTGGCGTGGGCAACGCCGCGGCGGTGTACTGCCTGCCCGGCACTTACACGCACTATGAGGGGTTCGCTTCGTGTCTTCAGTGCCCAAGCGGTTACGAGTGCGTGAACGATGGCACGTTCATACCAGAAATCTGTGACAGTGGTGAGTATCGCTCGCAGGCTGATTCAGTGACATGCAGGCAGTGCCCGCTCGGCACGTGGAATCCTTTCAAGGGCATGACTGCGCGCGTGTACTGCATTCCGTGCAATCCTGGCACTGTGTGTGGTATCGAGGGCATGTCCAACAATAAGCCTTTCGGCGACAATCGTGAGCAGAAGATCAATGATCACACCTTGGTGGAGCTTCAGCCGCTGGGGCAGGCGACGCTCTGTCCAGAGGGTTACGTGTGTGACGCCGGCACTAGCGTGGCGACTGTCAAATGCCCTGACAAGTTCTACTGCGGCTATGGCACGACCCCGGAGACGCAGTTTAACAACCCGTGCCCTGAGGGCTACTACTGCCCTGAGGGCACTTCAGAGAGTGGCCGATTCCAGTTCTCCTGCCTTCCTTGCTTCTACTGCCCTGAGGGTACAGGCTTGATTCTGCCACGCTGCCCGACGGGCACGAAGTCTGAGTCGAAGTCAACCAGCCTGATGGACTGCGAGGCCGATGGTATTACTTTCTGGCGAGTGCAACCCCTTCTCGACGAGCTCATGTTATTCACGCAGATGAATCTCACTGAATACCAGGAAATGCTGGACGCCGAAGAAGCCGAGCTCGCGCTGCCTGATGGCGATGGCGCACTCCTGGGCGGTAGCTCCGATGCGCCTAGGCTCGACGATGGACAGAGCACTTTGAACCTCGAATCGCGCAGGCGACTCATGTCAAACGAAAGTGATGCACCTCGCGACATCGACATTGATGAGGAGTTTGGCCATTGTGTTGGCCAAGACTTCCACATGCTCGAGCCAGAAGTGGTCGTGCGCCCTGACGGCTCTGGGCCGTCCGTGGATGAGATGGGCAACAACATGACGTGGTATAAGCTGCCGCGCTACTACATGGCGAAGCTCTCCTTCGACTTTCGCAACCTCACCGACGATCTCGTATACGGTGAGCACTTTGGCATTTACGTCTTTGTCGGTGACCGTTCCACCAAGGTTGACTGTGACACCGCTGAGCTCAGAGAGGTGCCTTGCAAGCCGTATATCCCAGATCCTAATGGCCTTGTGGTCGGAAGAGACGATGAGACTCGCCGCTTTGAGCAGAAATGTCCCGCTTCCACGGACGCCGAGGAATTGCCCTTCTGGCTGGAGCAGGTGGTGGACGGCGAGTTCGTCTCAAAACGTGGCATCGTTGAGATCAACATCATGTCTAATGGTGACATCAATGTACCTAACACTGGCTACGTCAAGTTCCGCGTGGAGGTCCGGATGTTGCATGGTCAATACCAGCACTACAAGACGCAGATTTCAAATACGCTCTGCATTGACGTCCTGCGGCCGAAGCGCGTGAGCCCGGTGGTCGACCATGCCTTCCAAGTCATCATGCCGCGCGTCGATGGTCTCATGCTTCCACTCAATGCCCCGCAGCGTGATCCTTTGCATCGTGACGTCGGCCGCCAGTACTTCACGTGCAATGAGGCGCTCGGCGCGATTGGGCTTAGCGCGGGCTGCAGGCGGAAGGACCCGTCGATCACCATGTCATTTAATGTGACGCCGACGGCCCTCAGCTTGGGCTATGAGTACGTCAACGAGGACGAAAATGTGCTCAGCTTGCGGCGCATGCTCTCGTCGGGTGCCGGTGGCATGGCGTCGCCCGGCGTGGTGCCACCGATACCCACTGTCTCGTCCGGTCTCGTCGCGGCGCGGAGGCAGCTTGTTGAGGCTATTGGCTCCATCGGTGTCTTCAGCACCTCCACCAGCGAAGGCAAGGGCGACTACGGCGCCTCCGCGACGAGGCGGCGCCTATCGGAAGCTGCGGCGCCTGGCGCGGGCATCCCCATACCCTCGAAGGCTGACTTGGACGGTGTGGTCAACACCGTGCCGGACCTGCGTGAGGAGGAGGAAAGGGTGCTCGAGGATCCTTCCCTTTACTGGACCGGAACCGGCGACATCATCGCTATGAAGTACCTGCCTTACTTTTCGAACTGCCGCGGCACGGACTCGAACATCTTCCTTTATCAGCTGCTCGAGACCAACCCCAGTTGCTCGCTTGTGAGTCAGAACGAGACCATCTTCATCGACCAGTGGGACCCACAGGTTTTCGAGCCGGAAGCTGACTCGTGCGACATCGAATTCACGTGTTTCTACGAGGAGTACTACAAAGAGCAGGCGGCCGTGTTGCGATGGTTCGAAGTGGAGGCGGAGGTGCTCTTCTACCTGACGCCGGATGGCACCAGCCCTGACGAGCAGTTTGTGGCAGACATCCAGGCTTCTGAAACGACATCTCCGCAGCTTGCCCCGGGTGCCCTTCAGGGCAAGATCGCCACGCAGCAGCTGATTCCAGTAGAGTTCGCAGCCAGTGAAGTGGGCGAAGGCATTGTGCCGACCGAAGTCTCCCTGGCCATCGATTATTACCAGATGACGCCGCAGGCGAAGCGCCTCATCACAGCTGGCGTCGAAATGGGCGAATATGTGAATGCCAAGAAGCATGACAGTGGCGACTACAAGCTCACAGTCAGTTACAGCCCATTGAACTTCTTCAACCTGCTCAACTCCTTCGCCTTCGACTATGCCTTCTACGTGATTCTATTCCTTGGCATTGGCACGTTTGCTGTGCTCATCGTGCTCATGTTCTTTATCTTCAACCGCCTCTTCACCCGCTTGCGGGACCCGCCGCCGTTCCGCTTCTTCCCGTACCTGCGCATCGCGGCATCGGGCCCGTTCGTGGGCGTCGGCCTGGCGCTGGTGCCCTTCATGGCTGGCTGTCTGGCCGTGCAATTTTTCGTGCAGGGCGTGCAGATCTTTAGCTTCGTGCCGCAAGACATTGACGACCCCACAGATGACCCGGTGCTACTCGAAGTGCGCGACAATGGCCGCATGGCGGTAGGCTTCCTCACGCTGGCGCTGTATATGGTGTGGATTTCCGCCAAGATCCTGGTGCCCAAGCGCCAGTCCGAGGACGAGGAGGAGGACGAGGACTCGACGTGGGAGCCCGAGGCGTGGAGGCGTTCACACTACATCGTCGCGGTGGTCGCCATCCAGATGGTCAATGTTGCGCTCATTGAGTTCTCCTTCACTGATCTCTATGGCGAGATGTTCTTCACGTGCTTCCTGATCATGAAGGTTTTCCACATCGTGCTCGACAAGTACATCGAAGGCTTCCTCAAGGAGGTGCTGCTGTGCACGCCAGTGTCCATCTCGCTGGCAATGACTGCGGGTTTGGTGACCATTTCCGCAGATGACTTCACTGATTTCACTCTGGGTTTCTTCCTGGAGCTTCTGATCGGCCTCTCGGAGTATGTGTATCTCGACGCTGCCATGGCCTCTGTGTCGGAACAGCTTCCCAAGATCAAGCGATTCATCGATCGCTTGTACTACCGCGTGCGCCGTCGCACCAACATGGAGGACCTGTTGGCTGGTGAGGTGGCCGAGGAGGACAGCGTGGTGGAGGACCTCATGGGCTTCCTGACGTCCTACGGAGCAAACAACGTCGTGCTGCTCCTCACCGTACCATACATCTTCTTCTACTACTACTTCAACTCGCAGCTGCGCTTATCGTTCCTTTTCGGCATCCGCCAGCGTGACTTGCTCATCTACCTCATTTTCGCGGTAGTCATCATTTTCTTCCAGGTGATCTGCGACGTCTTCACGTTCAACATCCAGGAGCTTTTCCACGGGTGGAATCTGTACGAGTACATGAAGTACGCCCGGTACCGCTTCGTGCATCGCACGGCGCGCTGGAAGGGTCTCGAGACTCAATTTGATGAGTCCATCGAGGAGGGGCTGCGCTCTGTTGATCAGATGTGCTTCTCGAGCCAGTTTTACTTCGTGCTCGCGCTGGGCGGCGCGGGTGCGTTCCTGATCACGCTTGCGATCTCGATGATGCTGCGTGCACAGTACAACATGTTCGCCGACCCGGCCTTCCTTATGGTCATCGGGCTCATGTGCGCTTTCTGCGAGGCTGGCCAGAAGCTGGGCCTGGTGCTCGCGGACCTGGGAGGACTCTGGAAGCTCAAGGAGTTCGGTGTAGATGGGGCAGAGCGCCTCGCGCAGGAGTCCGACATGCCGGTGGAGTTCCAGCAATTCGTGGACGCGGGCTCGAAGGCCGCTGCGGTGGCGCAGCGCCGCGAGTGGGACGGCGACTACGACGGGCCGCTCACAACCGCGCGCATGACCAGTGACGCGTTCAGACACGAATTCCTGGACAAGAATCGCCTGTGGCTCCTCGAGCAGATGGGTGACCTGCTCACGCCGCGCACTGCGGACAAGCTGAAGAGGATGGGCATCGGCGCTAAGATCTACGTGCGCGCTGACTCGGATGATAGCGACACTGAGGACCGTGGGCGCTTTGGACCGGTGACAGTTGAGCCCGCCGCAGCGCATCTGGCACGCATGTGGCTCACAGAAGCGCGTAGGCGCGCGCCCGGCCGCGGCCGCCTGCTCATCTCGTCGTCGGACTCCGAAGAGGATGGTGGCGGCCGCTTTGGCCGCGCGCAGATCAGCTATTCGACCCACGCACTTCTGCGCGCGTGGCTTGCCAAGAGCCGCCAGGCCGCGGAGGGCGGCGGCGTGGCCCACGCGATCTCATCGGAGGACGACACCGATGCCGAGACCTCGCGTTTCGGGGCGCCCGCGACCGTGAGCCGCGCGAGTCACGCGCTGCTGCGCACCTGGTTGGCCGCTGTGCGGGCCGACGTCCTGGCGATGGCAGCGAGGGCCGAGCCCCAGGGGCGAGTGCCCATACGGCGCGGTGGTGCGCTTGGCACGTCGAGCTCCGAGTCTGACTCGGACCTTGGCGGTGGCGGAGCTCCCGCGGCGCGCTTCGGCAGGGTCAGGCTTTCCCAGAGCACCCACGCGGTGCTGCGCACCTGGGTGCGCTCCATGCGCGCGCAGTCTACCGAGGGTGTCGCGAGGCCCAGTCGGGGACGCGCCGCGCTAGCTCTCAGCAGCGATGAGAGCGACGCAGAGACTGCCGTGGGCAGCGCGACCGCGCGCGGGGGCTCGCGCTTTGGCCCGCTGCGCCCCGTGGTCAGCCGCGGAAGCCACGCATTGCTGCGAGCGTGGGTAGCAGCTACAAGGGAGCAAATTCGGGAGGACACTGGAGCAAATGAGCTCGAAATGCGGGACGAAGCCGTCCCAGTCGACGAGGAGGAAGGAGAAGGATCTTATCAGGAGGGCGATAACGACTTTGAGTCCTAGTTATAGCTAGTGACTAGTCCTAGAGAGAGAGTGAGCAAGCTCTGGAGCTGGCGCGGATTGTTGTAATTTCGCAAGCACTAGATACAGCATCGGTGCGGCGCCGCAATCGACAGTGTGCGAGCACGGGCGCCCTCAGTTGACGCCGAACCTGTCCTGAAGCGCATTGATGCTCCATCCGACGTCGCTTGTTGGTAACCTGCAGTCGGGCGCCTTGCCGCCAGTGAAATTCGCTCTGTAGTTGTTCTCCCTCTGCTCGCGCTCCGCGCGGAAATGCGTACACAGCCTGTAATCGAGCATCCGCGCGAGCTCCTTGAACCCGCCCCAGCACTCAAATACGTCCCCAGCGAGCGAGTGCTCCCCCTTGAGGTCCACCTCCCTCCTCTTGACGGGCAGGCCTGTGTCCTCGTCGATGCGCTGCAGGCGCTCGGGCAGCGGCATGCCTGACAGCAGCGCGTGCGCGTCGCATCCGCGCTTGGCACTACGGAGCGCCGCGCGCATGGCTCCAGCCGTGACACCCGACACGAAGAAGTCGTCGGGCGTGCGGAAGCGATACACGGCATCCCCCTCCGCAGCGTCGGGATCCCTCTCGAGTGCGTGTGCGAGCAGCGGGGCGATCGCCTCGGGCGTTGTTGTGCGCGAAGAAGCTTCGTACAGAAACTGCGCGGCCTCCACGCGCGAGTTGAAGCGGGCCGCCTGCACGGGGCAATATCTGACAACCGAGCTCGGTGCGTCCGGCTCGAACTCGACGAGCGCCACGGAGCGCACGCGCCCGCGTGCGAAGCCACCGCGTATGTCGCGGCGCGTCTGTTTTCCGGCGTAGGCCGCTGCTACGGCCGCGCCCAGTCCCACGCCGGCGACAGACCAGTGCGCCTGATAAATGGAAGATGCGTCCCGCAGCAGGTCATCCCTGATGCCTCCGATGAGGCAGTACTGTCTGGTCTCTTCGCGGTCGGCGTTGAGCTCGAGGGCCTCCGCGAACGCCTCGAGGTCTTCTACGAGCTCGTCGATGTGTACAGGCCCCTGCCTGCCACCTGTGGTGCCACCGTGGCCGCGCATGTCAATGGCAATGACATGGTACCAGCTCATGAGCAGGTGGTCAAGGTCCAGCGCGCGCTCGTCACCAGTGAGGTGCCAAGCCATCCGGCTCCATACCTGGCGGCACTCGCCCGCGCCATGCAGCAGCATAAGTGTCTGCTTCTCGCCAGGTCCACCACGCCTGCGGTCGACTCGCAGTTCTCCCCACTCGCTGTAGGCCATGCGGATGCCCGTGCGTAGCTGCACGCTCTTTGCGAGACCCGCCGAATGGTCGCCGCGGCGTGAGCCGGGCCACGTGTTGGCGAGCTCGAGCGCGCGAAAGATGAAGGCCTCGTCGGCGCCACCGTCGTCGGGGGTGCCATTAGCCACGATCCCTTCGCCAAGGGGGGGGAGCTGCTCCACTCTGGCCGCCCTCGCACGCGCCATGCCCAGCAGCTGCCCATGCCTCAGCACCGGCCGCGGGCGCAGGCAGTGGCTGCCCGCGGCGATCTCTCCCGTTGCCGAGCCTCGCCTTGGTGCGCTGCATGATGCGCTCACAGAATGCCAGCGACGCGAGCTTGGCATCGCGTGCGCTATTTATGAGCTCGCCCATCTGCGAAGGCCGGCGTTGTGTGTCGACGAGGCGAATTGCCGGTCGCTTGCCCGTCGGGTGAAAGCCGGGCGCTGCGAGGAAGTCGCCGGGCAAGGCGCTGGCTGGCGATTCCGAAGTGACCGACCCCACTTCGCTCGCGCGGTCGTCGAGGTCCGTGGTGGCCGCAAGTCGCTCCGCGCGCACTTCTTCACCGTCTAAGAGAGCCGCCCAGTGCGGTGTGGCGCTGCCACCCACGCGCGAGAAGTTCTTGGCGAGGCTGATCACCAATTTCTTGGGCGCGTGGCGTCCCACGTGCTCGACGCTCCAGCTGCTCTCGGCTGGGTCCACGCAGCCACCGGTTGCACCGTCGAGCACGACGCCGACGCCCTCGATCGCCAGGCGCAGCTCATGCGCGCCTATTAGGCAGCGCACGTCGCGCCCGCCGAGCCGCCTGCCCACTGGGCCACAGCCGCCGGTGGGCAAGTCGAGCTCGACCGTTACCTCGGCCTCCGTCTGTGACCACCTGTACGGCAGGCCCGACGCAGGCATGGCTGCCCGCCCTCCCCACCCACCCGCGACGCACAGGAGCCGAGGCGGGCGTCTCCTTTTTCGGAATCTCGCCCGCGCGTGCCCGCCGGAGCAGCCCGGCAGGGGGGGGGGGGGGG